>JAVSCE010007639.1:0-47193 GCA_032199065.1 Smutsia gigantea
TGATAATAAAATAAATTATATTAAAAAAAGAAACACAACTGATTTTTGAATGGCTTCTTTCACTTGCATAATGGTTTCAAGGTTCATCTTTGTTATCATATGTATCAATATTTCATTCCTTTTTATGGTCAAATAGTATTGCATTGCATGGATATACCTTTTTTCTTTATTCATTAGTTCATGCATATTTGGGTTGTTTCCACCTTTTGACTATTATAAATAATGCTGTTATAAACATTTATATATAAGTTTCTGGGTGGACTATGCTTTCATTTCTCTTGGGTATACATTTAGGAGTGGAATAGCTAGGCCATAGGGTAATTCTATGTGTAATCACTTAAGAAACTCCCAGGATATTTTCCAAAATGGGTGCACACTATTCTAAATTCCCACCTGCAGTGTGTGAGACTTCCAATTTTTTTCACATCCTTGCTATCATTTGTTATCTTTTTTTATTCCAGCCTTCCTAATATGTATGACATGGTATTTCATTGTGCTTTTGATTTGCATTTCCCTGATGGCTAATGATTCCAAAAATCTTTTCTAGTGCTTACTGGCCATTTATATATCTTCCTTGGAGAAATACATATACAGATTCTTTGCCCAGTTTTTAATTGAATTGTCTTTTTTATTATTGAGTTGTTAGAGTTCTTTATTTATATTCTAAATGCAAGCCCTTAATCAGATATGTTTTTTTCAAATCAGATATGTGATTTTCAAAATGTGTGTTGCTTTTTTATTTGGCATGTTTTGGTAACCATTTACAGAATTACAGTCTCCTTTTAGACACAATTTCTGTATTCAAGTTAACTTCAAGCATGCTTTGTAATTAAATCCTTCATATTAAATGCTTTGCATATATAATTTAGTATTATGCTGTCCCTCTTTAACATTTCTATTAGATTCACACATACTATACACATTGACACATGGAGGTGTTCTATGTGGGCAGGGAGGGAGAGCTGTGGAGGTGGACAACCTGGTTCTAACACTGGTTCCACTACTTACTAGTTGTGTTACTTAGGATGTTATTTCACCTCACTGAGGCTAATTTCCCTCATCTGTAAAATGAGGCTAATGGTAATATATAACACACAGTGATTAAACTAGGCTAATGCAGTAATAGTTTAACCATAATTTCAGACAAAAACAGTAATAGCTATTATGTTTCTCATTATTATGTTTACTCTCTTCCAAGTAATCTAAAGACCTTATATATATGTATTACTTAATTTAATTTTCAGAATAATTATATGAATTATATATTATCAGATAATATTTTCCTTCTTTTAATATGCAGGCACAATTTTAATCATTGTTATATAACCATAAAAACACATTCTATAATATAATTATTGAATTAGAATATTTGTAAGACATAAATTTTATTCCTCAAAATCCTGGTTTGTTTACCTCATCTTAGGGATTTATTATTTAAACATAGTATGACTTAAAAGGAATACTTCATTTATTAAATAAAGAATATTGACAGTGTTTAATTTGACTTCCTATTAAATTCTTTAGCAAACATTAACATTTTTTATTTGAATAATTTTCATAGTCTTTCTCAAACATGTTTTAGTGATTTATATTCACTCATCATATTAATGAAATAAATGTTAAATGATCAATTTAAATGTTTGTTCTAAAGAGTGACCAGAGGAAAATACTTCAAGAGACAGAAATTGTGGAATAGCACATACTCAAAGGGAAAGAAGGAAAAATCTTTGTGGTATATGGTATTAAATTCCATTGTGCCTGTAAACAGCCATCAAGATTTTTATATTTACTCAATAATTTATAGATAGCATTGAAGCACCAATTATAAAAACATATTTTGGAGGGCTGCTGGAAGTTTGTATAGGTAGCATTTATTATTACTAGATACATTAATTTATATACAGGCTATTTTGCCTTTGAGTAAATAATGTATGTGCTCTGATTCAATTATTATTTGAGTACTAAACACTGAGATGAATGCTGTCACTTCCCTGATATATTATTTCACTTACTCCTAAGAACAATGCACACAGGTCAGTTTTATTATTACTCCTATTTATGCAAAACAGGGAACAGAAGTTCAGAGAGGATGCATGTCTGACACAAGTTTTTCAGCTTCAAATATTAAAGAAAAATCTATTCTGTTGCTTCTCCACCAGGAGGTGATGAAGTTCTTAATTAGTGAGTAGAGCAGACTTTGTTTTTTTTTTTGGTATCTCTATCAATTCTTCCTTCAGGAAACTATCTTTCATCCCCAAGTAATCCAATTATCTTCTCTGTTTTATAGCAGTAGTTCTTCCAAATATGGCCCTGGACAAGTAACAGAATTACCTGGGAACATATTTAAAATGAAAATATCCCAGACCTACTGAATCCAAAAACTGGAGGGAGGACAATTTAACCAGCCCACCAGATGATTCTGGTGTTTCAGAATCCCCACTCCAGAGAAACTGCTCTATAGAGACCACTCTATATGAGTGATCTAACTCATCACTATCATTCTTAATTCCAAATCTATTGAGCTTAGTCCTCATGAAACTTTCCTCCTTGGTGCCATTTAAAAAAAAATTTACTACTATCTCAGCTTCCACCTGTCTTCTATTGTTTTCTAGGACACACTTTTATCTATTCACACATTGAGACATTCTCACTAACTCTCCTCTTTATTCCTAAATAAGATTTCCTAAGGTTCCTCAGTTCTCTTTTCATTTCTGTTCACACTTTTGATTATTCATTTCATCAACTCCCACAGCCTCAGGCATGATACAGATACTGCTGACTTCCCTATCTCTTCCCTAGACCTTTGTATTAATTGGATTATTCAGTCATTAACTGAACATATATTTGTTACTGTACAGTGGGCACTATCAAGTACCACTGGTTGGAGATACCACAGAAAAAAGAAAAACATGGTTCCTGCAGGAGGAGATAATTGACTTCTGTTAATGGTTCTAAAACATTAAACCTTCATGTGCTATAGGCATTGTCTCAACATGTCCTGATTTACTAAAATCACCTTTCTCCCTAAAGTTGATTTTCCTTTGAATCTGATATCAGTTACAAGTATCATTACCCGCACTGAAACACTCTGACTCCTCCCTTTCCATCATCCCACATATACAACCAGTTGTGCCATCTTCCTGCTCCTTTAGAAACCTATCACACAAGCATCTCCCTCTCTTCTGGTCACTGTCTTGAGTCCTGTTCTTATCTATATTGTAGTAGGTTATAGTATATACTACACTGCAGCACATTTCTGACTTTTTTTCTGTTCTTTTTCCTACAGAATTTATCTTTCACAGCATTGTCTGATTTATTTCCCTAAGATTAGAGATCTTATCATATTTTGTCCAGCTTAGAAACATACAAATAAACAAACAACACACTTCAATGGCTCTCAATTACCCACAAAGACTAAACTCTTTAAAAAAATAAAGTCCTTCTAAATGTGGCTTAAACGTCCCTTTCCAGCCATGTGTCCCAGCGTCCCTAAGCGACTGCCGCAGTATGCCATGCACTCTCACTCCACTATGCCTGTATCAACACTTCTTCCTCTGACAGTGTCCTGCATCAGGACCCGGGACCAATGCCATCTTTTCCGTGGAGACGTTCCCAACTCTAACAACCCCATTCCAACACCAGACAAAAAAACAGCTCCTTCTTTTATACTCCTAGAATATTTTGTTGATGTCACTAACAACATTCCACTGGATGTTGACACAACCTGACAGCAAGGACTATATTGATTCATCTGTGTATGCCTGGTGCCTAGCTCAGTGCTTGGCACATTAGTAGATGTTTAATAAATAGAACTGGAATTGATCCAACCAGTGTTAATATGTTTGGTTTCCATGTGCAGCCATCTGGAAAAAGAAAAGTTTTAAAGGAAGAGGGTTCTACCTTCTAGATGCAGGCATACTGAAAGTAGGGGGAGGTGGAGCTGACAAGGAAAACAATTTATAAGACAGTCCTCATAAGCAAATAGTTGTGGTCTCCTGGATGATGGCACATATAATCATAGCTCTTTGTAGTGATGTCTTAAATCACATTTTAAAATCTCTATTTAAGGATTAGGGAAATAAGCTATGTTTTACTAAATAAATATTTTAATAAAAATATCAGAATTTAAAAATTGTACTGATATAGTTAGGACTGGGTTCAGCAAATAAGTTAAATACCAGAATGATACTGGCATTAAAAATACAGAATCTTATTTCTTTCTCATCCACTTATTCTGATATTGCAGGCTCATGTGGTATATACAGTCTATGGTGAAAGGGACTGAGGCTCCATCTGTCCTGTTACTGTGCTTTTCAGGGACTCTCCTCTCAAGGGAGCTACTAAATATTACCAGTGTTGGAGCCCCAGCTATTATGTCCACATTCCAGCTCTTTTCCTTTCAGGCCTCTCAGAAATTGTCATACCATCTCTGCTTACATTCTATTGTCCAAACTTAGCAAATGACCACATCTAGTTGCAAGGCTCTTGGGAAATGCAGTTTCTCTCCCAGAGGTCATGGCTTCAGCTAAAAACTGTGGATTCTAATATCAAAGAAGGAGAAATGGAGGTTGCAAGACAAACAATGTCTTCCTAACCAGAATTTAAGCTTGTGTTTTCTGGGGCATTCCCCAGTATGCAATTTCACACTCTCATTCTCCAACAATGAACCATAAAGGAAGCATCATTATGTTGGAAAGATTAATGCCTCTCCCACATCTACATTTATAAAGTGTCAAAGTAGAAAGTAAGCTTGAGAACATCTCTTCCAGTAACAGTCTGTAAAACGGTTTATTAGTTCATAAAGAGATAAGATTAAAAATTGAGAATAAATATTTAAAAACTATAGTAATTTGGTATTTCTGTGACATGCAAGCTCTTGAGCAGTACACTCATCTCATTAAACTGAGCAGGGACCAGTTTGGGTGGCATCTGCTTCACTTGCTAAGTCACCTGTAACAAGCTGAGTGTATGTCATGCATACAGGAGCATGCATCAGTCCAAAACGGATTGGAAATTTAAAAATAAAATAGTCCATCAGTATAGCCAAATAGTATTCCCATAAAATACATCCACTTAAGGGAGGGTCTGGGCCAGAACTTGGGGTTCCTGACTCTGGGTCCAGCACGGGCCGCCTTGGTCCTTCACTGCTCTCAGACGCTGGCACTGATGTCATCGATCCACATGTCTGACCACCTCAGGGGCCCCAGAGCCATTCCTAACCAAAGCTCTAAATCCACTGTGGGTGCTTCTGAGATCTGATTGGCCTCTCTGTTTCAGCACTCCACCGTCCACTGCATGGGCTCTGGGCACCTGGGCTCCATGAACCATTTCACACCTAGCATCTGCCTCCACTGCTGTCTTACCCTCAGCACCATTCTGGATTTTGCTCCAAATTCCATAAACAGTAAAAAACTATGACCCTGACTCGAATTCAGCTTTCAAAATCTCTGTTGCCTAAATGCCACCACTGCAATGCTCCCCCACTTCCTCCACACACACACAGATGAAGAAAGCAGTTCAGACCCAACCCACAGTTGAATCAGTTGTCATCCTTTACAGTTGACCAAGTTGTTGAATGAACAAGTCACTGAGTTATTGTTGAACTTTTTTCAAAAGTAGTTTTGGTGAGTACATACAACAGTAGTTTTCACAGATGATTTGACAGGGCATCTCAATCATTAATTTCCCATGATTCACATTTCAGGTGATGAAGCAATTCTCCAGGGCCATGCTTCTAAGATGTGAATAGATGAACTTTCCTTTAAAAACACTTTTGTATTTCTGCAGGTGTTATGCCCTGACCCCACTTCTACCTCTACTAGTGAAAAGACTCCTTACAAACTCTCCTCTACCTAGTAAAAGATAAATGCCTGATGGTTTCCTGCAATTGGTAATTTGGCAAATTGATTTTCAGAGAACCTATCTAGAGCCACCACCAAGTGACATATCCTAGTCTATTTAACTTATGCTTCCATTCACGTAATAAATGACTTTAGCAGCTGGATACAAACTTTGGGGCTAAAAGTATTCTCCACCAAAATGACTGTTTTTATATATATACTTATGCTGCCAAATAGTATACCAAAAAAATAGTCACCTCCAAAACCACCTCTACCCCAGAGTGTTTCCTGTTGGATTCTTTCCCTGTGCTGCAATGAAGAATCCCCCCACTTTGTGTGAGGGGGTAGGGAGCAGACAAAGGAGAGAGTGCAAAGTCAAGGCTGCTTTTTGCTCTTCTCTTTATGTAACACTCACCATTGTAAAGCACTTTCAAATATACTGTCTCAGCTGATCCGCCCAATCAGTTCACCTATTTACCAGGGTCCACATTACTCTATTTTTCAGTGGAGGAAATGGAGGCTCATAAAAGTTAAAGAACTTCTCCCAAAGTCACAAAGGCAGTAAGTGAAAGGATCTGCACCAGAAACAACTGCTCAGCTCTTACTCCTTCACTTGGCCCCGACTCCTACCTGGACATTTTTCTTTAATATTTCTGCCAAAAAGAATATCAGCCAAATATATTTCACCTATGTTTCCTTTAGGTATTATCATTGGTTTACCTCTGATCATGCTTTCCCTGTTCTCTTAATTCAGTTATTTTTGGTTTTTCATACACTTCATTCAGCTGTAAACTCTTGAAGGTGAAGGCCAGGTCTTTTCTGTGGTCAGCAGAGTTCATGACATATTGGATTCCCATTCAGTTCCTCTCTTTGCCTACGGCCTTTCTTGGATGCTTTGCATATGGCCAGTGAACATTAACCTATCAAGCAGTTTCTAAGGTTCTCACAGGACTTCTAAAATCTCCTCACATAAAAATCCAGGAATGAGAATAATATGTCAAGCTATTTTAAACCATAAATGCAACTGTTATAAGGACAGGCAATACAAAGGTTTTCCTGGTCTCTTTGAACACGAGAAATACAGATCAATGTGCAACATCCATCATCTCTCCCAGAAACTGAAGATTTCAAGTTTCCTTGTCTTAACTATACTTCTCATTTGGGAATTGGAGTGTACCATTGTTGAACAAACTATCCTAAATGCTATTTCAATATACTGTTCAATGAGAAGATAAAATGCAAGGACATGTAGGGAGAACTTGACAAGAAGGTGCAACCACTTTAGAAGTGTAAAACTCCTTTCACAGGGGAGTTGGGACACTAAAACTTCCATCAAAGCACACGAAAATGACATCAGTGGTCTGTTATTCCCCCAATAAATGAATCAGACCTAGACAAAGATATTCATGCAGTCATCCCTTGTCAAAACCATAACAAAGTTTGACATCTGTTAAATCATTAAAGATACAAATAAAATGTTCACCAAGATGAAGAAGGGAGGGAGAGTGCTGACAGCATGCATTAGGACTAAAAGTAAAAGGCCAGGAAAGACATGATTAATTCCAAGATTTTGGAATATGACTGTAGCTTGTTGGCGAAACCATCCTAAGTTCCAAGTCACTGGAAACTACTCTGGTAATAAAAACACTATGAAAATCTGTATTAGATGGATTTAGGACTTTTAACACTGATATGGCTATTTCCCCAATAAGTAGATATCCTTTCATTCCTCACATCCTCATCTTCTTCCAGACACCTTGTTTCAATTCCATCAATGTAATACTCCCTGACCTCAAAGAGAACTTTGCCCTTGAGTCAGCTCCAGAGCAAAAACCAAATATTATCCTATTTACTCCTCTTAATTTTTGCACCCGATAAAATGAACAGTGGATTCTATTTTCCCTGTCCTTTGAGACGGGCATACCAGCTCTAAAAGTTCCCTTGTACAAAAGAAAACCATTTCCCTTCAACATCCAGGACAGAGAAAAAGCTAGACATCAAATTGTTTTACTTCCATTTTCCTGGGGAAAAAAGAAATACTACATTTCCCAGATTCCTCTATGTGGTGCTTTGGGATTGATTTCTGACCAAGAGAATGTGAACAGACGTCACAAGTGTTAATTCCCAGGGTGAGGTCATTAAGAATGGTGTACTTTCTCCACACACTCTCTTCGCTTTCCACAGCCAACGTGAAGTCAAGTTCCAAACGTCACAGCTACAGGGAGCGAGCAAGGATCCCTGAGTCAACAGTTGGAGGAAAGATTCCACCTGACACACATTCAGATCTTAAGTGGGAAGCAAACTAGTACTGGGTTAGTCCACTGTTATTCAGGGATCATTTGATACTGCAGTTAGCGTTAATTTCTGTGACTAATAACTTCTAGAACGTTGACATTTTCTAAAATAAGTCTGAAACTTACAGGGTGAATGTACCATAAATGGATGGAGATGAATATTCACCCAACTGAGTTCAAGGAAACCTAACTGGTATAAAGAGGAAGATTCCAGCCTTCTAATGTGGGTACACGGGGATTTACTGCAGCCATGAGGAGAGGTGCAAAGGAAGCACCATTCCACACTCTTGGACTGACCAGGCAAGGAGGGGACCTTAGAGGGAATAGCCAGGTGGCATTAACTCACTAAAAGGGACTTTACTGTGCAGGAATGGGTCTGCAGAGGGGATAAGCTGGAGATTCCACAGCAGGAGGAAAAGGTAAGTAATCCAGAACAACCGACCAAACTCCACACAGATAGGAAGGTGCACTACACAGAACCTACAACCCACAAGACCCAAGCAAGTAGCCAGGCCTGGCAACGGGAAGCCGGGGAGATAGTATCAGAAACTGAGGCAAGAGGCAAGTTCAGCAACTTGGTGGCAGAAAGCACTAGCAGCTAAAGCTCCAGAGCACCTGTCTTCCAGGGAGAAGTACAGGGATGTGGAGCCAGCTGGCCCTGGCTGGGGACCTGGGTGGGACACAGCATGAAGGGCAGCTTGGAGGAGCTTCAGTTTAAGTGAGCATGGAGGACTGAGGGTGGGGCAGGGCTGCAGGCCCAATGACGTTTTGGGAGAATTTACTGCACTTTTCTTCCACCAGGACTGTTCTAGAAAATAGTTTACTGGTTCTGCCTTCAGCTTTATACTGGAATCCATTGAAGTTGGAAGAGGAATCCAGATGCATACACTTAAACAGAGTGTAACTGTCTTCTCACTTGTTCTTTCCACCTTCCTATCCTTGGGAGAGCTTCAGGGAGTTGGCAAACATGGCCAAAAAAACTATTCCACAGGAAGAGGCAGGCTTCTCTGAAACGCAGTTCCCAGGACAAGGCGGTCCCCATTGCTGCCTGCACACCACACTGCTAAACACCCACCGCCCACACTCATCCTCGAGCGCTCCTCTCTTCTGCCACCATAAAGCCTGCTCCCCTACTGCCATATTCTGTGCACTTCCTAAGAAAAGGAAGGTGTTGGTTCTGGTCATTTGGTCTGTACCCCACAAACAAGCACAAGCGTGACTGTGTGCACCCTTGGCTTATATGGAGGCAAAACAACAGGACTTGACAGAGGAGACATATGCACACCAGTCCTGTTAAAGTTTAGTCTTCCCTCTTTTCAAACCAAGTTGGTGGATATTATGAATAACAGCTCAGGTTTTATTCACTCGTAAATATTTACTGAGTACAGTGATGCAAAACACTGGGCTAGCTCTTTTGGAAAGACCTATGTAAATATTGTTCCTGCATACATGGGGCTTATGGTCTAAAAGAGAAGGTAAGAAATAATTTCTAGTAATTTTAATGTAAGGATGTGTTATGTGCCTAAAAAAGGGACAAATAAAATGCCATGAGGGCTAACTAAGAGGAAAATGAGATTACTTTCAAGAAAGTAGATTCAGGATTGTAAAATGTTGGTGCCATGTGGCACCACTGGAATCATCTCATCTAAATACTTCAGGCAGAAGCCAAAGATGTTAGGTGATCATACAAGGTCATGGGGTCAGTGACAGAGCCAACACAGCCTTGAGCCCCTCTCTTCTGACTCCAAATCTTTATCCACACTGTTACTGCCATGTTGTTTCTTGGAAGTTTAGTCATGGGGCTGCCTCAACCTGAAACAAAGAAACTGCTGTTCTAGATTCAGCGAATCAATGCATAAGTATCATGAAGCTTATGATCTTGGGAAGCTTACAGTCTAGTAGAACAGGTTAAACATGCACATATATGTCTCCATACTTTCTAAGACACAAATAACCTTGGAAACTATGATAGAGAGACCTAGACATACTAGACTGGTATTTAACTGATTTAGTGGGTACTGACCAGGTAACAGAGGGAAGAAGGAAGAGGGACAAAAAGTGAAGTTCCCGGGGGGCCAGCTGCCTGGAGAGGCTTAGGAGGTGGACCCAGGACAGAGAACCTGTCTCCATAATACTTAGAACCACAGCTGGGTTCTCAGCAAGTACTCAGTTTAGAAGTTCTAAATAGTAAGAGGCAGGGCAAGGGAGGGTGGGGAAAAGAGAAATGTCACCTTGTATTTTGTTCCTGCCCCAAACCCCCAATACTTATGAGAATACTGACTTTCTGTAGTGGACTACAAAGCATCAGTGCTCCCACCTCTCTCCAAAATAATATTCAGATAAATACCCACATCCTCTTGGAATTCATTTAGGTGTGATTTATCCTAATTATCAAGGCGATCCAGGCATCTGCCACCACCACTAGTGACTAAGAATGGGGCTGCTGTACAGACACAACAGTGGACCTGCAACATCAAGGGCTGAGCCACTCCTAACCTTGGGCTGGTTCAAGTCAAGGCCCATCTTATCAGATGGCAGGAATTTAAATTTCTCTGCAGAAATTTAACCACTGTGGGCAAGTAAGGAGAGTAAGGGAACTCGGAAGGCCTTGCTCTTCCAATCTTACTGACAGGTCTTTAAATTCAAACTTCAGCATTCTTGTTTGATCTGAGGCCCAAAAGTAGAAGTGCCCTTGAATGCTTGTGTAGCTATGGGAAAAAGAGAAAGGAAACTAACATTTGTGTTATGTTAATGACCACAAAAACAGCAGTAATAGCCTAACACTTATAAAAAAGTTTCTTCATGTTAGATTCTTGAAATATCCTCTCTATAAGCCTGTGGGATAGGTTGTCTTCATTTTATAAAGAAAACTAGGTCTGAGAGAGAGATTAAGTGCCTTGTCAAGGTTATAGCAGAACCCAAGGTACAGAAGCCAGCACTGAATTCAGGTCTGATTCCAAAGTTCTTTTCAGACACTAACAGGCCTCTATGGAAAAAGTTCTCACTGTAACAAAGTAAAAATATCCCAAGAAGAGTATCTGAATGTGTGGGGACTTAGCAGGAGGGGAGCAACTGGTTTCACAAAAGGTGGAGCATGTAAAACATGCCATTGCTGCTGCTCTGAATATCATCAGTATCGCTTTAGGGAATATACTGTTTATTATTTACTCTTACTGCTAGGAAGCTCAGAGACAAATTTAAAGTATCTCTTTAATAACTGTCCAGTACTCCACATGCTCCACATATTAGAGTTCTTCTCTTCTCTTGACCCTGAATTGTGATTGCTATTTATCTCATTCTAATCTTTTACTCACCACTTACATATTTATTCTATGTATTCTCATGAGTCTCCTTAAAACTTTAGTGGAATAATGTAAGGTATGCATGACATTAATTAAAAAGTAAACCTACCTGGGTAGAGCTTTCATCTAGCATCTCATGGACTCTTGTCCTTTGAATTCTATTGCTAATAAATTTGAAAAAAAAGACACCATCTGGCTGCCTTTAGAAAGACAGAGGTAATTCAGGTCTTTGATGTACTCTGCACAAGGACTGGGAGACAGAAAGACAACCAAATCTTCCTGACACAGACAATCACTCGCTTTATTAAACAACTGTCTTATATTATACACAGAGAGTAGTGCATTATGTGGATGCACAAGAAAAAGTTATGATGAAAAGTAGATATTGAACATACTGAGTACTTTGGGTTTTGAAACATTAACATCACAGCTGTTTCTAATAATTTTTCTTTAACTGCAAGCTTATTTCCACAACATGTACTAATGTAACTATAACTGCCCCAGAATGTTTTTCATTTTTTTAAAGGACGTCTTCTTAGAAATAACTATGCAATGGAGAGCCCATAACATCTTAGATCACTACCCCATATACAGGTTATTTTCCATTCATTTTTTGGTTTGCTAGGCTTCAAGATAGGGGCAGTTTGAAACTTGTGATAGGGGCAGCAAACTTGTGAAATGTGCCTCTACAGAGAACCTCACTAATGAGAGAAGTCAAGAAAGTTATTAGCTGGATTGCCCTGGGGTTTTAAATGAAAATGTGAACGACAGAAAAGCTCATTCGTAGCCCACTATCTAGGGCGAGGATAATGGTAACAGGTCATGAAAACTTGACAGGGAAATAACTGCTAGCTGGTATCCATGGTTTGGGGAAACCTGTTTGAGGGTTGGTTGGTTTATACATTAAAACCCTGGGCTTAACCTGCACTCAGGTGCAAAAGAAAACGTATATTACTAGTCCTTTCAGGTTCCTCCTTCAAATTACCTCTTATTTTCAATAGTCTCCTTCCATCCAGGTGGGTACTGCCTTTCCCAGTGGCTTTGTTTTTTCCGTGAAGGGCTGGGAGACTTCTTCCCTCAGACACTCCGCGGAAGTTTGACACAGTCAGAAGCCAATGCCTTCTCTGGGCTTGGTTCTCCTGCGCGACTCAGGGTCACCTCTTTTACGTGCGCAGATCAGGACAACCTGCAGGGCAACCCTCTCAGCTTAGGTTCCTGGGTGCCCAACAGCTGCTACCCACAGCGGCGAGTACTGGGCACCAGGCTGAGTGGAGCCTGAGGGACTCGTCAGGCGAAGGATGCACGGGGGGAGGCTGCTCCTCCCCAGGCCAGGACCCGGGCAGCGCAGCCCACGCGCTCTAAAGGCGCCCCGTGACCCCTCCAGGCACCCCGGCCGAGCCCGCCCGCCTGAAGAATGGCGGGCCTCGCGGAACCTAAAAGCCCACGAGCCCCCTTCCTTCCGGAGGTCGCTAGCCCGAGCCTAAATTTGCGCAAACCTCCACCCCCAAATCTGGGCGGAACTGTGAACAACCACACGGTGGGAGAGTTGACAGTCTCTCCGCCAACCCGCCAACCCCCATCCCCGACCAGAATAATCTCACGACCCGGCAGGAGAGCCCGGCGAAGATTATCCCCACTGTAACGCTGAGGAGGTTAAGGCTGGAGCTCGGTCAAGGTCAGGAAACGAATATGTGCATTTGCGAACGGAGCTCCGTCCGCCTCCCGCGCGCCCTTGAATCCTCTGGAGCGGGGCGGCCGCGGGCCAGGGTGCAGGGCGCAGGCCGAGGCCCGAGGCCCGAGGCCGGGGGGATTTAGTTCACGCCTCGCGGGAAGAAGCGGTGGGCGGCGCGGCTGCCGAGGGCAGCGAGGGCCCGGGACCCGCGAGCCGAGTCCGAGAGGGGGCGTGCGGAGCTGAGCTCGGGGCCACCGAGAGGCCCAGGCTCCCCAGGACGCGGCCGCCGGACTCAGCAGATAGGCAGCGCCCGCACCGCCGGGGAACTAACGCTTCCTGAGGGCGTCTTCAGGTTTTCACTCACTTTGCTCTTTAACTTATTTTTTAAATGGAAATTCTTAAATATACAGACGATAATAATAGCCTCCTCTCTCCAACTTACTCACTCCCGGGCCAAAACTGACGGTGTAAGGCCAAGCCCCGCTCTCTCGCCCTCACGCCCTCACGCACGCGCACGCACAGGACACACACGCCGTGCACGGTGGATCTGCAGCGTCCATCGTCTCCAGCGCTGTGGGGGCAGCTGGCGCGGCCTGATGTACTTGGGGGTGTTTCCGAGGGGTTCGATGATCCTTATTATTCGTTCCCACCCCAGAGCCAGGCGCCACGTAGGGCGAGTGGCACGGAGTGGCTGGGGCTGCGCGACCTCGGATGGGTAGGCGAAGCGCAGGCACCCACACTAATCAGTAACCCTAGTGGGCCCTGAACTGCACGAGGCTGAGGCCTTTCAAGGCGGACGCCCTGGGAGAAGAATTTTCTTCGCACTCACTGTGCACTTAGCACCGAGAGGGGGCTCTTTTCTGCAATTCTCAACAGAAACCCGCGGCTGGGTGGCCCTGTGGCCGCCGAGCGCCGCAGCCATCACCCGTGGGGCGGTTTCTTTGGCTTCGCCAGCCATTCCGACAGGTGGCGAAGGCCCGCGGCGACCGGGCAGGACGCTCCCTGCTGTGTCTGACCTACAAATCGCGGGGGCGCAGTGTCTGGACACCTCGTTTCGAGGAAAAGGCAGCGGGCTTGGTAGGAGCCGGGGTTCCAGGGTGGGACATGTGCACTGGGAAGTGAATATGCAGGCAGGCTCCGGACTCCAAGCAATTTACAGCTCCGCAGCCCAGAGTTTACCAGGGCGCCTTTCCTGAATTCCCATAAAAAGGGTCTAGTTGTTAATAGCTAAGACGAATCTCCCTTTCAAGTGAGTTGAGCAATCAGAGAAAGGGATCCAGAGGATCCTGCTTGCTGCGCAATTCCCATCCCTCCCCTCCGCAGCCAAATTTGTTTCCTTTGATTTCACACACACGCACACACACACACACCCCACTGGAGAATTCTCGATGATGAAGAGTTAGGGGGTTGCCAACACGTGGCTTTGCCTTTCTACCCCAACATTCCCCCTTCTGGGTTGACTCAGCCTGGGACGGAGTCCGAGCCCTGCGTCTGCTGAAAGTCAATGCGCTCACCCCTGAGCGCGCCTCTTCCCGAAGCCTCCGCGATGCTGATTTATGCTCCAGAGGCTCGTGAGAACCCCAACGCTTTGGCTGGGTTAATTTTTTGTCAATTGTTCTTCATCACACTGAGATAGTTTGCAGCTTGGGAAGGGTTTTATTTATCACCCTATGCATTTGAAATACAGTCAGACATAAAAATAACTGACTCTCAGACTCTGGCGCAATATTGGAACCGTCGGGGAATAATTTGGCTAACTGACTTGGACATTTCACCTTTTAAACAGAAATGCAACTCTCAGTCAAACTGTAAATCAGATTGTCTTCGGCAATGAAAAAAAAATGCACCAAAGTCAGAAAGGAACGGAAACAAAATGAAAGAAAAAACGCAGATTTTGACCAAAGCAAAAAGCTTCAGAAACCCAGACTGGATTTTAATTTTGGGCATGGAACCTCATCGAGAATGTGAATTCCTAAATGTTTTACCAGCTAGGTATGCCCCAGGGATTTAAAATGCCCCCCGAAACTGGTTTCTTTATTTCTTTTTATTTTTGTGCTGTTTTTCTTATTAAATAATAATGAATAAAAAAAGTGCTATTTTTGGGGTCCCCTTGAAGAGCTCTAATTATAAATGTTAACCAGAGGGCACAGAACCGCGTGGGCTGGATAGGGTGGGAGCTCCAGAAGCGTCCTCCTTGGAAAAGAAGGAAATCAGAAATCTCCCTGGCACTTTTCTTGTTCCCAAATTTCTGTGAACTGAAAAGAATCTGATAGTCTTTTCTGCTCCTCAGGGAGTCCTCTCACTTGCCAATCTGGAAGCCTCAATAATGAAAACTCAATTTCTTACCGTTCCACATAGAACAAACGCCTGGCCAGGACTAGCCATCAGTAAGGCAAGAACTGGAAGAGCAGAGAAAACCCACACAGGCTACCACTCAAAATTTGATCGTAAAGAGGAATTCAAAATAAAAGCAAATAAAACTTCTGCCCAGGAAGGGCGCATCAGCTATATTTTGCATTATTTCTCACCCCAGGTAAATTTCAGCGGAGCACAACGAAGTAGATTAAGCTCCTGCTTCCCCTACGCTTCCATAGTGGAAAACCGAGGATGGTTTTCTTGGTGTGAACCCACAGCGACTTAACCGGTAGGCACCTGCCTCACTCTTAGGGTATTTAAACGAATATGTATTCATTTAAACTCCTTTTTGACCAAGTCTATTCACATAACTTGCCTCTAGAATTTCTCCAAATAAACTGAAAGAGAACTGTGACCCTTAAAATCTGCAAATTAAAACTAAATTTAAAGAAACCACAGGGGCCTTAGGGTAGAAAATTGGAGGGATTATTTTTAAATAACTTTGAAGGTTTAAAGGAAGATATTTTGGTAGTTGATAGTACGTGGTATCCATTGATAATACTGAATATATAATATTTAATTATGATTGGAATCAAAATATGTGATTTCAAAGGCATTGAGTAAAATCAAAAGTAATATTTTTAGGGGAAAAAGATCAAGTAGTTGGAAATTTTTCTCAAGAGCAAATTGAGAAATTTGACGTTTTTGACGTTGTTGACATTTGCATAGTTCAATTCTTAATCTGGTGGTTTTTATATCTACTCCAAGCTGGCTTTGCTTAAGCTGACAACTCTGCTTCTTCAGAGCAGACACGCAGTAAATGCAGAATGCTCTACTGATGGGCAACTCCTGTGCTGTGGGTAATCCTTTGCCATTGGATTGTCTGAAGTCCTTTTCAGACGAGAAATTAAAGAAAATATGTTTGTATCTCCACATAATTTATTTTTATTTGTTTTTTTCTTTATTTCTAACACATCAAGATGAATTTTTTCTTAGAATTCCAAACCACAAGTATCTTCAAAAAACATATATTTCAAAAATTAAAACTACAGATGTAATACATACTGTGAACCCTATAAAATGCGTTTACAATGCTGACTTAAAGAAAGAAATTTATAACTTTCATATGTACCTTCCTTGTGCAATAGGCAAGTGCCATATGTTTCCGACTTCCATAATTCAGTTTTTCCTGGACATCTGTAGCAGGTAGTGAGTGCTTCTTAAAGTACATTTTATGTAATTTGAGAAGGAACCTGAACCAAAGACTAAAGGTTAACAATAAAAAAGCACAAGTCTTTCTAGAAATACTAGTTATTCTAAATTTACATCACCTATTATACAAGACTTGAGATAGGTTTTTTTCCCCTCCCCTTTCTTCATGAGACTGGATTTGAAAATGCAGTAGTTTGGAAATGCCATTTTGTATAACCAAGGATTCTTTACAAACATTTCAAAGGAATTAATGTTTTGGTAGAGTTCCTTTTGTTATTACTATTCTTAGCCTTTTACTTTAAGACGCTTACTTGGCTTTTTCTAAAAGCACAGGTTGAAAATATAGTCCAATAGGTTATTTAATTTGACACAGTTTAATATTTTTACATTAAAAGAGGAAGTGAAAACCTCAGCTCTTCCATTTTTCATTTCTCTCAATTGTTCACAATGCACTTCTTAAAGGAGAGGCAAATATACACAATTCAAAGTAAAAACAAAACAAAACAAAAAGTCATGTAGAAGAGTCATAGTTTGTTGTCAAAGTTTTTGCCCATGTATTTAACTTAGGGATCATTCCAAATTCTAATACTATTTTTCAACAGTTCACTTCTTTTTGTGCAGTTCCCGTGCTACCTTTAAATTAATCTGTTAAAACTCCTTCATTCAGCTAAAACTGAAATGCCTCATCTGTCAGTACTAAAATATGAATGAATTCCAGTCACATTCTTCATTGTTTATTTTCAGCAGATTATATAAATGTGCACAAATTTTCCTCCGTTTAAGAACTGTGGATATCTAAAGATGTGAAATGGTAGGGCAGTGCCCAATACACAGCCAATTAGAAGGTGTAGTAAGTTTTATAAAAAGCTGATCACCATACCTAGTGGTTCTTAAACAAAGCCGAAATAGAGACACTTGGTTCAATTTTCAATTCATTTTATTAAACCAGCAGACTCAAGATAACCTTGTTTATAGGGAAAAATAACATTAAATATTTATTTAATTCAAAGAATATGAAGCATATTTTAAATATTTAATTAAACATCACTTTATATATCATCAACTATTAAAATGCCCTCTACTTAGAGAATATTATTTAATTTCCCCATTCATTGTCTGATTCGTATCCAAAGCTACCTTTTGCATTACCCATATCAGCAATTACCCATTACAGCTGGGGATTAATTTTATTATCTCCTTTGTGAAGCCATCTTATCTTTGGATCAGGTATCAGTGATAGAGACAAGTGTGGCCTTCTGAGATTTCTGTTACTAAACCCTAACTGTAGGATTGTGGGAAAAGTATGGGTCAATGAATGAGGAAGTGAAGGTTTTTTCCACATGGTGAAAAATAATTGCAGTATTGTCTGCAGTTAGAGCAGATACTGCTGCAAATTGGAGAGGAGTGGTGAAGTTCATTTGCCCAGCCAAGTGAATTTTCTGGACACACATCACAGGTTCATTACTTTCTTACCGCCCCTGGACTTGGTAGGTCAGAGACTTTTTCTTTCCCTTCCTTTCCCTTCCCCAAGTTGGAGAACTTGAAAGTGGGACAGAGGGAGGAATGAAGACAAGTACACTCTCCTTTGACTCTACCAAAATCTCGCACCTCCCCTTTAGCCCAGCGAGAAATGGGCATTGATGGAAAAACAAACAGTAGAAGTCCCAGCCCCAAACGTAGTTTGGAGGCTTGGGAGCTGGAAAGGCTCTTTGGTAGGCTTCGAGAACTCTCTGTTGCGGGATTCGGGTCTCAGATGATCTTCGGGAATACGCAGATTGTTGGAAGAAAAGAATGGTAAACAGCCGCCAATACGTGAGGAAGTACAGTGTGTGCAAATCTTCGACAGAACGGAGTAGCGAGGAATTGCGGTTCGGGATCACTTTCTCCATGGGGCCTGCGCTTGCAGTTGTAGACCGAGACCTGGCAGAGAGAAGGCCCGCGAGAGGGCAGCCGTCCAACCCCTGGACGACTCAAATGTATTCCCGTAGGCTTTGTAAACGTATTCAGGTTATAACATTATTTTTACTAACCCAAATCACATGAAGGGGCGAGAAGACGAGTATGTGCAAAAGGAAGCAAGAGAGTGGGAGAGTAGTGAAAGAAAAGGAGGAGAGACTGGGTCCCAGCCGTGTGTGTGGCACTGCTCTGTGACTCCAGGCAGCTTCTGATGTCCACGTCCCCCAGTTAGGATATGGCGCCTTCCCAGATTAAGTTACTAAGTAATGCAAGCAAATAATCATGCTTGCACTGGGCCCTTATTCACCCTTCTCATCCATCTATTCTGTATTTCTTTATAGGTTAATATTTTAGCTAAAATAAGCGTCTTCTTATGCGTGGGAAGGAGGTCCGGATCCTGTCTGTTTGGGAATTGGAAGACCACCTGACGCGCCTCGAATTCAGGGGCCAAGAACAGACTCACTTTTAGCTAAGGCTCTCTTGCCGGTGTCAGTCTTGAGTATGGAAAATCACATGGGTTAGAAACTCTTACGGCAACTGTCAAATGTACAAGAAAAAAAGAGTGAAAAAGAAGAAGTCTATCTTGAGAGTGAAATCCTGATGCGTAGGATTTTTAAATTTATAATTGAAGATAAACAATTGTTTATAAATTAATACAAATAGTTTGTCAGTACGATGAAATAGCAAGCACTCTTTACACATAGATACAAATACAGATGTGAATAGAGGTAGATATGGACATAGTATAATTTTAGGTTGAAAGCACAGCAGGAACCAACAAAGACAATGTGCTTTAAAAAAAGAATCTTCGGAACTGTCCAATTTTAAACTGCGCCAAGAAAAACAGAGGACTGATTATGCCTTTTCAAATACCCACCACCCTGCCCCTGTTAGTTTTGCTATCTGGCTAGATACGGATTCCACTATGTATCATTCTCCCAAATCTGGACATTCAAACCTCCGCTGCCCTTCCTTCCCCCTCCCCTCCCAGTCCCCGAGACAGACCCCTTCTGATAATGTTCTTTCCTGGGTGACGTTTTGAAATAAAGCCGGGTTAATCTGGCCAGGGCCCTGACAGGTTAATTCAGTTTTAAGTGCTTCCTTAACGTAGGTCATACTGGGAAAAGACATTTTCTTTCTTAAAATGTTGAGAGGCGAACGTTCCGGATACTTACGACCCCACCCACGTCTGCATGCGCGCAGGTGCACACACGCACATTCCATGCAAATACGAACACACCGGTAAGTGCAGTTCCCGTACTCACGCGCACATATGTACGTATAGGTGCGTACGCGTGCATTCACCCCGCCGAACTTTTCTACTGCCAATTCGCGCTCTGTCCTTGCTTCCATTATTCTCTTGACTTGAAAAATGCAAGACCCTGGCACGCCCGTGCCACGGTTTTGAGAAAATGCTTGTCAGGGCAGATGGCCTCGCCATCACTCCGAAGGCAGTGAATCCGGGCGCTCTCCTGCCTTCGCTCCAGCTCCTCCTCTCCCGGAGCGAAGGTCTAGGGACGGTGAGGTCTGCGACCCACTGCTTCTCTGGGTCGGGGACAGATGGTCTTGCTGGGTCCTGAAGCCCGAGCCCGATTCTGCGCAAGTTCGAGGAGGCGAGGTGGAGTGCGACTCTATCTCAGTGCTTCCCAAACCCCAGACTGAACTTGGACAGAGGGTTCTAGAGCCTTCGTCCTGCCCCCGGGCGTCCAGCGCCCATCTGGATTATTTCTAAGGGCTATGCTCTGTCTGACGTCGTGCATATCTGTGAGGCCCGTCTTTCCAGCTCGAATGAGTCTAGGTGTACACAAGTTCCCGGGTGTCCACACGTTGTGGGAACTGCGTCCCTCGCTGCCCTGGGTAGAGCCACTGTAGTGGTGGTGGAATGGAGGAGGCCTTGGGGCAGTGGGATTCCGAGAGCGCTCTGTAGAACGAACCGTATAGTTCCTTCTATATCAGTTTGAGCTGCGGAGCGCATAAAAGTACAAGAGCCCTCCTACAGAGCAAGCTTCGCATGTGGAAAAAGCTGGTCCTTGGCAGCCTCGGGTTTCTCAGGATGATGAGCCGCTCCTTCCCCTGCCGCGGGGCGCGAGCAGGCCTGAAGGCCCCGGGGACTCGACCCTGGACCTCTGAGCCTCCAAGTCTCCAAAGCCACCAGGGCGGCTCAGAGGAGCCAAGGGTCCCTCCTCTTTGGGTCACCTATAGCCTGGGCCTGGAGCGAGGCGTTCCGTCCTCGCAACGTGCTGATACCGACTTCTGACAGCCTAGCCCGGTGGAGCTCAGGGCACAGCCTCCCCACCACGTCTGTGCCAGCCATGCCCCCTGTTACCTCGAGCCTGGGCCCAAGCCTTCAGGTCTTGACTCTCCCAGGCTTGCGCCCGCCCTTGGCCTCAGAAACCTCGACTTCAGAAACTCAGTTAGAGCTTACTTTTCAGGCTATACTACCCGCCTGGGGCGCTCTCGGGATCCGAAAAGCTCCAGGAAGTTTGCAGAGCCTTCTTTCACAAATGCAGAACAACTCCTCTCAAGGAATCGGTTACTCTTGAATTTAGAAGAGGCCTTCTCCGCACGGTGTTACCGAGTCGTTTATGACCCTGGGGCTGCTGGGTCCTGCCGGGCAACGGGTAAGTGAATGCCTCTGAGCACCGCCTGCTCAGGTTCCCATACTACTAGATACGTTGGAGGAACCGCGCGCACCCCTGAACTACGCGTAAAAAGATCGCAGAGGCTAAACTACTTCCCCAGCCATTCAACTGAAAGCTCAGAGCGAAGGAAGTCTGAGATATAGGGCAGCAAACTGTTGAGATTGACTGAACGAGGATGAGAAAAAAAAATCCTTTTCAGTGTATTTTATACCAAAGACTTCAAAGTGATTTGTATCATAGATTTTATTCTACAAGGTATTTTCTCTATTTATACCAAACCAGTTTTTTTGTTAATCCTGATAGTCGAGTTCAAACTACAAAACAAACTGTACAGATACGTTTGGAGTTGTTTAATTAAAAAGCATTGTTCCTTAAAAAAAAAATTATTTTTAAAGAAACAAGTTGGCTATTTAAAAGCCTGAGGAAAGAAGTGGCAAACTGTCTAATGCAGGACAAATTTGAAGTCAGGTTAAACTACAGGGACATTAAAAATGCACTGGAAATATTACTGTATCTTAAAACATTTCACTTTGAGAAGTTTTTAGGAGTTGAAACTAAATCCTTATCATTAAAGTCATACAGAATTAAAATCCCACCACCTACGTTTTAAAATTAACTATCACGCTTTGACAGAAGAGGGAGGCTCTGGAAAGGGCGAGATTTACTGACTAGTTAATAAGAGGAACTGAGCGATAATGTAAAAACTTACTATCCTAAATACAAAGGACTTAAATATATCTGGAATTCTCACTCCTTCCCCAATAAAAATCCCTGGAGCAAAACATACAAACATACATAAAATTAATGAGCAAACCTAATGCCATGCCCGGTGCAGAGCAGGCGCTACTAAATGCAGGAATGTTTAAATGAGAAAACACGGGCCTGGTGGCTGTGAATTCTCCGCACTCCTCAAAATGTTCTGAGTTTTAACAACATTAAGTGATACGCGAGAGGGATCGGAATTTAAGGTTTCTTGAAAGATTTTGATATTCTGACTTGGTGATCATCTTGGTTTTAAGCCAGGAACATCAACATTTCCAGATTCTAATGAGGAAAGCTGGAGACTTGGGCTGGGCTGGGCTGTGGGAGGCAGGGTGACTGACCCGGTTCCACACCCCGGGCTGGCACTTGCAAACCAGACGGCGGCGCTTTCCACTCTGGGTATTTTGCAACCTTGTAAGGAAGTGGGCGCGGGTTGCGCGGAGTCGGCGCCTTCTGATTGGGCGGATGCCTTAGTGATTGACAGGTCCCCGGACTCCACCCCCAACGCTTTATTGACACTAATGAGCAAGTTCTTCCCACCGCTCTCCTGCCTGTAAGTGCTGACAGATCAAGGCAACAAATTTCAATTACAATCCCTAATTTGTGTCCGCAGAGTGTTTTTTTTTACCCATGTTAGTCCTTCCTGGCGCATCAGTCGAGGCCGATCTTGGAGCAGCAGGAGGCGGCGGAGGGGGTGGGAGCGAAGGAGCGCGTCTGTGAGAGAGCGCGCGCGAGAGACCCAGGGAAGGAAACTTGGCGGGCGCGTCGCTGGTCCCTCGGATCCAAATACCAGCGAGGAGGAGGAAAAGCCCGATCTGTGTTTGCCCGCGGCGGGGAAGGGGGCCGATCTCGGCCCGGGAGAGGCCACGAGACTCGTTCACACTGGTGGGGAGAGGAGCGGGGGAGTGCGTGTGCCTGCGCGGCTGTGTGCGCGCGAGGGGCGGGCGGCGCCGGGCGGCGGGATGGCCGAGAAGCGGAGGAGCTCGCCGTGCAGCATGCTCAGTCTGAAGGCGCACGCCTTCTCCGTGGAGGCTCTGATTGGAGCCGAGAAGCAGCAACAGCTTCAGAAGAAGCGGCGAAAGCTGGGCGCGGAGGAGGCGGCCGGAGCCGTGGATGACGGAGGCTGCGGCTGTGGCAGCGGCGCTGGCGCGGGCGAAAAGGGCTCCACGGACGGAGACGAAGGCGCTACGCTCCCGCCATCGGCTGGGGCAGCGTCCGGGCCCGCCCGGGGCTGCGCGGACCTGGAGCGGAGCTGCGGCTCCCGCGGGACGGCGGGTGAGTCGGCCCCTTCCCGCCTGACTGCTAACGGGCGCGTCCCCTCCCGGGCCCCGTGGGCCGGCGCTGCCGCGGGGTCCGGGCTTCTGCGAGCTCTGGGCGTGCGCGCGCGGCGGCGGGACTCAGCCCCCCGCGCGCCGGCCTCTCGTGCCGGGGCGCAAAGCTTGCCGCCGTCCTGGCCGCGCCCGCCGTGCCCCTCGGGCCACCCTCCAGACGGTTCCGAAGCCGCTTCCAGCCTCGCTTCTCGGGCTGCCGCGGCCCACTGGGCGACCCGCGCCCGCAGCCTCTGCTGGCTGTCGCGCTTGACGGTGCAGATCTGTGCTTTCTGTATCTGCCTCCCTTGGGATTCCAGCCAATGGGTGCTCTTTTTTCTTTGCTAACTTTTAAAAGCATGGGGGTGGGGGAAGCCACGGCATCACACCCCACGAAACCGGAACGAATGCCCTAAACCGTTTGGGCAAACCAGGAAGAGGGCGGCGTAGCTGCAAACGTGGTTTCCCGAGGGGTAGCGAGGCGATGATTCCCTGCCCTGCCCCTCTGCCTTCCCGCTACCCTGGCTGACGGCGACCGTGGGCTGGCTTTCCGCGCTTCCTGCCCTTCGCTGTTCGTCTCAGCAGCTCGGGGCCGCCGGGTAGTTTGGCGGTGCCGAGTCTCGAGAGTTTTCTAGAGGATGCCCCAGGCCGAGCCCAACACGAGGCGCCTCGGACGCCCATTGCGAAAGGAGGCCCAGACGCTTTGCACCCGGGGCACCAGGCCGTTTGCTGCGTGCTCCGGGTCGCGGGGTGTGTCGGGGTCGCACAAGGGATCTGGACTCGGGAACCCGTCTCAGGTTCCGTCGGGCACGTATCCGAGACCCGCACGGTGGCGCGAAACTTATTTTGGAGCCTTGATTGGGTGGATACCGGGAGGGTGGGGTGGACGCGGCCTGTACGCCTCTGGGACTCGCGACGTGGGGTTCCGCTTGGACGTCTAGCATCCCTTCCGCGGGCAGAGCGGGTATTTCGTACCCGGGGGTCTCTTTGTTAGAAGAGCCCGATGGCACGAAAGCTCTCCCCGGTTCTCCTGGTCCTTTTCCTTGCCCCAGCCACCCTCGGGGTCAGTCTCCCATCCGACTTGCCCTCTCAAGCCCTCTCCGTTTCCCCTCTTTGCTCTTTGCTGCCCAGGCGGCTGTGAGGACGGCTTTCTGCAGGGCGCTTCCCCGCTGGCGTCCCCGGGAGCGTCCCCGAAAGGGTCGCCGGCGCCCGCTCTGGTCCGGCCAGGGACCCCTCTGCCTTCGCCGCAGGCCCCTAGGGTGGATCTGCAGGGAGCCGAGCTCTGGAAGCGCTTTCACGAGATCGGCACGGAGATGATCATCACCAAGGCGGGCAGGTAAACCCCGATCCCGACCTCACCCCACCCGTTGGTGGGTTCGGAAGAAGGGCCTGCAGCAAGGTGGGGTCTCTGGGTAGCATTTTCGTTCAGACAAGACAAGGCCTCAGTAGTGGTTCAGTTTTGAAGCTGGCTTTGCCTACCTACCGCGGAGTGCAATCTGTGAGGGGCACAGCCTGGCCACCTCGTGTTGGATGCTAGGGAGAAAAGCCTCTGTCGTCGCCAGTGCGGTAGCCATTGCGGTTGATACTGTTTGTGCAGGGTGATTAAAGATTCGTGGTCATATTTACGTCTGTTCAGGCATTTATTAGGCTCTAGTTACCATTCCTGGAAGTGTGGGACATATTACTCTCCCCTCCCCCCTTTTAAAATCACAATTTACTTTTCATCAAACTATGATATGCTTTTTCAGATTCGAAGCATCTAGACTGGTTCTTTATCAAAAGATTTCCTGGCAATGTGAGGACGTAATGTGCTGTGCTATTTTAATAGTTGCTCACCATGAAAAGTTACTGGAATCACCGGTAATACATGCTTCATTCCTGAAAAACTAATTACCCTGGTTTTTAAAAACCCTTTTGTTTATAGATTCACAGTTATATTTATCCATATTTTTTCTAAATGAAATCCACCACATGCGCCTAAATTTGTTGAAGAATACTAGAAAACAATTTTTTAAATTGTAGTTTTGTCTGGTTTTGAACGTGTGAAATTTTCACATCCATCAGTAAAATAAATGAATTTGTAGCATAGCCTATTAATTTGAGGGAGTCATAGAAATATTTGTATTTTAAAGTTTTCAGTTCATTTAGTGCAGTGAAATCTATAAACAATATCTTCCTTAAAAGGAACTTTAAAAAGCACACACAGCTCTTTCAGGGAGTACACATGGCAAAAACCTGTATAGCATGAAAGTATCCCAACTTATTAGAAATTACAAAAACATATTTTATTGAATCCATATGCTACCTTCTACATTTTCACAGAGCTTTTATTAGTGATCCAAATTCAGTCTTCAACAACACAAAGCAACAGTTGTCTTATAAAAGATGTAGTTAAAAACCTTTACTCTTTATCTTACAGGTGCACTGAAATAACACCAAAACAGAGCATTAAACTGTGCTCATGCCTACTTAGGAAGAAAGGACTTTCTTTTCTCTGGAAGTGGTCTCTAGTGGCATTATTGTTAAAGAAAAAAAATTTGGTAAATAACAGTACTAAAATTTGTGTTATAAGGTTAAATTAGTAAAAAATTAGATTAACTGGAAGGGTCGTAGACATAAATCATTAGGTGAAAGTTAACAAAAATACTCCTCTATTTGTTTTTTACATACAATAATTTGCTGTTGTAGTCCTTGCTACTGTACCCTTTTAAAAAGGTAAGTGCATTTACTTTAGCATCTCCTTTGATAGCCATCTCTGGGAAGCCAAGAGAAATGTGGATTTTCATTTGCTTTAATTAGCAAAGTTCTGAGTTAGTGTGGTTAAAAAAGAAAGTGTTTTCAGGGTACGGTGGGGGAAGGAATGATTTGGTAAATATACATTGTGTTTAGTTTCTGCTTTCAATAAAGAAGTTTTACTATACCTTTCAAATTTAGAGCAACTTTTGCACTTCACCTTTACCATGCTGCAGACAGGAAGTCCTGTCTCAATAAAGAACATATTGTTTGGTTATAGAATGGCACATTGGCTCCTTGTGGCTTTTTATAACCCTTTTAAAATTTCACATTATAATATATTTTATCACTTTTGGAAATTCAAAGTTTCTATTTTTACCATTTGGAACATTTTATCCGTATTTTTAAATATGCTTATTGATTTTTGTTTAAAAAATAAAGTGCTTTCTTTAGTGTCATTACTCCTTCATGGTATAATTTTCCTTCTAGCTGCACTGATATTTCATTAAACACAGAATGCATGACTGGGTACACAAATTACACTTAAAAGCCTCAGTTTTTATATGTCCTGTGTTCTGATTTTTTAAATTACATTACCAGAGTGAAAGCTACACATTTATACACATTTGGAAAGTAGAGATTCGAGAGGTTTCTTTGCTTATTCGTTCTCCATGCCTAATCCTAAACAAAAACAAAACGCAAACCTTCTTTCGTCCCGTCCCTGATATACAGGCGCATGTTTCCAGCGATGAGAGTGAAGATCTCAGGACTAGATCCTCACCAGCAGTATTACATTGCCATGGATATTGTGCCAGTGGACAATAAAAGATACAGGTACAGTGATCAGAAAGATGCAGAAGGATAAGAGGATTTTCAAGCTATGCCTGTTTGATCTATGATAACTATGTTTGTTTCCAGAAGCCTGTAGAATTTCCAGGTCCATAATCCAATGCCCTTTGGTTCTAGTAGCTCAAAAGGTGTCTTCTCTTGCAATAAATGAGGAAACAATTTTTGTTTTGCTAGTAATAGATACAAAATGTCTTTAATAGGGCCCAGCTTAGTGTTGCTAAACTCAAAATGTGTTATTTGTATCCATTTACATCTCGATTCGAATTTTGAGAGGAAATGTTAAGGAAAGTTTGTAGATAAACATAATATTTAATGAAATGTTTCATTTTCTTTTTGATTGTTTTGATCTTTAAATACATTTCCTGTGTTTTGGTACATTCAAAATTGTAGCTGTTTGCAGACTTTACCCCATTCATTTGAGGAAATTTTTGAAGATTTTTTTTTACAACTTATAAAAATAAAATTTCATAATTCGTTATGATATTGAGTGAAACTGATAATGAACTTGTTAACTTACTGTTGTTTGGTTGGTAGTTAACAGTGATTTTTTTTAATTTTGTAGTATTTGGATTTTAAAGAGGATATTTATCTAGACAACTGAAGTTGGAAAAGATGCATTCTTAAGTTTTAAACGAATCTTTGCTCTTTTTCTGCAAGTAATCAAATCAGCAATTTTCAAGGACAGTGCTTTTTTATTTTCTTGAGGAGTTAAGAATTTTGAATTTTGAGTGAGGAAATTTAAAAAAGGAAATTTTGACTGAGAGGTCAGAAGATGCTGCCTTAAATTTTGGTCTTCTTTGTTTTGTGTTTTTATAAACAGCAAGAGCATTTAGTAAGTTTTTTAATGCAATCAAATTTGGCTTTTATCACTTTTTAAAATGGAAGAAGTTGCTTTTTTTGAAACAGGTTTATGTTGTCAAAAATATACAGATTTAATTAGTCTAGGCACTTATGGAATACTAAAAAGTTGGTACTAAAAGGATTTTTTTAATTTGTGTTTTGTGTAAAAGTTGTATTAATTATTTTAGTTAAATAACTCAGGAGTTTTGCTAAAATTATCTGCTGCATGAAATAAGCTAGAAAGCATTGAAATTTATTTTTAAATATACTTGGTTTAGAGTCTATATTCTAATTTGGGTTTTGTGGTGAGGAAGATAACATAATTCTTAACAAGCTTAGAAATTATTCCTTTCTCTTCTAAGTTTGTCTTCTATTTCTTTTTCCAAATCTTTTCCATGTATTTTGGATAGTTCATTTTGCTTAATTGATTCAAATTATTCTCACATAAAGCAAGAAAATTTGGTATTATGTTAGCTTTTAAAAGATGAAATTGTTAACCATAAATATGCTTCATTTGAAAGCTCCCCAAGAATAAATTTGTTTTTAGCATTTGTATTTAGAATGTTTCCCGAAGAATATAGATTTTGTAGCATTTATTCTCTTAGAGGGTGTGGGTTTTTGAACTATTCAATATGTGTACTTATTCAAGGTTTTGATATAGAATATTACTGTATTTGTTTTGATAATAACTATACCCATTGTGCATTTTTTTCTTGCCTTTCTAAGATTTGCTTTTTACTTTCCAACTTTTTCAGTAGCATTAGAAAAAAATTGTTTTGGCTTATTCTCTGCTGTCAAGAAGTATATTTGGTCAAGTTAAAAACAACTGCTTTTCATTAGAATGTAAAGATAATATTTACAAAAGGCCATGTACTTAAGAATTTATTTATTGAAATTGCACTATACCAATTAAAAATTATTCTTAATTTTGTGATTTTATATTTTTTTCCCGAGAAAAGAAATTAAATAATTGAAGGCATATTGAGCTCAAAAGAGAAAGAAATATGTAACCATAGTTGAAACAGGGTCTCACCAGAGACATTATGGGCATGTTTTATGCCATTTAAAAAAGCAATTTTCATACCATACAGATAGAATTTTCTCGAACTGTTTTCAAATTATTACTTAAGTTTTATGTTATAGTATTCCAAAACACAAATGGAAAGAAAACACTTAAGTATTTATCATTTTATATCCTTCCTAAATGGATCATTGACATATTAGTTCCTAGTTTTTAAATTAGTGAATTTTAAATTAGCATTAATGAAGGATAACTTGAACACAGGATTAAATATTGTAATCGCATTTATTACTTGAAGCATTGTTATTTAAATGTATTCTTATGGCGTCAATATATATGACATATATAAAAATATTAGGATGTTTTGTCTCTTAATTAGAAAAGTAATATTAATTAAATATACCATAATTTTAAAACTTTGAAGTGTATTTTTCTTAGTGGAATTTGAAAACTAAAGAATTTTCTTACGAGGGTCAAGAAAGAAATATAAGAGATCAAGACTACATTTTTTGATTTTACAAAATTTTGAAGTTGAACTAAGTACACGATCCTCAATTTAAGTGTAAAAGAATTAGAAAAAAAAACCCTAAATGATCATGGATATGAAAATAAAAGCTTGTGGAACTTCTGACAATTTCCCCTGACCTTTCTACCATCTATTACATCAGTTTGTACATAAGCCTAAAATGGGAAGTGATCTGAAGGAAGTGACACCCTCTAAGATATAAGTCAAATATTCTGTGATTTCCTTAAAGGTGAGCTTGACAACTTTATAGTTTGTTTATGTCAGTTGAATAGCCAGATGATAAATGGGAAATATCAGGATAGAGACAGAATGTCTGTATATGTCTTAATATGGGGCCCATAAGAATTAAGATATTTGCATTTATGGTGGTGATAGTATGCATATTTTTCACTAAACTCTTAATTCCACTTGCTCTGAGTGCTCAGTCGACCACTGCTGTTTCACAGATTTTTGAAAAGTGCTTGAAATCTTATTTTATATGCATTGGATATAAAGGGCCAATCATTATATTTTAGACCTAAGAAAGCAATAATGCACATACTGAGCCCTGTCATCACCTTCTAGGTATGTTTACCACAGCTCTAAGTGGATGGTGGCAGGTAATGCTGACTCCCCTGTGCCACCCCGTGTATACATTCATCCGGACTCGCCTGCCTCGGGGGAGACTTGGATGAGACAAGTGATCAGCTTTGACAAGCTGAAGCTCACCAACAATGAACTGGATGACCAAGGCCACGTGAGTAGATGTCCTCCTTAATGTACCACCATTGGATAGTGAAGCCATATTTATACTGTGCCTGACTGCAGGCCATGAACTTTTCTAAGATCACAGTACTCCTCTCCGAGTTGATCAGAATATGTGTGCTCTCTGCAAAATCAGTGTTATATTTGCATCAGAGACTATGCCTGTGGCCTGAGTATCCTATGAAACATTTAATAGGTTAAAGCTAGATAGTGTGTTTGTATTGGAATGAAAGAACCTCTGGCAGACTTTTTTAGCCAAAACTTTTGTTTGAAATCCCATGAGGTGCTAATTATTATATTCTGTATATGAAAACTTGGGAGCTGGGCTACCAAGGATAATGATTTACTGTGTCCTGCCTGCATCCAGCGCTTTTCCCGCCTGAGGCTTATTGTTTCCCAGTAATGGCCCAGGCTTGTGCTTGTTTGTGTTTCATCTGCAAGCTCCTAATTTTGTAATGACACCTAATGGGTCAATATGTGTTACAATAATAATTCCTTTTACTCTTAAAACTGCTGAAACAGGATACGTTAAGACAAAGTCAGTCATTCCAATAATATAACCATTTAAAAAACTTTATTAATTTTTATGCAGTAAAATTGTTCATAGGCAAGATTTCCAGGTTATTTTAATAAATAATTTGGATATATGCTGATTTTCGTTCAAAGCTAACATTTATATTAGGTTTTTGATATTTGAGAGGATTTTGATTGAGGCAGGATGGAAATGCCTTTTGAAGAGTACATCATTTATAAAAGGAATATCAAGTTCATTTCTCAAAGGGGTGACATAAAGATAGATAGCATATTTATGAGCAAATTTCTAGACAATATCTTAAGTGATTGACCTTAATGAAAATAGTCAAGTACCTGCACTTTAAAGGCACACCTCACATTGTTAGTGCTTTTGTTTATTTGTTGCCTTTTATGATTTGAAACAGAATAAAAAGTAACATGGTAGCTTTCATTTCTGAATTCAATTTCATGCCCTATATTTTATTGCATTATTCAATTTCTTTTCTTATTCTTTATTACACAGTCAAGTTGTAACAGTTAACTTTTACTTGACTTCAATGAAAGAATGCTAGTTTTTTTCCACCTTATTTGAAGGGGTTGGCTGTGAAATATTGCCAGAATGTTCAACGAGGGTCTTTTTTTTAATAGGAAACAATTTAAAAATATTCATTAAATAAATAAATGTACTCTAATTTCCTTAGTTCTATAGTCTGAGAATATCTTTTAAAGAGACAGTTTGGTCTAAAAACTATACACTGTCATTTGTAAGGTACAAACTTTTTAATAATTTAAGTCAATATATTCATTTTATAAATCTAATTCTTTCAGATCAAATTACTGCTTTTATATCTAATACCTAACATATCCATAAGATTTAGATCTAGTAATTTATCTGTATGACTTTAACTTTGTAATATCACTAGATTTATTTAAGACAGTATTCTTTACAGAAACAGAACCAATAGGATGCATATGTGTGCACGCATGCACACAGATTTTAGGGATCTGCTTATGTAATTGTGGGTCTGGGAGGCTTGAAATTTGTAGAGCAGATTGGCTGGCTGAAGATCCAGGGATGTGGATGTTGATATTGATGTTGCTGTTAAATCTGAAGGCAATCTAGAGGCAGAATTCCCTCTTCCTCAGGGAACCTGTCATTTTATCCTAAGGCCTTCAACTGATTGGACAGGGCCCACCACTGTGGACGGCAATCTCTTTTACTCAAAGTCTACTGATTTAACTGTTAATCTCATGGAAAAATACCTTCACAATAACATCCAGACTGAAGAACCACATCAATATTTGAACAAATATTTAGGGATCATGGCCTAGCCAAGTTACATATAAAATTATCACACATTTATTTAAAACACAAAAATAATAGTTTGAAAGTTGAAACTCAATTGTTTATATTAATAATTATAATATTTTATAATATTTTAAGAGGTCCCACACACTCATGTTCATGGGCAAGTCATAGCATAAAATGGGAAAAATATAAAGAGTGTGTCATCTACCAGTACATTTTTTCTTTTAAGGTTCTGGCAATATGTATACTTTAATAAAGAGGGACATTTCATATGTGTGGGGATCAGGGAAAGAAAGATATATTTTGGGAAGAAAATTGCCTTTGTAAATGGCAAAAATATATGTATCAGTTGATACTAGAGGAGAATGTAGAAGGGAAAATGCTCTTTCCCATTACTTATTTTAAAAATGTATTTTTGAAGACTTTCTAAAATGTAAGAAAGATAAAAGGCCATAGTCTCTGCCTTTGGTGATCTTGTAGTCTAGATAGGGAGATAAGGCATGCACACAGATGATCATGCTGTCAGCTCAGAGAAGTACAGATGCCACATTATTCCAGCTGGGAGAGCTTGGGAGGGGTTCATGAAGTTTGATGACCCCAGTGAGGTCAGGTTAGAAATGAGACATTTGTTTCTTATTTGATTATTGATATGATGCAGCATCTAGGGAGAGAGTAGTAGCATCGTGGTGGGACTTCCTGACTCAGTGGTCCCTTTCCTGATGTGAAGACCCCTCAGGGACTAACCCCCTGCCCTCGTATGGCTGAGGTTCCCCTTTTCCTCAGGACTGCCAATTCTAAAGGAAATGACACTAATCTCTAACTAATCAAACTGTACACTCAAATGAGAGGTGATTTTCTAAATTACTTTCTTACTTTCTGTCCTCTCAGTTCCCAAATTTACTCTGCTAAAGATGTACATGTGTTCAACATAGTGACTTTGGAACTCCATGTAGACCTGGGACTTTTACTGAACCCAGAATGACTGCAGGCATGAAACCCTTACAGGGCTGTGACTGGATCTCGGATTGCATGAGACATGAGATTATGTGCCATTGGTTTTCCCCAAAGTGACTTTTCATCTTTCCAAATACCAGGGATTATTTAGAGAGGAATATTGGTGAGCATCTAGAGTGGAAATGTCCTACCATTTGACACCTGGTCTTTGAATGTTGTAAAGATTTTTATACCCCCTACTTGCTTCTTGGGAAATCCATAGCCGGCTTTATGTTGGATTGTATACAAACCAAGACTGGTCCTTAGGCTACCCCTGTGCAACTGGTAGCCTTCTTGGGTAGAGAATTTACTTACCATGTACATGTTTCCCTATTTGCCTGGAATTTGCAGTCTGGAGGGAAATGTTTAGATGAATATTTCACTAATATAACATTTAGAAGGCATTGAACAGGTAATGGTACACCTTAAACAAGACTCATGCCCACAGTGCAGGGGGTATTTTGGAAGGAAGCATGGCCACACAGCTACACCAAGAGGACCTGTTGGCAGGGTTCTCCCAGGTGCTAAAGATTCATGATGTAAAGTGTCTCTAGCTCTAAGTTTGTCCTCATCCTCTTCCCATTTCTGCTCGACAGTCAGGTGGGGAAGCAAGATACTAAATAGGAGATGGCAGAGATCTCCCTGATGGGAAGAACTTGGCTTAGAGGTCCCACAATTCATGGTCATGGGCAAGTCATTTTGGCTGTCCTGAGCCTTGGTGTTCTCATGCATCATGCTGGATCAAAGAATTTTGAATGAATCAAATGAGCTGATGAACTTGAAAGTACATTATTTGTAAGGAGTGCTTTATACAGCATTGCGCCTGAAACAAAACCAAGGCCACCTTGCTGAAGAGTTTGTGACCCAGCATTATTGCCTGGACTCCTAGCATTTAAAGTGAGTCAGCACCTGGTATAACCAAAAATGCAGGGGCCAGATTTTTGTAATCTGCTCCCCTTTGGGCCTTTTCTTGATTTGTTCCAACACTGGCATTTAGGGCATCTAGGAAATTTCCAGTGTTAACAGGTAGTGTTTCCCTATTTAGCTGTTTTGTAAGGAACAGCTGGCATGTCTATCAAACTGCAGACCCTTTAAGTCCATCAGACCAGAAATAAGTAATAGCAGGCTTCTTTTGACTCAAACCTACCATCTTTAAAGTGGAAAAGACATGTATTAACCTGCACATGAGAATGCACTCTTTGTTTATGTACCTAGGTCCGTGTGACTCTCTGTGCTACTAGATAATGCCAAAAAATAAAAATAAAAAATCTTCCATTTAAACAGAACAGAGAGCATGGAACATGCCCATCACATTAATTATTTGAGTTTCCATAATGGACATTATCATTGTGGTCTCCTTGTTTATAAGGCCAGTGTTTCTTCTGGTTTTACTTGTTCTATTAAATAAGCAAAATATTATTGACCACTCATCATTGTAAGTCTGATAGTTCATTAAAAAACAAATAGTGCTATTTTATAAAGAAGAACTGAGGCTTGTTTAGCATTCTTTAAAAATTTTCAGGGATATATTAAGTTCCTATAGATAATCTTGAAAATACATGATTTTACTTGAATAATCTTCAGATTACTTTTGGCAGTTGTTTCTTAATGGGCAAACATAAGCATACATTAGTTATTTCTGTATCCCACCCCAGTATACCCCATCTTAATTCATTTTGGAAATTAGGTAAGGATATAATCAAATAAAATTAAATATATATAGCTATATGTGGAAGTCTGCTTGAGAGAACGAAGACTTCATAAAATAATAACCTACTTTTCATTGACTAATAAACCTAAACCCCAAACAATTTATTTCCTTTATTTCAAGTCAGTTTGCTCTAGTCCTCTGAAATTAGCTATTCACTTATTTTTGTATCTTTAGTATAAGGAGCTTTTTCTAATTTTTCTTTTGTCCTGGAATTTGCTGATCAATGGAATCATTAAAAATAAAGTTTGATTGCGTGTTTTTCAGACTTTTTACCTGACTTATAATCAGGCATACATCCTATGTTATGACCTAGCGTACACATGCACACACTCACAGAGAAAACAGTGTTCTGTAAAATGGTACCTATCCTTACTCTGAGCAGCACACTCTTTTTTTTCTACTTTATTTTATAATTTTATTGATTTGGAAAAATTCTGATTGTAACCCAAATGGATTTTGTGAGCCACTATTAGGTTACTGAAATTCTGTCCTTTCTTAGACCTGGAAGGAAACTTTTACAGAGGTTGAAGATTTGTGTGTGTGTTTCCAGGTGATGATGAGAACTATTGTCCCCTCTTATCCTTTCCTCATACTTATGCTGCCTTCCCATCAAGCACCGTTATTAGATCTGCTATCCAGGCATTTCTTCCACTGACAGAAAGAAAATTTTAGTGTCAACAAAACAAAACTGACTATAGCACCGGTTACTGCCAGAGGGTTAAGACTTCTTCTTGTGGCAGGAAACACATTCTTCAGGTATAGGGCTCTTTGTTTTTTGGGCTGATCACAGATTCTGAACTTGGCTTACTAAACTGCCTGCATCCTAAAAGACATGAGGCAGGTCAACCACAGTGTTTTTCCAACACTTTTGTTGAAGCAGTTCCCCTCCAAATTCCTAACACCCCAGAACCTGGGTTCAAATCATGTAGCTCAGGAAAAATACAGGTTTGTTAACTAAATTCATTAATGAATACCTGAATATGGGCTCTCAGCAGCAAATAGAAAATCCTGTTAGATGAGGCTATTTCTTTACCCCACCTTCTCAACCTAGAAAGTATACAACATATAAAGAAGAAAAAATTCACCTGCAATCCTATCCAAAGATGATCACTGTTCATATAATCGTATGGGTTGTTTTTAAAGTCTATTTTTATGTAGTTGTGATAAGTTTATAAACAACCAACTTAACCAACTACTCATGTAAGTAGTTCATAATTTTTCCATTGTCATAAATAGTACACTGCATAGCTTTGTACACAAAATGCTTTTCTGCATTTGGATAATTTCCTTCAGATAAATTCTCAGAAGTAGGATCATTGGGTAGAAGTGAGTTGTACCATATTTTCCAATTCTCCTAGTAGTATCTGAAGGCTCCAGCTTTTCTATCTCCAGGCATCTGGGTTTGAGAAACCTTATTGTGATGTGGACACAGACACTGGGCTCTCCAGGCAGACCAGAGATTCTGTGAGCCCCTTTAAGGCAGAGCCTGGGGTATCCTTAAAATTTTGGTTGTCTTTGAATAGACATGTCATAGTCACCAACAGAGGAAAAATATTCTCTGAAGAAGACCTTGGTGTACAAATACTTATTTTTAGGGGATGGGTGTGGTGGAATTTATAATCATTTCAATCTCATTTTTAGTTTTATTGTTTTGGAGTCTATGTTCTATTTGGCTCATTATAAATGAAATGCTTATGAATTTATTCTTGTATTTTCAGAAACAGAAAATTTTATGTTAAATTCACATGACTGTATACAGGTTTCCACCAAAATAATGGTTTTCTTTTTTCTTTTTTGTGTTTTTATGCATGTTTTATGAATAACTTCCTAGCCTTCCCCCTCTAATTTTGATTATATTTTTATTAAATTAGTGCTTCTGCATTCTTGAAAATCTTCACTTCCAATTGGGATTTTACACGTTAAATACTTAGGCATGCTGTTGATATTGGGCAGAAGATAAATTTGGCTTTTCTTTCCTTGACATAGATTATTCTTCATTCTATGCATAAATACCAACCGCGGGTCCATGTCATCCGTAAAGATTGTGGAGATGATCTCTCTCCCATCAAGCCTGTTCCATCTGGGGAAGGAGTGAAAGCATTCTCCTTTCCGGAAACTGTCTTCACAACTGTCACCGCCTATCAGAATCAGCAGGTATTGTTCTCAGAATTGGCTTCTTTCTGGAATTTTCATTTCTGGTGTATATAGAAAGCTAGCTATCCTTTTTACTGTATCTAAACGTTATGAATTGTCATAAGGCATTTGCCATATGTGATGTTCAGAGCACATATGTCATAATAACAATCCTTTATGCATGATTTCCCAAGTAAGGCCACGCTAGTGAGGATTTTGTTAAGCAAGAATGTGTCTCATATCACAGTGTATGTTTACTCTACATTTTGAGATGTTGAATCATGATGTCATAATTAAAACTAGAAACCGTGCATATTGCCTTCTAGACATGTAGAATATGAGAAGTGAATTGTATCATAGAACATGGGATTTGTTTGCCCATTTTAAAACTACAATGCATGTATTATACAGAGTATTTCAGAAGCATTTATCCTATGTAGTCATTTTGGTGTATATACTAAAACGGGTATTTCTTTCGAGATATGCTTTTATTGTGATAGACAGTGATGCTTATGCTTACTGTCTGAAAGGTTAGCCATTGCGGTGGTTGTGACCCCTTCATAAAATAAGAAATAATTTGAAAAGTGAAATATTTCTTTCTGTATGGGCTAGCATATATATTTCTTTATATAGAGGCTGTGTCAAGTAGGTAGAGAATTGAATAGAGGCAATTATTCAATCCACACAATTCTGTATGTTTTTCATACGAAATAGCAACGTAGTTGAGGCTGATGTGGTTTGTGGGTAGATTTAAAGAAAAATATTAGTGGTCAGCAGAATTCCTGTAGGTCTCCACTTCTCTGTAGATTTATATACATCTCAGTTAAAATTTTAAAGCTTGTAATCTCTCTGTTGTGGTTTCTTTTGTTTTAAAGCTTCTTAGGAGATTCAGATCCTGTCCCAGGTGTCCTCCTTTAAGGATGAGAGATTCATCTGCTCTCATCCGTGTGGAGAAGCCAGTCCCACAGCCAAATGCATGCATATTGTCATGCTTTTATATAGGCTTTTAGGAAGGAACATGAAATTAACTTTTAGGAAGGCTGGAGATAATTAAATAACAATTCTTAAAATATGTTGGGGACAGATGATGATTTTTTATTTTTAGGAAAAATATAATGCATAAGGAGAAAAGAGGCATTTACTACCTTTGGAACAACCCAGTCCATCTTGTTTCTCTGTCTCTCTAACACACACAAATTAACTGTGTTAAACGTGTATTTTCTCCCAGCCTCTGTGTTACAATAAATAAGATTTAGTGAGCTTTTGGTATATGTTGGTTGGTGACTAATACCAATTAGCAAATGTTGACAAATCAATTATTAGAGGATGGAAAAATTAGAAGGGAAGTTGATAATGATAAAAAGCAATCATGTTCATTTTCTAACTTCCCAGCGACTATTTTGAAGAACTTACAGAAAATTGGGAAGGAGCCTAGCCTGCTGGTTAACAGCATGAGCTCCCAGCCCACTTTTACCACCAAGTAATCTTATGATTGTAGGAAACTTAAGCCTCAGTTTAAAAGAAAACATAAAATTGGGATAATAACTATTGTAAGTTGCTATGAGAATTAAGTGAAATAATATGCATAAAACTCTTGGTACAGTATGCATGGTATGCATTCAATAGATGTAATGTCAGTAGTAAAATGTTAGTAATCATGATATATCTATTTTGACAAGACATCACTATATAAGTCTGAACTCTTTTAAAAATACTATTTTACACAAACATTTAAATTATTTACTGTTATTTAAATGTATTTAAGTGAATATAGAATTGAGCTATAATAAGTTATAAAGAATTCATTCAATGACAAAGTGGCAGACATGGTGAACTAATTGTCAAACCCTTACATTATTTCCCTTATATACAATGTAGTTCTATCCACATAATAAGCAATATCCTATGGAACACATGTATCCTAGGTGTTGTACTACTGACTGGAGGATGGCTGGGAGTGCACACAGGAAATATAAGGAAATTGGAGAAGACTTCAAAGATGTCTTTTTTTGCCTTAGTGTTATCCAACAGTGTTCATTTGTACTTAGCCAAAATGGTACAATCAGAAGTATATTCATTAACTTTATAGATTCCACAAAAACAATAAACACAGAAAACAAAGGATGATGTGCTTCTTAGAAAATAGGCTATAAATTCCTCTGCGCAAAGTAGAGCTCTGTTAAGAAATAGATGGGATGTTGTTTATCAGCGTCAATTTCAAGATGTATGTCTTAAAAAAAATTGTTCATAATGGAGATTAGACAATTTGTACAATTTTCCCTCCCAAAACTTGGGGTTTCAGAGGGCAAAAAGCTGGTTCTGAGTCAACAAATTAGAACTGTAGTTAAAATTAATGCATCATTTACTCCTACTACATGCATGAGATTTAATCCCATTAGAACCTTCAAGTTAGCAATTACCTCTGGTTAGACATTCATTGTAGTGCTCTGACCAGATCGGGACTGCACAGATAAAAGAGGAAAGCATAAAACTTTCAGATGAAGCCATAAAGATGATTCAAGGAGAGACAAAGCAAAATACGGAGGCAGAAAATTTAAAGGACTGACTATATTACCTAATTCTGAAGAAAAGAATACATAGTTGCTTAACATTGAAGCTTAGAAATGGCTGGGAAGTATAAGTTGGATACTAGCTGTTTCCCATCACCACTATTACAAGAGAAACAGTATTAAACCATGTCACAGAGTTAAAGGGAAGAACTTTAGTTCAGAGAGATTATCAAACACAGGACAACTTCTCAGCAGACCACTCGAATATCCATCTCTAGGGTTATAAAAAGCAAAACAAACTTTATTGACAGAGCTTGAACAGAGATGGGGGAATGTTTTCAAAGCAGATGAATGTCTGGATGATTTCTGAGGTTTTCTTCTAGCTTTGCTGCTAAGGTAATAAAATACCTGGGAAACAGGGCAGAGGAGCACAATAGAATCTGCTGACAGTTAATTTTGGAATTACTTGTACTTTTTCCATCATTTCTTTGTAATTACCTTACTTGAATTTCTAATAGGATTTGATGTGGTTTCTTTTTTTCTGCTCTGCAGATCACTCGTCTGAAGATAGATAGGAATCCATTTGCCAAAGGCTTCAGAGACTCTGGGAGGAACAGGTAAGTCTTAGTGAAGAACATCCTGTCTGTGATGAATATATTTGATTTTGTATTGTGAATTTTCCATTAAAAGGAAACAGTTGAATTTGCTGATGTGGTTTTGAAATAATTTCTGATGGGGATTTAGATTTGTTTAATAGTCTTGGGCCATGGATGTAACTTATTTTTGGGTGTCGTGTTGTGGCCTGCCCATTCTTAAGGTGAGTTCTGGTGCATGATGCTGGGTGAGAACAGAAGTTGTCAGGGGATGTAATTCACGCTGCCTCTCACGGGGTCTGGGGGAAGTCTTTTCTGCAGGCCTAGAGGCAACAATATCCCAACTGAATATCCTCTCTGAATTTGTTGTTAGTTTAGAATTTGCTTATGATGTCATAGCTATCTATTGATTCTGTCTTCTGAATATGATGGGGTCTCTTGTTCCTCCAACTAGACTATGAAACTGCTCCCCATTGCCAAGAGAGCTGTTGTTCTTTAGTTTCCAAATATATCTTGGCTCTGCTGACAGCCACACACTTGTTTATTTTTTCTGTGTCATATTTTATGGTATTTGTACTAAGTGAGAGAGCTAGAAGAACGAATTCCACTCTATTACTTTTATCAAAAAGCAGATCACCCCATTTTATGTGCCAAAGGTTCTTGAGATTATTGATATAATTCTATTCCAATACAGTTTGGTGCAACATTTTCTCTAAAATAACTATTGCTAGTAGTAGAGAGTAATAATAGACTAATGTTCTCCAGATGCCTTTTCAGGGTAAGGCTCTGACTTAAATGTTTTTTAAAACGTTTTGTTTTTAAAGGGAAGTATTTGAGAAATTTTTATTACTTTACTCCAGAAATTATCCTAATACTCCTTGAAAACTTGGTATTGATAGGCTGTGTCTACATGAAGTCAAAATCCCCAATTAACTTATTTTAGGGATAATTTCATTTAAAATTGTAGAGAGAAAACAATCAGGTCATAGTCCAGATTTTTAGTTCTTTCCTCTGATTAAGTTGGGCAAGGTCTGTGTCAACAGAGACCTTTCCTTAGAATACACTCAAGTGTTTGCACAGACTTGATTTCATCTTCATGTGCAATGGCTTTTAAAAACCATGCAAATGTGAGGACTCAAATGCATTGAAAGTAGAGTAGCCTTTAACCTAGTACAGGTGGTCACAAAGACTAATTAATAACAGGGTTTCTCTCTGAAATTCTTTACCCTGTAGAAAGATTTGCAGGTATACCTACTACATGTTGTCGGCTATATTGAAATTACTATATTTAGGTGTGTATTTCAGTGTGGAAAGGAAAAGCTTGCTTGGCTTTTGTTCTGTTTCATTAGCTCCTGGTTAGCTTTGCTTTTCAGAGGAGTTTCTGAAAATTGAATAATTAGGTAACTGAAATGATCACTGTGAGGTGACTGAAGGCAGGCTTTGAATGATTCCTTTTTTCCCTGACAAATACTTTGATGGAATTTTCCTGTCATTCTGGGCATAGCCCAATATTATTAATCCATTTAAGAGTCTTGAATGACTTTCAGTTCATTATATTTTTAAAGCATAGAATACATGTATTAAAACTCACTGAAACTCTAGGAGGGCATCACTAAAGCTTGGAGAGTAGATAAGGAACCCTGAGAGTAGCAGGAACCACGTCCAGGCTCTCCTGCAGGATTGCTTGAGGGAAACCCTCACTGCTGTTGACACTGGGGGATGGTACTGCTTATACTTAGCTGGTTCTTTTTCAAAGCAATAAATTTAAAAATATTTTTAAATGTATATTTGGGGCAGATAATAATAATAAACTTACAAGTAGAAGTGTGTGGTAGGTTGCATATGACAAGTTTTCAGGAAGAATTCTAGAAACATCAGCATAATGAGAAGGTATTTGGTTTTCAAAATTTGGTCAGAGAAAAAAATTGGTGGCATTTGTGAAGATAAACTATTTAGTCTTTTGTTTGGTATCATGAGGTCAAAATGTTGGGTTTGATAGGATTTTTTTCCTTCCCTTTGGCTGTCCCAGGAATGTATAGGAAGAGAATCCATAGTGTTTGTACTGTTTCTTTCCTGACTCTAAAATTTAGTTTCAATGAACATACAGAAAATAATGAATTGTGTTTTAACACTTTTTAAATTCTGTTAAAATTTAAAATTTAAACTTTACTCCAAGTATTTGAACAATATCTTAGTACAAGAAAACATGGTGAGCCTGTACATAGCTTTCTTGTTAGTGAAAGAAATATTTTTTTTTCTCATTTTAATTACTTTTCCTGGTTATTGTAGATAAGCTTTTCAGTGCTCATTTTGGAATGCTGAATATCTATAAATCAACATTTCCCATTAAAAAAAATCTGACTTTAATATTATCCATTGATAAATGCAAAAGACCCTTATATGGGAAAGAGAGAATCTGGTCAGCTTTAAAGATTTATAACTTACTATACCATTTTTCTTAATAAAAGAGGCTCAGTTATAAGTAAGACTAGAGGGTACACTGGTGGTTGGGGCTTGGGGGAAGGGGTGATTTTTTTTCATATATTGATAAAGAAGAAAGCCCATGAGAAAAAGTTCAATATATTTCTTTAATATCCCTGGTTCTGTTGTGCTGTTGTTATTGCTTTTCAATATAAATTCTATTTTTCCCCATATGTGAAAAAAACGAATTAATCAGGACAAGAAATTAACATAGACATGTGATTTTTTTTAAACTTTATAAAACAATTTGCTTTAATTAAAAATTATCCCTTCCTGGCTATTTATGGTCCTACAGCCTATTTTATAGGAATTGGTAGCTTCAGACCTTAAAAGCTCTCCTGCAAGACATTTGCTATGTGAAAGAGAATTTATGTGCTGAGAATAGTTTCATTCTTCAGTTAGGCTTTAGGTTTGACCCTATAAAATTTTTTACTCAGGAAGGTACAAAAATTTCTTCTCTTTAAATACTTCAGGAAAAACATAACCATTTTACTAAATAAACTTGGCCGTTTGATAGCATAAATTAGGGTGGTGATAAAATGTGGAAATTGTTCAAAGGCATCTTGTATAAATTATCGCCTTGGCTACACTCCTGCAGGAGGTGCCTTTTATCTTTTCTTTAACTAGATGGGAAAAGTCTCCATTACTGGGGAAAATGAAGGCCTTTTTTAAAAAGTCCAGATTCAGCTAATAAATATTTTATAACTGTTTCCTGCAAAATATCTGAAATCCTTTCTGCAACTTCCAGTGTGAAACAACAGCCTCAAGAAAAATATCAATAGCTCCAAATCAGATCATCAGTGGATACGTCACCTTCAGAGCATCCCCTGAACACTTAAGGGTTACATGTTTGTGATGATGATAACTTCTCCCCAAGAATTTTGTCTATGGATTTGTGTATGAAGCATAATAAAGTTTATACTGCTCTAGCAAATAATGCAGTAATGTTCATCTCTACAGTTAATAAATTTCTAAGCCCAGTGAATGCTCATTAATTACCTCTTAGTAAACACCCATTGAGACCACTCCATGACCACTTTGGTATTCTTAATATTTAAAACTATGATAACTTAAACTCATCTGGTAATGAAAAGGCATTTTTGTAAAAAATTGTGTCCTAGCATTCTTTAGCACTTAAAACAGCTTGTTGCTAGAAGTCATAAAAACTTAGTACAGGCTAAGTGTAGAGTAATCAGCTAAACAGCACCTACCATTCATTAGTTAAACATAAAATGCAACTTGCAGGCTATGTGGGGTTTTGGGATTGACCTGGCTGCCAAACTGTCCCAAATCAATACTTTAATGAACATAAAATATTACCAAGTAGAGTAATCTTGCACTGGCTTGTAGTCAGCCACAGTTATGATATCTGGTTTGGGAAAAATTACTTAGTAGGAAACAACTTTTAGAGTTAGGAGAGGATTCAGTGCCTTTGTATTCTTCTCTGTGAGAAACTGAAGTCCAGGGAGGTTAAGACATTACTTAAGGTTACACATTAAGTTTTAACGAGTTGCAGTCACAGCCCGGTTCTCCTGACTCCCCAATCCTGTATCCTTACTACTCAACAGTCCTCTTTGTGGCACACTGACTACTCTGAAGCCAGATTTCTCCCTTCACTCTTAGTGCAACTCGGGAAAGGCCTATGCAGGTCCCCTCTGCATGCTGCTCTCCCCTTTGGCAGCCAGGGACTAGCCTGTGTGGGACTTGTGACAGCTCTTTGAAGTGCTCTCAGAATAGCACCTTGCTGAACTTTTGACTCAAGATGAATCAGACCAGTGTAGGCTCCTGTGAGAATGGTTCATGCATGCAAGCCTGGGCATGCACACACACCGCCCACTCATACACACATAGCTGTCTCCTTCTGTCACTAAGATGGGGTAGCCATGCTCCTCACGGGGTCTTGACAGGAATCAACAAATTAATAGAGTCTGTACTCTGAACACTCTAACGAAGCACATTCAGAGTGTGAATCCTTGGAATAGAAGGGAAACTCATGTGAGAAGGTTTTATCTGCCCATATCACTTGCCATGGGTGTTCAGAGAGCTTTCTCCCTGTTGTGTAGGTGGTATGACTGTGGGGGAACTTCCTGTAGTCCTAACTCACAGTTCATCACTTGGGGGGGTGCAAGGAATCCAGAGGAGGCAGCAAGCTTAGTCTAAGCTATTAAAGATAAGCCCTGTCTTTAACATCTGCATTAAATACAGATTATCTGTATTAAATAAAACTGTATCTTACAATCCCAAGAGAGGTCTGAGTATTGTTTGACATTCATAAAGCAAGCATTTCCTACAGTGGAGCTATATGTTTCATGAAAAGCATAATGTTACCTACTTTAATAAATTGGTTATGGCTAAGGCAATTGAGCATGGGCTGGTTGAGTGAAGGGCCCCATTTCCAGAACATAGAGGACTTAGTTATCTGATATAAGGAGGGGAAGACTTTGAATCATTTAAATAGTCCATAACCAACTTACCCTGTCTCTTTCAGTATCCATTCATTAAGTGTGTATAGGAGCTTTAAAATAATGTTTGATGCCAATGCTAGCTCTGCATACCATACCACCCTGTGAGACTACCTTCCTGCATTACGCCCACATATTGGGCTGAGAGGCCTGTGCTGCCCACCCTGAATGCCCTGTTGCTGGAAGGAGAGCCCATCCTAGCTGCCCTGGGTGTGAGGGAGATGGTGCCCCTGAAAAAGATGTCAATTTTCTTTGGATGAACACTCTTCTAGGCTGGCTGCTGAGGCAACAGATGATGGGTAGAAATGCCTCTTAGAAAAGATATGGCTTTACAAGGGCATACTTCTTAGCAAAGCTTTCCTCATCAGAGGGAGAAGTAAGGTGACAAGGAGAGAGAGGGTGTGTCCCAGATCACAGCAGAGCCTTGGACTTACATCCACTCGGATGGATGTTTGTTACCTTAGCTCTTCACAAGGGAGCAGATTTTTACCCTCTGAGATCAGCTTAGATTTCTGAGAACACTTACAGGACATCTTGGGCATCTAGGGTGGCTCCCGTCCCTTTGTGCTCCTGGTGAAAGGATAGTAGCCCGTTTCTGAAGCATTTCTTTCTGCCTGTGCCAAGCTCCTCACCTGCCTGGGTCGGGGGCGCTGTCAGCACCAGCATTGTCTTCTGAGTTGCTTATTACTGGTGAAAGCTCCTGACAGGCTGCTCCTAACCAGGCTTCTTTTGTCTCCCCCGATCCTGACGCCTCCGTTCAGAATGGGTTTGGAAGCTCTTGTGGAGTCCTACGCATTCTGGAGACCTTCACTACGGACTCTCACTTTTGAAGATATTCCTGGAATTCCCAAGCAAGGTAAATCACAAGATTTCCTGGGTTATATCTACAGCCAGTTCCTGTCTAGAAGCTCAGGCCCTGAAAAATTCTCGAGTCATTATCCCATCTGTGGTGGCAACCTCTTCATCAGCATCCTCCTGTTACAGGATCCATATCTTTCCTGGGTGGCATGGGGATGGCCCAGGAAAAATGGCTGTGTGCTTGTAGGTTAAATTTTGTATATTTTAGGCTGTTCATATATTTCATGACCTTCACCTCACCCTAAATCTCTCATAAAAATTAGAGGTGGACTAGTGGACCCTGATGCCTGGTGCCCCTTACGAGAAATTGCTGATGCTGGTCTGAATGCACCCATTCTGGCCAGCTACTTTTTTTTCAACCTTCGGCAGAATTGCCTCTAGGCAGGGTTCCCCTGTTGGATTTATGATGGAAGGTCAGGCCCACTGCGGCAGACTTCCCTGGGCTCACCTCTGAGTATTTCCCACAAGCCCAGGGCTGGTGTTTCCTCAGAGGGAGCTGCACGGAAAGAGATGACCCTTCCTTCTCTGCTCGGGAGGCAGGCCTCCCCGCCCACTTCCGCACTCAGCCTTTTTATGCCTGATCCTGCCCAGCACCCCAGTGAGAATTTAGCCTGCTGGGTTTTAGATAATTATCATTGGTTGGATTGGGCTTTTAGATTATTTTGAGAAGCTGTATAAAACACTGTCGCTAGAGCAATGAAGGTTTTACAGCCTGTCCCGCCCATTGGAATTCTCCTCTCCCCCTAAATTCTGTCAAGTTTGCAAACATCAATCTACCAGCAGATCCAGAGAGGGGGAGTCACCCACCACTACCACTGTTGTTTGCAAGCAGGGTTAACCTCCCTTTCTATTTCACAGGACTATTTATTTGCTGGCCTCCTGCTCTTATGTTAGCATGTGATTCACCAACCTGTTTTCTGGTTGGAAATGAGATCTTTGAAGTTCTGGACTATTACTTTATTGCAGGAGCCGGCTTGGTATAGGCACTGGTGCACACCGCTTTCCGTGGGGAGCTGCAGATATGTCTGCAGCAAGATGTGTCTTTCGCCAACCTGGCTTTCCTTTGAGTTCCCTCTTTTTTCTTGCAAGAAAATATATTGATCTAGAGCAAGCTCTGCTGAAAGAGAGGGTAAAATGTGGGTAGAAGAGAGGTGATGGTTACTCTTTTTGGAACAAGATATAGAGTAAGATGAAATTTATATTTTATACAGTTGCCAGAAGAGTCAGTATTTATAATATTTATTATAGTAAATGAGAAAACTTTGAGAAAGCTAACCGAAAGAGAGAATGAAATTCTATGTGGTAGTATCTTAATATCTTCTGAAATTAAAAAAAAAATTCATTCCCTGGGGGGATAATTTGCCTTGAAAATATTGAGAGGATCTGTGTTTAAAATATTTCAGTCTGAATTCAATTAAACTATGATTCCTTGACAGTCGAGACCATCTTTTTTTCACCTTTGTGACTCCCCTTGTAGCAAGCTGTGTCTAGCTCATGCTTACAAAATGGCGAGGAAAAGATGGCTGTGGAGTCACTGCTCTTAACATTTCAACTTCTTTTATAGGAAATACAAGT
>JAVSCE010007641.1:0-125882 GCA_032199065.1 Smutsia gigantea
GGACAGCGTGGGGCTCAGGGACTGGGAGGTCGAATTCCTGCAAAACAAACACTGACCCAGGGCAGCCCCTGAGTCTTTTCCTCCCCTTTCTTTTCCATGTGGGCTGCTGCTCTATACATAGCCACTGCAGGTCTTGCTCAGAGAGGGATCCGCCTTCTCTCCTCTGGACCTTTTTATCCAGTTCCTTCTTTAGGTCTGGAAGAAATGCTAAGGACTGAGTGGAATTCCAGCAATGATACCGTTGTGACCTTGGGAATGTCACCTCTTTTGATCTCAGTTTCTCTGTCTGTGAAATGGAAGTAGTGATTTCTGTTCCTTCTAGCCTGCCCGGTGGTAATGTGAAAAAATGAAAGTAAAAATAAACGGAAAGTGCTTTGCACAAAGTCAGCAATGAGGTGGTGGTAGCCACTGCCTTACTGTGAGAGACACGAGGCATATGCTCTCAGGGTTTTCCTGGATAAGCAAGGTTGCTTGCTTCTCTGGGTATTTGGAGTTTAGGTAGAGGCTGGGAAGATTTCATCTTCCTGGCACTTCATTTAAGTTTCCCTTATCACACAAACTTTCTGGTATAAGAATTAACTTGATTCCTGGAACCTAGGGATGCTTCCTCCGATTAAGTAAAAAATAAGTTTAAAAAAAATCATATTCTCCAGAAATCCTAACATTCAGTACACCCATCACTGCAAAAAGCTATGTACTTGTGAATTTCTAAATCACTGGCACAAGATTGAGAAACAGTAAGGGAAGGGAGAAGAGAAAGCTTGGAAGGACCTGCTGGCGGTACAAACCACAGTGGCTCCGCCTTTAAATGACTTACAGCATAGATTGTTTTTTAAGTTCCATGAGAAGGAATCAAGAACATAAAAGAGAACAATTCCTGGCTTCCTCACAGTAAAGAAAATAAGGAACACTGTCGTTTGTGAGTTTCCTAAATAGAAAGTTGGGTGCAGAGGATTGAGACTATTTCAGAGGAGGCAGCCAGGACCTGAAGGCAGGTTTCTCTGGCTGGTAGTCATGCTTTCTTAGCTGTGGGGCCCCAGTCTTAGGGGATGGGTCGGAGGGATGCTGACTTGCCGGGCCCTGGCTGGATAAGTCTCCTTCCTTCTCTTCTGGCTGGGAATCCCCACACGTTTCAGAGAGGTGGGTGTTACAGGGAGAGGGACAGTGGAGGCAACTGACTTAGGGGGTCAGCAGGTAAGAACTAGGGTTGATCTTTGCTAGTTAGGGCCCCTTCCTGCTCCGCCTTAAATAAACCACACTACCTCACAGGTGTGGCAGATAACACTGCCAGTCTTGGCTTTGCAACCTTCCCAGTTTGATTCATTTTGGGAGGTGAGAGCCATGGAGGCTTCAGGTGCATGAGGCTCTGGAGGAATGCATGTGAGAGTCCCAGAGACCAGGTAGGCAGGAGCCGGAGTGGTCCAAAAGTTTTCTTAGAAGGTCCTTAAGACGGTGTCTCCTGATGCCCCCCCCAAAGACTTCCTGCCAAGCACCTGCTCTCCAGCTGCTCTAAGGTTGGATCTCAGGTGGGATGTTAGAAAGGTGAGATTAGAGGAGAGGAAATTGATTACCAGTGCAAACTGCTAGAGCTATTAACATGGCTGGGGACCCTGCATCACCCATGCTCCCTTTTTGGTAGTGGCTCAAAGAAGGTCACTTAGGGAGAAAGATAAACAGTGAACAAAAAAGCCAGCGTGAAGTGATTTCAGTGAGTCCACGTTTCCTAATAACTTATGAGGATATTACTCTGGACCCTTTTTGTTTGGCCACCATGTAACCCAAGGTACAATTGGTTATTTCCCAAGGCAGTGATGTCTTGACACTGAAAGGTCCGCACTGTGTCCCATGTGGATATCTGCACCCCTGGCAGATGGCCGCCCAAGCTCTTCACTATTCCTGTGTTTGGGAGGTGCTTGTGCCTGCTGGTAATGAGCTCTGGACTCCTGCAAGTAATGTGCTTCATCTGATTGCTAGGGAAGCTGCCTGCAGTCCCTTCTGCTGTGGGGATGTGCCTGGCCCTCAGAGCTTGGGCTTCCAAATATACAGTGTCAACAGCGGGGACCAGAGGGGTCTTTTTCTTCCCCGGGACCATTTCTAGCCCTTTTGGTCTTGGCAGAGTTCTCACTGTTAAGTAACTGTGCTTGCATTCCATCTGTAGGTGGTTTGACTTTATTAGACTGCAGGTCCCTGGACAGCAGCCCCCCATTTGTGTAGCCATGGGTAAGCTTTTGTACACACCCAGCACCCTGTTGGCTGTTAGCTAGTGTTTCAGCCAGTGGAGATAAAGGATCCTGAGTCTGGAAGCTTTTCTTTTTCTCCGTATGTTTGTGTGTGTGTGTTTAACAACTCATGGCTTCTGAGCCCCAGTTCTGAGTACTTAAGTTTATACGCCTTGATTTTTGCGATCTATAGGTCATCCTTTAATTGTGAGATCTGCAAATGAGAGAGGAAAAAAAAGCTTAAGTCATAATGAAAATCAATGCAGAAGAAAAGAACTTTCCCACCCAAAGGGGAAATGACGCTGAGTAGCTGAGCAGCCAGCCCAAGGAATAATAATCTTAGAAAAATGGAGCTCCCTAGAGGAAAGGAAGCTCTGTGAGCCCAGCCTCTTCTGGCCTATGTTGCATAGCTGTCGCCTGAATTGCTGTAACTTTGTGGGCCAACTTTGTCAACTAGCGTTAGCTGCTGGGAGAACCATTACACAGAGCAGTGAAGACCTGGGCTGGGCAGGAGGGGCCTTCCTCCAGATGTGGCCGCCTTTCCCTGCGGTCATGGTGGGGATTCCTGGCAAGTGCCTTTGCTTTGATGGAGAGTGACCCAGAGAGGCGGGGTGTGTAGAAAGGGACTCTGTGCAGTGTGTGTGTGTGTGTGTGTGTGTGTTTAAAAGCCACATCCGTTTAGCCTTGCAAGAGCCCTTTTATTGCTTCTCTTGGTGGGTGCAAATTCTGAACTGGTATTTTCTACCTGAGAACTGCGTGGTGGGTAGAGAGACAATGAAAGGTGTTTGACGCCCAGCTGGGCAGTTATTGCATCCCTAGTCCTGAAGAGCTGGGGAAGGGGCCTCTGCCCTCCCCGTGATCTCTGCTTCCAGCAGCTCTACCCAGCTGGCTGAAAAGAGTGTTCTGGGAGTTAAGTTGTTGTCTCAGAGACGCTCAGAAAGAAAGCAAAGAACAGATGGCAGTTGTAGTTTCGTTAGCCCCTTACTGCCTTCATCAGTGGCTCCCTCTGCTCCCGCCTGCCCTTTGTATGAACAGGAGGCTTGGGCTGCCCGTAAAGGTCCCTGCCTCTGAAGAATCTGAGGGCGGCAGCAGGGAAGCTTTGGTTTCACTGGACTTCCCTGAGCACCTGCGGGCAGTCTGATCGGGGCTTTTGCATTCCTCATCCCATCTTAACCCTCAAAACGATCTTGGGAGGGATGGGATTTCCCTTTTACTGTTGCGGAAACCGAAGCCTGGTGAGGTTAGATCACACAGTAAATGGAGAAGGCAGAATGTTAATCAATTTGATCATATGTGTTTGTTCTTCCCCAGTATCCTCCGTTTTGTCACGGGTAAATGAGGAGAGTTGCGTTCAAAGACCTTCTCCAGTACGTTCTTCTTCCTCAGTCCCTTGCTCTTGCCCTTTATTAGAGAGCAGGGACCAGGATTGGGATGAGAGATGGCATGAGGGGATGACAGTGGTAATGCAGACAACCTGCAGAGGAGAGATGCGAACAAAAAATTTCATTTGGAAATTGCTCGAGACAAGACCACAAGCCTTTGTACATGGATAGAATGTTTTATAGAGAGATTGTGGATTATGCCCAATTCATATGCTAATCCGTAGGGAATTAATGTCAGAGGTAGCTACATTAATTATCAACCAAACTGGAATGAATTGGTGACATTCTTAATGGGCTCTCTCCTGGGAACATGGCTGACATTATGGGGCAGTTGTTGTGAATGCCTAGTCAATGGGAGGAGAGGCTAAATGGTACCTCTATTCCAGTGTTAGAGAATTGTTTTCTTTTTAGTATCTGTGCCCACTTCTACACACTTGCCGTTCAACTTACAGAGACAGAAACAAATGTTTCTATCCTGTCTTTTCCCTCTTCTCTTGTTGGAGCGTGGCAGATGTCTCGGTCTGTGTCATGTCTGACTGATTTGTAAATCAGAAGCTGTTCACCGAGTCCTTTCTGTGTATGAGGGGCTATGTCAGGTATGTGGAGGTTGCAGCGCAAGTCAGCACTGCCCTCGGAAAAATGGGCTGTCCTGCTCGAGCACAAACTTGGAAACTGTAAAAACTGACATAATGATGCATGAGTGATTTAACTGAAGAAATGTCATCAGGAGATCACACTGACCTAAGGAACAGTGTGGGTGGAGATGGGCTGCAGCATGCACAGAAGAACTCCTGGGGGTAGGTAGTCCAGGACAATGCCAGGGAGAAGGAAGGGAGGTGGAGCCACAGAGACGTGGGGAGGGAATTGGCATCAGCAAACTCCCAAATATTGGGAAACTCAAAACTTTTTAAATGGAGGTGGTCGACAGCCCGGAAACCCTGGGATAGCACCTGGGGAGACTACTTAGGCTTCAGGATAACTGGAGTCATTGCAGACTAAACGGGAAAGGAGGATCAGGATGGTTGTGGAGGACTTTTGAGGCGTCGGTTTTTGTCACATCTGCACGGAGGAGCCCCTGACAGCTTTGAGGAAGGAGCAGGGTCGTTTGCTTGTTCTGTGTTCATTTGTGCTTGGTGCTGGGGCCCCCTGTATATGCCACATACAGATCTGCTCTCTCTGTAGCCCATACTTATATGTCAGAAATATCAGCATGCCGGCAGGCATTGTATCCAGGCTCTGGGAGGAGAAGACTGAGGGAGGGCATGGACTAGAATGGGGGTAGCAGAAATGGAAAGGGAGCCATCCAAGGGCCCTTTAAGAGTAAGACAGGACCACCTGTGAACAGCTGGCTGTGGGGATGACAGGGGAGGGTGGAGAGGCGCTGCTTTGCTGTGAGAGAGGCTGCTTAGGTGCTGTCGCTGTAAAGCCGGCAGCTTTCCTGAGGGACCTGTTCTGCAGAGCTGAGAATGTGGAAGTGAACTAACGAGAAGCTGGGGCCAGATACAGCCCGGAGGGGTGAACTTCAACAACAGTTGCAGCCGCTGGCGGGGAGGACGCCAGCTCCAGCCAGGTGGAGAACATCCAGCGTAGGTGGTGAGGAAGGAGGGGAGCCTGCCCTGGAGCCAGCCCAGCCTGAAGGCGCAGAGAGGACCCGGCAGTTTGGAGGCTGGCTGTGGAGGGGTGAACAATTAGATTCATGAAATGTGACGGTCCGTGAAGGTGCATGTGAGTGAACATGTATGTGCCTGGACTTGTCTCATCTGAGTGAAAAGGAAAAGGGAGGTAGGGAGAATGGGGCCTGAGGCAAGGCCGTTGGGTTGATTCTGAGAAGTTCAGGGAGCCTTAAGGGTGCAGGAAGAAGGCTGTTCACCATGTGGAGACCGCAGATGGATGTTGGCCTCCCTGGGCAATTTCCCAGTGGCGCGAAAGAGTAAAAGCAGAGAGAGCTAGAACCTTTGATTCCCACTGTCTAAACCTGTTGTCAACTCCTGACTCTTCCCATGTCCAGATTTGGCAACACAGCCCAGCTAGTTACACGAGAAGCCACTCTCTGCTCCTCTTCTTTCCTCATCCTCTACATTTTTTTTTTTTTGGTCAACTCCAGTTGATTCTGTTTCTAGAATATATCATGAATCTTCTCTCTTCATCTGCACTGCTCTTTTCTGTTCTCTGTGTCCACCTATGTGCTTCCTCTAATCTATGCCCACAGAAGCCAAAGTGATCTTCTTAAAGGGTAATTCACATCACCTCACTCTCAGGCTGCAAGCCCTCTAAGGGCTTTGCATGATGCTTAGAATGAAATCCGGACTCCCTGCTGGAATACAGGGTCCCCAGGAGCTGACCCTGCCAACTCTCTGGCCCTTCTTTCTCCACTTCCTCTTCCAACCACACCAGACAGGTGTTTATTCATGCTAAGCTCCATCCTGTCTTGAAGACTAGGCATATGGTGTCCCCTTGCCTGTAAGGCAACCAGCCTTCCAGGCAGAGGGAACAGCTGGTGCAAAAGCGCTGAAGCCAGAATGAGTTTGCATGTTTCAGGATTGGAAAGAAGGAAGGCCATGGTGGCTGGATCACATAGGGCCAGGAGAACCATGGTAAAGAGGGTCAGATTTTATACTAGGTGCTGTGAGGGGTCTTAACAAAGGAGTGATGTGGACTGTAGACTGGAAAGACAGGAAAGGAGGTAAAGGTGGGAAGCCACGGCTAGTTCAGCACCTGACACATGGTAAGTGCTCATGGTTTTTGTTGTATAAGTGATTGCAAAAGGGAATATGGGTCCAGATGCAAAAGTTGCAGGTGACAAGAGGAGTGCATGCTTGTAGTAGTATCTCTCTGACTGAGCTGCCTTCATGTTCCTGGGTCATCAAAACATGGGGTAGGCTAGCCAATACCTTCCTCATACTTTACTCCCCAGTGCAAAAGGACAGTGGTCTGGACAGTCTCCTATAGGTGAGAGACAGGGTAGAGGGGCTGCCATTGGAGCAGAGAGGCCTGTGTCCTGGCTGTAGTGGGACGGTCTCTGGAGTCAGGGGTTTGGATGTATGTCTCTGGGGTGTTTGCCTTTTGCTTGCCTTCCTGCTTCCCTGACAGTCCAGGAACTGCAGAGGGTGAGGACACATGTCTCCCTCAGCAAGCAAGGGGCCCCTCTTCCCTGACATTTGTTTCCCCTGCCAGACCAGCGCCCCTCAGCCCAGAGAAGCCTGCCTTGCCGGCAGTCAGCAGTGAGGCCATAAGGCGATACTTTGGGCTTAGGCTTAGGGTGAAGAGCTAGTGTCGTGGTATTTCCAAGCTGCATGGTCGTCTCTGTTTTTCAGAATTACAACTTTTATTTTTTCTGATTATAAAAGTTTTATGTGTTTATTATATATAATTTGGAAGTTATAGGAAAGTAAAAGAAACAAAATACCACCTAATCCAGTGGCTAGAAATGCATTAAAACATTAGCAATTATTATTTTTCATTTATGTGGAATATAAAATTTTCTATATATAAATGTATAAAATATATACCAAGTATTTAAAATGTATTTAAAATATAAAATATGTAAAATGCACATATACATATATACCCAGTCCGTGTGTACACCCATATGAATATCCAGAGTGGATACGGTTCCATTATACCATAACATTTTTCCCCCCGTATTTCTTTATTGGACATATAGACATATTCCGGTTTTCCACTATCATAAACAATGCTGTGGTCTTTGTGTATTGGTTTTGTATATGTCTCCAATTATTTGTTTAGTGTTAGTTCCTGGATGTGGAACATCGTAAGATTCTGGACAATACTACAAATGGTTCCTTAGAATCATACCAGATTACAACTGTCACCAGCATTGCCTGATTACGTAGATCTCACCAGATCCTGCTTGTCACCAGGCAGTTTTATTAAAATGAAGCATCTTTTTCCACCTTACTCTCAAACATAGAATCTTCAGATAGTGGAGGGCATGTATGTGGGTGGTGGGAATGGTCAGTCACAGCATCTCTCTGGCCACCCCATATCCAGAAGCTTCTGGAGCTCCACCTCGTCCTCTGGTCTGAGACAAACTGAAGAGAGGATGTTTTGGTGGGTGACTGGCTTTGTCCGGTGCCTGATCAGCAGGAAGCATGGTGGACACTGCCGGTGGAAGTGGATTCCTCCAGGTCAGTCTGGCAAGCTCTCCACCATGGTTGTGCCAAAGGTGACTACCTCCAGGCAGGGAGACCGTCTAGCAAAGTGCTTTGGCAAAGTGGCCAGGCAGAAGGAAAACACATTTTAGAAAGAACTGGAATGCGAAACTTGGGATGGGGCAAGAGAATGCCACAGAGGCGTCATGTCTTTCTAAATTAGAGCCATTTCAGTGGCAGTAATTGATCCTTTAAATTGTGGAGTTCTAGACAAAAATCACATTTCAGTTTTAGGTCTATAACAACATTTTGAGAATTCTCTTTACATTCAGAGAATCCTAGACTCTCTAGAAGGGACCTTAAAAGATTCGTCTTTATTCATTAAATGACAGGAAGACTTATTTCCAAAATAAAGGGATGAAGGGCTGTCAGTGCTTTGCCTCATCTACTCTGGTTGATTTCTAGCCAGCGTTAGTAAGTTTCACTCTGTGCACAGAAACTTTTCCTCTCTTTGTTCAGGGCATGATGCAGGATGTGAGGTCACTTAGATTGGGAGATGATCTGACAAATCCAGGCACTTCCAACTAAGTGAGGTGACTCGCTGTAGCTCCTAGACATGGTTATTCTGGAAGAAGTTCTGGAAACCAATGAAGCAGTTTCACAACCATGATAGTGACAGTTAGAGCTACAGTTGGGGATGGAAATGGGCTCCAGCAGCCTGGAGTGGCTAGACATGAAAGCTGTTCTGGAAGGTTCAAGTCAGTTTGTCACAGTGAACTTTGGGCAAACCGTTTCCACCTCTGGGTCTCCATTTCTTTGTCTATGAAGTAAGAGGTTGGTCTATTCCATGCTAAAAGCTCCCTTTCTGAGAGGGCTCATCTTTATGCTCTCACTTCCCTGATGCTGGCATGAAGTGTGAGGAGACTCAGCACCTGGCTTCTTAGCTCAAGGTCTGGGAGCTGCGGGAGCGTGTGCGAGGGACGAGGAAAAGGATCTGCAGGTGCACCTGTGAGTCCGCCAGACCTACAGCTTCTCGAGAGGAAGACCAGGTTATATCTGTCCTTGTTCCCTAGCATCTAGCACAGGCCTTGACCCTGGAGCCTCTGTCCAGCCTGTGGCTGCCCACTGCCCAGGTGGCACAGTGCCACATGTGATCTAAGGCTCCTGTCAGAAGATCTCTTAAGAAGCTGGCAAGACCATCTGCAAGGTTGACAGAGGCTCTTAAAGATGGGCACATTGCTTGTGCTTAATATTTTGGTTCTGGGGTACTTGAGCTTCATGGTCCTGTTCTGGCTTCCCTGTCATGTAAGAGCGTTTGAGGAAAGCTTACAGGTCAGATGGTATGGCGGGCAGGCTCTGTGTCCACAGTTCTGGGTTGTTGGGGGCTTGAAGGGAGGCTTTGACCCCACTAGAGGCCCCGAATAATGGCAGCCTGCACCTCTCGTTCCCTGGAAGGATCTTGGCTGGTGGAGGCAAGGAGATGGATTCGGTAAGTTTGACAAGCTTCAGCTCACCATAAGTGAGCTGGTAAGTTGGGAGGAGGTGAAAAGCAGGAAGAGAGGTGGGAGATGGAGAAGAGGGTGGCAGGCGGGGTCAGGCTCTCCACCTGGCCCTACGTTGTCCTGGGCCCTCTGAACTGAAGCAGTCGTACTGGAGGAAGGAGCAGCAAGGACAGAGGGGAGAAACCCCTGGCCGTCATCTGGTGAGGTGGTGTTCTTTGTGCAAGGTCCTGACTAGTCACTATTACACTCAATACTGTTGAAAACCACTCCGCTTTCCTTCCCTGGGTGGTAAGAGGAGACAGAAACAGCTTCAGTGTGGAGCCAGGTTTCAGTCTTGTAGTCTCTGGGGCTACCAGGACTTTTCTTGGGCCACGCAGGGGGACTTTCTGGGATCATCTTGCTGTGGTGCGGTGGGAGCCCTGCTAGCTTTGCTGTCACAGACCCAGGGAGGTCCCAGCTTGGGGGTCAGGCAGCCTCTTAACCTCTGCCACTGGCCATTTGTGGGTATTTCATAGGCTAGTTAGCCTCTCTGTACCTTCCATTTCTCATCTGTCCACTGTTAATAGGCCCTACTCAGAAATCTAAGTGTCATATGCACCCTGTAAGGCAGATTGCTGGTGCCTGGGCAGGTGATGCTCCTGAAATGAATGCCTATCTGTACTGACCTTTGTATTGATGACAATACCCCCTTCACCTCCAGGCCTCTGGTTCTTAATGCAAAGAGCTCAAGTCCACCTTCCAAGGACCTCTGTTACCTGGTCCTCTCCCACCCTGGGCCCTGCCAACCTCCCCTCTTGGTATATACCCTAGAACTCTCTCCATCCTTAGCTTCAAATGCGGGGAGGAAGGAGTAAGATTTGAAGCTTTGAAGTTAGAAAGGCTAAGTGCCACAGGCTTCACCTGTAATCATCTGAGACCACATTAACGCATATGAAGCAATTAGAATTCAATAAAAACAGTATATGAGGTGTGACCCCAAAATAATAAGCCTTTCAAAATCGATCATACCAGGACCTCTGGGGCCATTGAGTGTTCTCCTTCAGGTCAGAACCTTTAGGGTTATTGATCCTCAAAAGCATTTGAAAGAGTTGGGAGCCAGCTTTAGAGCCAGTATGTCGGCTGCAGCAACTAGCTGGTGTTTCTCTGCAGTTAAACCTCCTCCTGGATCCATCATGTGGTCACCGTCTCCATCGCCTGCCATCAGTCACGAGATTGGGCTTTGACTCTTTGTTTCCAAAATAATCCAAATCCATGTCCCTTGTGATAACTCAAGAGAATATTCTTCAGGCTTTAATGAAAATTGGAGAATTTTATAAAACAGCTTGAGCAGTGACGTCATTGTTAGAGTAAGTATGGTCTTAATGGGACCTCTTTGAAGAGGATCGTACTCATTGGGTAGGCGAATTCTTGTGGTTTGTAAGGAATTGGTTACAGACCAGTCATACCTTGTAATGGAGTGCTGCCGTCTGTGGCTGCCGGCAGTGTTAGAGGAGGGCGCCAGGGGTGGCTCAAGACCTCTGACAGGTCCGAGGACTTCTGGTCTTAACCCCTTCACTTTCTAGTTGTGCGGCATGGGACAGCTGCCTAATGACCCTGGGTCTTACTTTCCTCATGTTAAGAATGGGGATAATAACATCTGTCCTGCTTCCTTAAGAAGTCTTTTGAGGGGGAGCAAATACAACTGTGACTGTAAGAGCACTTTTAAATGTAGAAATAGCAAGTAATTAGTCATAGCATGATGAACTGACTCTCACCTCGGGGAAAGCATGTTGCAGGCGTGAAATGAATTAATCCATGTGGCTAAGCTTTGTCAACATTTGTGGTGCTGTGTATGTGTTAGTCATTGACGCTTCCCAGCCACGCACTGGGCTTTATTATTACTCTGAGTGGTGCGGGGCTTCATGAAGGTGGATGCCGCAGGGTGAGTAGACAGTAGGAGGAGGAGATGGAGGGAGGGAGAACATTCCAGGAAGTCTCAAGTGGCCTCTTTCAATGCCCCATATCTCTGTCCGCTCAGCTGCCTGTGGTTGCTCTGAAGAACTTTACCATTGCCTCTCGCACCACCAAGTGGGATGTTCTTCACAGGTGTATCCTTGACCTCCTACCTCCAGCTCAGATGAGTGAACATTCACTGAGCACCTCCTGTGAGTCACAGCCTCTCACAAGGGATATAGAAATGTGATCAAATAAGTTACCTTGTGTAACAAGATTGAACAGTAATCGAAGGGAGAGATTCTCTCTGGGTAGGGCTTCTCGGAAGTGGTGGCCTCTGAGCTGGTTGTGAGAGTCAGAATTTACCAGAAGGCTAAGGGGAAGGGAGCAGGGCATTCCCCTTGGGAGACCTGCGGGAACAAAGGCGTGCAGGGAGGACCACATGGCTTCACCTAATTCCTCTGAGAGTCCTATTCCCACAACTACCTTGCTTCCTTCCAAAATCCAGCTCTCTGCCTTCAGCCGCCTGCCAGCTATCTATACATGGTTTCCATGCTTTACTTTCAATCTAACTGACAAGGTTACACAAGCAGACATGTCACCCCATTCTCGCCTGAAACCTTCCTCCCTTTGCTTGTTTCTGGTCCCGGCAGTCTCTGTCACACATTCAGACCTTCCACTGTCTTGCTGCCTTTTCTCACCCACCTGTAATCACCACTGACTCTTCCCTTCCTCCCTCCCTCCCTTCCTCCTTCTGAATCCTATCTGTAGGCTTAAGTCCTACACAGGCATATCCCTGTTTGGGTCCTGAAACTGCAGTTTGGATCCAGGTGTCAGGAGGGAGGCACCCCAGAAACCCACCTGAGGAGGCCTGCCTCTCCCTCCTGGCTTTCCCTTTGAATACGTTACCATTTCTCCTTAGCTCTCTGTATTTGTGTTGCTCTGTCCCTTCCTACCCTCATTCTTTCTCTGTTTCTTTGTTTTTTTTAATTGGACTTTCTTTGGAGTCAGACAAACCTAGATTGGGGTCCCATTCTCTATGTGCTGGGTAACCATGGACAATTTCCTTAATCTCACTGCACCTTGTTTCCTTATCAGAAAAACAGGGGTAACAGTGGCGCCCGCCTCCTGGGTTGTCTTGGGGATTACTGGAACAAGCCATTGAACTGTTGAGCATGGTGCCTGCGGGGAGCAAATGCTGCCTACGTTTGGGCTGCCAGAAGAGCAGCTATAATAATTACCCTATTCTGGTGGGTGTCTTCTCATAAAAATTCTCCATAGCCTTTTTTCTCTCTCCCTCCCTCTGTTGTTTCTCCCTTTGGTCTTATTTCTCTTTTCAGTCCCCTTCCTTTCTTCTCCTTCTATTTTGTCTCTTTTTCTTAGCTGGCTATGGCATGCCACTGATTTTTAAAATATTGGTTATATTTGCACCGAGTATCAGGTTTCCCATGCATAACTTAAAAAGCTCATTAGTAAACTTTTAATTTATCTCTTTAAATAAATTTTACTTACACACCCCAGGGCTCCTGGTGGGCCCACAGCAAGCACCCTGCTCTGTGACAGGGTGAGGGCAGCCAGCACGCTTCCCTCCCTGCCCCAGTCCGGGCCTCGGGCCTTTGTGCCACATCATTCCACTATGTACATTTCTGAACGTTGTAAGCCTTCCAGATAAATGATGCTTCTATGATTTCCTTAGAGTCCTGGGCCACTTCACACAGGTCTGTACAGTAAATTAACCGCAGATCATATAAAAGCCAGCCGCCAGCGCCGAACGTGTGTTTAAAGTCCAGGGCCACATCTCATGTTGGTCCTGCACACGCCCCGGTAGCAGGCCCAGCTCTTCCTGAGCCCCCTCCCTCCGCTCCTCTCCCCCCTTCCTCCTCGGAACCAGGATGTTTTTCCTTGCCTTTTTATTGTTTCGTTAACCTGGCAGGCCTCCTTTGGTGGAGTCCTGCCACCAGACTTCCTCTCTGGGTGTGAGCGAGTGTTAGTTAGGGTGACAGCCTGGGGGACAAGGAGACCTGCTCCCAGGGAGGCCCGGCCCCCCATGACCTTCACCTCCAGGCAGCACAGGGAGCTGCCTCTCCAGCCTCTTTCTCAATATGGCCTGTTTGCTAAAGACACCTCCTCTTCAGCAACTCTGCTGGATGTTTAGTTTCCAAAGGGTGAGGGGGCAGAGAAAGCTGAAGCCCAAGGTACCCCACCCCCAGAAACAAGCGAGACGCCCCCACAGAAAGCCTTTCTGTTTAATTGAATAGGAGTCTTCTGACTGACCCTCAGGCTTTTTCTCAAGGCCTTTTTTTAAAACCTATAGAATTATTTTTAAAGCAAGGACTGTGAGGTCACATCAAGGTCCTTCATCTTTCTCTCCCGCCTGGGCAGGCTGCCTCCCTCATAGCCCCCCAGGCCACCTCCCTGAATTCTGTTTCTGGAAATCTGACCCCAGCCAGACTCGGGGGCTCCAGGTCAGCCTGACCCGGGTCACAGCTCAGTCCTGCAGGCCTGCCTCTCCCCAGAGGACGCTCAGCTGGACAAAAGCCGGCTCTCTCGCAGGGAGGGCAGGATAATGCGCCTTGTAAACTTTATGCTTTTTGTTACTGGAGGCTGTTCCAGGGGAATCCTTTTTAAAAATCAGATCATCGGATCTCAAGTCCAAACACTTTTCAGTGTGTCTGGTTTTTCTATGGAGCTGCTCCTTTCAGGCCAAGAGCAAGGAAGGAAAAGAAACTCACTGAGGGCCCCAGACAGTCCAGATCAAGCGCTGTCTTTTGTTCACACAAACTCATTTGGCTCCAAACGTCCTCCACCCAGAATCATTATATCCGGCAGCAGCATTTCAAAACAGGCCCGAGTGGCTGAGCTGAGTAGGCGGCTGCCTTTCGGGTGAGATCGCAGCCACCTTCCCCCACGCCCCTCAGGCTCCTGCCTGCCCCCAAATATGCCACCACTGCCCTGCAGCCTGAAATCCCCCTCAGCTGGAGGATTCCCGAGGTGAAGGCAGTGAGGCCCAAGGGCCGGCTGTGGAAGGCCTGGGATCGGGAGGCACAGGCAGCAGCCTGGGAGGGAGGCTGGGATTCTGGTCTCAGCCCTGTGCCTTCCGGACTCCCAGGGCCCCTTCTCACAACCCCACAGTGTCACAGGGATTTATTTACATGGTTTAGTGCTCTCTGGGAAGTGGTCAGCTCGTTGAGGCAGATTGTGTATGGTCAATGCTCAGTAAATATGTTTTTCTGTGTGTGTGGTAAAATATACATAACAGAGAATTGACCATTGAAACCATCTTCAAATGTACAGTTCATTGGCACTGAGCATATTTACAGTTTGTACAGCCATTACCACCATCCATTTCCAGAACTTCATCATCCCGCATGGAAACTCACTAAGTCATGAGACTCCCCATTTCCCCCTCCCTCCAGCCCCTGCTAATGACCTCTATTCTACTTTCTGTCTCTGTGATTTTACCTATCATAGGCGCCTCCTGTAAGTGGAATGGCATAACGTCTGTCCTTGTTTTGTATCTGGCTCATTTCACTCAGCATGGTGTCTTCAAGGCTCACTCATGCTGCAGCATGTGTCAGATTTCCTTCCTTTTTAAGGCTGAATAATAGTCCATGGCATGTCTCTGTCACGTTTTGTTTATCCATTTATCCCTTGATGGACACTTGGGTGGCTTCCACCTTTAGCCTATTGTGACTAATGCTGCTATGAATGTGGGTGTACAAATATCTGTGTGATTCTCCCCTTTCGGTTCTTTTGTGTATATACTCAGCATTGGAATTGCTGGATCATATGGTAATTCTATGTTTAGTTTCTGAGGAATGGCCGAACTGTTTTCCACAGTGGCTGCAGCATTTTACATTCCCACCAGCAATGCACAGAGGTTCCAATTTCTTCACATCCTTGCCAACACTTATTTTCTATTTTTTTAAAAATAATAATCATCCTAATGAATATGAAAGTAAACATTTTTGTTAAACTTATAAATGCTACTCACTGGCTGTATTGTGGATTTGGGACTGTTACTGCTCCTCTTGGTCCCCAGTCCTGTCATCCGAGGGTGGGACTAGTTGGTTGCTGTACGTCACCTTCGGAGAGGGATGGGGCACCAAGGAGAGCCCAGGTGATCGCGCAACTTTGGCCAGAATGGGTGATGCAAAGCGCTCTGGTGCCAGCTGGTGAAGCAGGCTGTATGCTGTACATTAGTTTGGGAATTGCGGGCTGAGCTTCTCTCTCCCCAGTCCTCACTGGGTTTCTGTGTCAATGTGGTTAATTAGGGAGGACACCAGAATGAAAGAGCTGGGCTGCCCTGAAAGAGTCTGCCATGCCACTTATTTTCTGGGTGACTCTGGGCAGGTGACTTTGGTGCCAGGCCTCAGCCTTCTCTTCTGTAAAATGGGCCAAGAATCCCTATTTTGCCTGCCAGTCAGAATGTCAGGATCTAAGAACAATGATTTAGGCCCCTGAAGTCATCCTATGAAACATGCCCGGTAGATTGTAGATGCATGGGATTTCTTAGTTTGATCTCTGAGAATAGGAGCAAAATTTCATTCTCCTGTAAAGTTCCTGTGGACAATGTCTTACAGTTTACAGCCACCCCTATACCAACAGGAGAATTCAAAAGGGAGGGGGGCTAATAGTCTCTCTTTTTTTTTTTAAGTGTCTTTTATCCCCTCCTTGTGTAAGCAATTGAATCTTTGGAAAATATTTTAAAATGACAAAGAAATCCACTCTCATATAAGAACGCATGCTGGCACATGCAACCAGGTCGATACCAGGCACCCAGTGCTACAGCTCTGAAGAGTGTTTCCCAAGTGGAGAATCCCAGGAAAGCTCTGAGGGGTCAGTGTCTTACTGTTCCAGAATGTCTCCTCCTGAGCCTTACCCCGTATCAGTCTGATCTTGGTCTTCCATCTACCAAGCGACACTCCGGGAAGTCCTGGAGGCGCTGATTGTCTGATCTCTGCCTTTGTGCTGCCTGGGGTCCTTGGCCTCTCTCTCTGCATCTCAGCTCTCACTGCCCTCCTGGCTCCTGCCTTTAATTTTGTCCTGACCTTCCCTTGTCGTCTGTGTCTCTTTCTCCAGCTCTTCTCCCTCTAAATTCAAATTTCCCCTTAATTCAGTCCTTGACCCTCACTTTTCCACTCATGTGCCATCTCTTTGTCCTTCCTCCTAATCAACAGCCCAAATCCTTCAACTGCCTATCAGACATTTCTACTTGGAAATTACCGCCCCAGACTTCATATTCTGAATACAGGTTTTCTTGTCCCTCAAACACGTTCTCCATTCTGCCTCTCCTCTTATCATCCTTTTCATTACCCACGAAAACCATCTCTGAGAAGCTGATTAGGAAGTCTTCTTGCTCAGTCTTTCAGCTAATAACATGCAGCTGTTGTCCAACCAAGTCTGTCTGATTCCAGAGTCCATGTGATATGCACCATCTCGTTCCTCTTAGGGGGAAACAGGGCAGTGCCGTTGCGTTTAAGGCTGAAGCTTGAAGCCAGTGGGACATTGCTCACGGGTCACTGTTTTGAAGCCCTGTGTCACAGGATAAGCTGGTGTGTAATGAAACGAGATCTGGGTTCAGATGGTGCCTCTCAGCCATTGACCTCAGTTTCCCCAGGTGCCATGATACCCACTTGACCGACTGTCGTGCGCATTAAATGAGATAATGCATGTGACAACTCATGGCACATGGTGAGCACTGAATAGATGTTTGTGAAATCTGAATCTAAAAGGAGGTAAATGAAAATAAAGGGCTCCTGCTTCAGCTGTGCCCCAGAAACTCAAGATTGTAGCTGGCAGCCCTGACACAGGGCCCTCTGCGTGGGAGCTGGTGCAGGGCGGGGGCAGGCTGGGGCCTCCGGGAGGAAGTTGCCTCTTCGGATGACACAGCACCCTCCCCGTACACGCCCACTCCACTGCTCAGAAACAATGCAAGTTGAAAAACCCCAAACCATGGGTGGGTGGTGAGGAGCTGACTCTGGCAGCTGCTCATTAGGAAATCCTTCCTGGGCTGGGCTAGCATCCCTGATGATGTTAGTTCACAAACAGATGTTTTGGAACATTCAGACACTACAGAAGTGGAAGTTGTCAACATGGGGGGATAAAAACAGGCAAAGCAATAAAACTCTCTTGTTAATTTAATCTCCATTCATGGTACCAGGGAAAGTGATGGCCTGATACAGGGGGCTGAGCTCAGAGGTATTTCCAGCTCAGGAGATACCTGGGAAGCTGGGACATTTAGACTGTACGAGTTAGTGGGGCTCTGTTGCCATGGGATGTGAGTGGGGTTTGAGCAATCACCTCTGACCATCTGGGGTTGGGGACAGGTGAGGTGGGCAGTGCCAGTCTCCACTGAGCCTCGGGGCGCCCCTCCTGCCCCAGAGGCTGCCACTGAGGGTCTGGGGTGCCGCCTCCGTCCTCACTCCCCACCTGGCCCAGCCTCTGCAGCGTCAGTCGCACCTTCTCCTTTCCATTTCTCCAGGGCCCTTTCTCTTCATCACCAAGAGTAACAGCAGGGTCCCGGACACCCTCCCCTGCATGTGGTAGGTCCCTGTTGGGTCTACTCTCAGTACTCTCAGGGTTTACACCGTGCTGACGAGGGAGCCATGCCACACACGAAATTCAGCCGCACAAGTCAGGGCTACTGAGGGAGTCACCCTTGGACTTAATAAATATTTCAGCGTTTGAGCCATCGTTCTCCCTGAGATGCAGCATGGAATGCTGTAAGGCGCTTGGTTGTTCAACAAGACCGGCAGAGGGGATGGGCTGGGATGCTGCCTGCCCCAGCCTGTGTGGTTTGTTAATCCCTTTTCTGAGGAATAGTTCATAGGCAATAAAGCAGTGGAGGGACATCCGGAGGTAAGCAGGGGACAGGGGGTACTGTTCTTTTGGAGCCCCAGACCGGTGACGTCAGGGGCTTACTATACTGGAGGCCATCCTGGCTCTCTGTGCCCCAGTTCTCCCTGCACCTGCTGGGAGAGTGTCATGGGGCAGAGCTGGAGCAAGCCACCTGCTGCCCCACCAGCCACTCAGCCAACCTCTGTCCTGTCATCAGAGTGCACACCCATCTTCCAGGAGGGCCTAGAGACCTGGGCTGCATAGGGGCTTCCAGCTCTGCGACCGACCAGCTCTGATCTGCTGCCTGGAGAAGCACTGGAGACTGAGCCATGATCCATTAGCAGTATCTGCCAAGGTCCTCTCCAGAGCTCTTGGTTGGGAGTTGGTAGACCTAAATCCATTTAATAACTGTAATGTATACGGCACTTACTGTGTTCTAGACAGTACACAGTACTGTTCAAAGCTCTCACACGTGTGCTATTACAGCCCAGTGACACAGGTACTGTAACTCTCCTTGTTTTGCAGATGAGGTCAAGGCACAGAGAAATCACATTTCCCACCTAATATCATAGGGCATGTAAGTGGTAGAGCCCGAATGAGGTGGGAGAACCTTTACATAGGAACCACAGATTCACAGGTCTGGGTAAAGCGAGCCACTACTTCTTGTTATTACCTCCTGTGTTCCTGGGGGATGAAAGGGCACAATCCCAAAATAGAGAGTGACACATGAGATATGAGTTTCTCAGCAAACCAGGTAGCTGTGACGCCTGTGCCTAAGGGCAGGAGGGCCGAGGTGGCACCACAAGCCACCAGGTCTCCGAGGTCAGTAGAGGCCAGCAGTGGCAGCATTGCCGCTGGTGCGTCTGGTCTCCAGCTGCCCTGGAGGAGCGGCCATCAGCACCTGTCCTCCATCAGGGCTCTTGCTGAGAGTGGTCAGGCATCCAGAGGCTGAGAGGCACAGACACAAGCCAACTCATCAGGCTTTCAGCTGGGTGTGTCATCAAAGGCCACTTGCAGGCTTCTGTTTCAGAAGTGGCACTGGAGCCCAAAACTTCATACTGTAGAATTAGCAAGTGGCATGAGCTAACTTTATGTTTAAAGTCTATAGGCTTCACCCAGTTAGGGGGCAAGTCTGGGGACCAAAGAAAGCCCATTACTAGGCATCCACACCTGGGGTCTTTTCACCAAAATACAAACCTTTTCTTAGGAGACATTTTTTTTAACAAATATTTTTGATACCATGGGATCATATGGTACATACCATTGTGTAATTTCTGTTTTCATTTAACAATACAGGGTGAGCATAAAACATACCGAAGACTGTATCAATAATATATTTTGATCAGTCCTGTAAAATTGTGTTGTCTCATAATTAAGTTAACCAACTCCCTACCCCAGAACTTCATGTTGTTCCCAATTTTCATTATTATAAACAACGCTGTGGTAAACTTCTCTATGCCTGAAACTTTGCGCACTTCTGTAGTAATTTCCTTGGAATTTATTTCCAGAAATGGAATTCCTGGGTCAGAATATATGCCTATTTTTAAGGCTTTTGCAAAGGACTGCTAAATTTTTCCCTGGAAAGAATGTGCCAACTACATTCTTACCAACATTAATGAAAGTGGCCGTTTTCTATACCTACAGTGACATTAGATATCATTTTTTTAAATCTTTGCCTATTTGATAGGCAAAAAATCAATATGTTAAAAATTTAAAAGGTCTTTTCTAGTTTGGATTTGTAATTTATTTCTAACACTACTTTCATGTATGAATTCTCCATTTACAATCACATTTTCTTTTGTGAATCACACATCCATGCTTATTGTCTATAGGTACATTTTAGGAATTTGAAAAAGTTCTTCATGTTAAGAATGTTAAAATTCTTTCACGCACTGCAGACATTTACCCCAGTTTGTTAGCCAACTTTTTAAATTTTTTATTTTTATTTTTATCAAACTTACATATAGTTTAAAGAGCAAATATGTTTTATGAGGCTATTATAAAAAGCCTGGCTACTCCAAACATCATCGTTTTCTGCTTCCCACAATCAACCATTCTCAACCCTTTTAAATGATTCTTTTAGTAATTATGTCCATTTCTCCAAATAACCTGCTTATATTGCTGTTTACTGATTCTTTTGTTTGGGTTTTAGGCAATATTCATTTATCTCAATGGAAATCTTATATCATTCCAAGCTCCACCAGTTGGATAAGATACACTCTTTCTATTCTTTAGGGTCAGCTTGAGGAACTTTGAAATGCATTTTTGACACAGCTGTAAGTTACCCTTCCCCACAGCATGATTCTGATCATCACCTTCTTGCCTCATGTGTTGTTGTCCAGCATTTGCTCTGTCTCTTTTTTTTTAATCCCCCAAGTGAGGAATTATTATTTTATATGTTTAGTGTTTCTTTAGACTTATATACATACTTACCATTTTCTTTGCTCATTATTTCTTCTTGCATCTTATAGCTTGTCATCGACGACTGTTCTCCTGCTTGAAATGAATTCTCCATAATTTCCTTTAGTGGAGGTGGTTGAAAAACTCAAATTTGACTGAAAATGTTTCCATTTTGAAAGATAGTCCAGGATTCTTCACAAGGAGTTTTGCCTAGTACACAATTCTAGTTTTTTCTTTCTCAGCACACTGAAAATACTTATCCACTGCCTTTTGTCTTCCACTGTTCTGTTGAGAAATCACCTGTCTGTTTAGTCTAATTGTCATCTTCTGTAGATGATTTGTCATTTTTCTTCTTTCTACTTGTTCTTAAGACCTAGTTTTTGTCTGTGATTTTCTTTTTTTTTTTAATTTATTTTGGTATCATTAATCTACAATTACATGTGCAATATTATGGTTATTAAACTACCCACTTCATCAGGTCCCCCCCACCAACCCCATTCCAGTCACTGTCCATCAGTGTAGTGAGATGCTATAGAATCACTACTTGTCTTCTCTGAGTTGTACAGCCCTCCCCATACCCCCCCCAACATTACATTTGCTAATCGTAATGCTCCTTTTTCCCTCTTGTCCCTCCCTTCCAACCCATCTTCCCCAGTCCCTTTCCCTTTGGTAACTATTAGTCCATTCTTGGGTTCTGTGAGTCTGCTGCTGTTTTGTTCCTTTAGTTTTTTTCTTTGTTTTTATACTCCACATATGAGTGAAATCATTTGATACTTGTCTTTTTCGGCTTGGCTTATTTCACTGAGCATAATACCCTCTAGCTCCATCCATGTTGTTGCAAATGGTAGGATTTGTTTTCTTCTTATGGCTGAATGATATTCCATTGTGTATATATACCACCTCTTCTTTATCCATTCATCTACTGATGGACACTTAGGTTGCTTCCATTTCTTGACTATTGTAAATAGTGCTGCGATAAACATAGGGGTGCATATGACTTTTTCAAATTGTGCTGCTGCATTCTTAGGGTAAATTCCTAGGAGTGGGATTCCTGGGTCAAATGGTATTTCTATTTTGAGTTTTTTGAGGAACCTCCATACTGCTTTCCACAATGGTTGAACTAATTTGCAGTCCCACCAGCAGTGTAGGAGGGTTCCCTTTTCTCCACATCCTCGCCAACATTTGTTGTTGTTTGTGTTTTGGATGTTGGCCATCCTCACTGGTGTGAGGTGATATCTCATTGTGGTTTTAATCTGCATTTCTCTGATGATTAGCGATGTGGAGCATCTTTTCATGTGCCTGTTGGCCATCTGAATTTCTTCTTTGGAGAAGTGTCTATTCATGTCCTCTGCCCATTTCTTAATTGGATTATTTGCTTTTTGTTTGTTGAGGTGCGTGAGTTCTTTATATATTTTGGATGTCAACCCCTCATCGGATACGTCATGTATGAATATATTCTCCCATACTGTAGGATGTCTTTTTGTTCTACTGATGGTGTCCTTTGCTGTACAGACGCTTTTCGGCTTGATATAGTCCCACTTGTTCATTTTTGCTTTTGTTTCCCTTGCCCGGGGAGATATGTTCATGAAGAAGTTGCTCATGTTTATGTCCAAGAGATTTTTGCCTATGTTGTTTTCTAAGAGTTTTATGGTTTCATGACTTACATTCAGATCTTTGATCCATTTTGAGTTTACTTTTGTGTGTGGGGTTAGACAGTAGTCCAGTTTCATTCTCTTACATGTAGCTGTCCAGTTTTTCCAACACCAGCTGCTGAAGAGGCTGTCATCTCCCCATTGTATATCCAAGGCTCCTTTATCAAATATTAATTGACTGTATATGTTTGGGTTAATGTTTGGATTTTCTATTCTGTTCCACTGGTCTGTGGGTCTGTTTTTGTGCCAATACCAAATTGTCTTGATTACTGTGGCTTTGTAGTAGAGCTTGAAGTCAGGGAGCGTAATTCCCCCTGTTTTATTCCTCCTTCTCAGGATTGCTTTGGCTATTCGGGGTCTTTTGTGGTTCCATATGAATTTTAGAATTATTTGTTCCAGTTCATTGAAGAAAGCTGGTGGTATTTTGATAGGGATTGCTTTGAATCTGTAGATTGCTTTAGGTAGTATAGCCATTTTGACAATATTTATTCTACCTAGCCAAGAGCATGGGATGAATTTCCATTTGTTAGTGTCCTCTTTTGTCTGTGATTTTCTACAGTGTCACTACGATATGGGTTTATATTTCTTTATTATTTAGCTTCCTAAGGATTTGTTGGGCTCCCTTACTCTGAGGATTCATACTTTTTAACAGTTTTGGAAAAATTTCAGCCATTTACCTTTTCGGGTATTGACATTGCTCCTTTTTTTCTCTTCCCCTCTGAACTCCAGTTCAATACATGTTGGACTTTCTCACCCTGTCTTCCTTGTCCCTTCACCTCTTTTTCGTATTTTCTATCTTCCTCTACCATCTGTCTTATAATCCTTAATTCTCTTTTCAGCCATATCTAATCTGCTGTTTCATTTCCTAATTTCAGTTATTGTATATTTTTCATTTCTAGAATTTCCACTTAAATTTCTTTCAAATCTCTTTGGCCATTATGTATAGTCTCTTTTTCTCTTTATTTTCAATTTCTTCTTATTTCTTTTCATGCAGTTTTATATGCTTACATTCTTTTTCTGATATTTCCAGTATTTGAAGTCTTTGCTTGTCTAGTTTGCTGACTTTTGCCCAAGGATGCCTTTTTTCTTGTATATTTTGTGACTTTTGACTGTGAACTCTTATCCCTTAGAATTTCATCAGTAAATGGTAAAATTGGATTGAAGGCTCATTCATCCAGAGAGCATGCACACTTATTTCTACCATGTTCCTGGAGGCACTATGTGTCAGGACCACTTTTTCCTCCCCATTAGTAGAATGTGTATATGTGTGTATTTGAAATGTAATTTACATTTTTCATTTAAAATAATCATAAAATTAATTCTTTTAAGGTGTATAATGCATTGGTTTTTAGTATATTCACAAGATTCAGAACTGCTTTTAAATTTATCCTTGGCTTAAGGTTTAAACCACATCGGTATTGTGAATTTGTGCTGCACACTCACATGTAGTCTAGTTTTACGATGACAAATTTGGGGGTGAGATTTATTTTTCTTTCACCTCGAAGACTCAAAGGTCAGATTTCCTTGCTGTTCCCTTCTTCAGGGCAGGTTGGTTTCTATTTGCTTAACATGCAAGGAAGGCATCGTCCTGGCCCCAGCTTTATACAAGAGTTTTGTCTCAGACTCCCTCCTTCAGAGTTTTGTCTCCTATCACCTGTATCCCTGTGGCCATCGGAATAGAAGTTCAAGGTCACAGGTGTTGAGCAGGTGTCCCAGGGCAGTTGCCAGTTTTGGAGTAGCCAAAGAAGATTTGATTCTTTTTTTTTATTAAGGTATTATTGATATACACTCTTATGAAGGTTTCACATGAAAAACCACTGTGATTACTACATTTAGCCATATTATCAAGTCCCCACCCATACCCCATTGCAGTCACTGTCCATCAGTGTAGTAAGATGCCACAGATTCGCTATTTGCCTCCTCTGTGCTACACTGTCTTCCCCGTGACCCCCCACACCATGTGTACTAAACATAATACCTCTCAATCCCCTTCTCAGTCCCTCCCCACCCACCTTCCCACACTGCTCCCCTTTGGTAACCTCTAGTCCCTTCTTGTAGTCTGTGAGTCTGCTGCTGTTTTATTCCTTCAGTTTTGCTTCATTGCTATACTCCACAAATGAGGGAAATCATTTGGCACTTGTCTTTCTCCACCTGGCTTATTTCACTAAGCATAATATCTTCCAGCTCCATCCATGTTGTTGCAAATGGTAGAATTTGTTTCTTTCTTATGGCTGAATAGTATTCATTGTGTATATGTACCACATCTTCTTTATCCATTCATCTACTGATGGACACTTAGGTTGCTGCCATATCTTGGCTATTGTGAATAGTGCTGCAATAAACATAGGGGTGCATATGTCTTTTTGAGTCTGAGAAGTTGTATTCTTTGGGTAAATTCCAAGGAGTGGGATTCCCGGGTCAAATGTATTTCTATTTTTAGTTTTTTGAGGAACCTCCATATTGCTTTCCACAATGGTTGAACTAGCTTACATTCCCACCAGCAGTGTAGGAGGGTTCCCCTTTCTTCGAATCCTCACCGGCATTTGTTGTTCTTAGTCTTTTGGATGCTGGCCATCCTAACTGGTGTGAGGTGATATCTCATTGTGGTTTTAATTTGCATTTCCCTGATGATTAGTGATGTGGAGCATCTTTTCATGTGGCTGTTGGCCATCTGAATTTCTTCTGTTCATATCCTCTGCCCATTTTTTAATCAGGCTATTTGCTCTTTGGGTGTTGAGGCGTGTAAGTTCTTTATATATTTTGGATATTAACCCCTTGTCAGATATGTAATTTCCAAATATATTCTCCCATACTGCAGGATGCCTTTTTGTTCTGTTGATGGTGTCCTTTGCCGTACAGAAGCTTTTTAGTTTTATGTAGTCCCATGAGTTCATTTTTGTTTTTGTTTCCCTTGTTTGATGAGATGCATTCAGGAAGAAGTTGCTCATGTTTATTTTCAGGAGATTTTTGCCTATGTTGTCTTCTAAGAGTTTTATGGTTTCATGACTTACATTCAGGTCTTTCATCCATTTTGAGTTTACTTTTGTGTATGGGGTTAAACAATAATCCAGTTTCATTCCCTGGCATGTAGCTGTCCAGTTTTGCCAACACCAGTTGTTGAAGAAGCTGTTATTTCCCCATTGTATATCCATGGCTCCTTTATCGTATATTAATTGACCATATATGGTTGGGTTTATATCAGGGCTCCCAAGTCTGTTCCATTGGTCTATGGTTCTCTTCTTGTGCCAGTACTAAATTGCCTTAATTACTGTGGCTTTGCAGTAGAGCTTGAAGTTAGGGAGCATACTCCCTCAGCTTTAACCTTCCTTCTCAGGATTTCTTTGGCTATTTGGGGTCTTTTGTGGTTCCATATGAATTTTAGAATGGTTTGCTCTAGTTTATTGAAGAATGCTGTTGGTATTTTGATAGGAATTGCATTGAATCTGTAGATTGCTTTAGGCAGGATGGCCATTCTAACAATATTAAATCTTCCTACCCGTGAGCACGGGATGTGTTTCCATTTATTGGTATCTTCTTTAATTTCTCTCATGAGTGTCTTGTAGTTTTCAAAGTATAGGTCTTTCACTTCCTTGGTTAGGTTTATTCCCAGGTATATTATTCTTTTTGATGCAATTGTGATTGGAATTGTTTTTCTGATTTCTATTTCTGCTAATTCATTGTTAGTGTATAGGAATGTAACAGATTTCCGTGTATTAATTTTGTATAGTGCAAATTTGCTGAATTCAGATATTAGATCTAGTAGTTTTGGAGTGGATTCTTCAGGGTTTTTTATGTACAATATCATGTCATCTGCAAACAGTGACAGTTTAACTTCTTCCTACCAATCTGGATGCCTTTATTTCTTTTTGTTGTCTAATTGCTGTGACTAGGACCTCCAGAACTATATTGAATAAAAGTGGAGAGAGAGGGCATCCTTGTCTTGTTCCCAATCTTAAAGGAAAGGCTTCCAGCTTCTTGCTGTTAAGTATGATGTTGGCTGTGGGTTTGTCATATATGGCCTTTATTATGCTGAGGTACTTGCCCTCTACACCCATTTTGTTGGGAGTTTTTATCATGAATGGATGTTGAATTTTGTCGTATGCTTTTTCGGCATCTATGGAGATGATCATGTGGTTTTTGTTCTTCTTTTTGTTGATGTGGTGGATGCTGTTGATTGATTTTCTAATATTGCACCATCCTTGCATCCCTCAAATAAATCCTACTTGATCTTTTTGATTCATTTTTGAATTCGGTTTGCTAATATTTTGTTGAGTATTTTTGCATCTATGTTCATCAGGCATATTGGTCTGTATTTTTCTTTTTTTGTGGTGTTTTTGCCTGGTTTTGGTATTAGAGTGATGCTGGCTTCATAGAATGAGTTTGGAAGTATTCCCTCTTCTACTTTTTGGAAAACTTTAAGGAGAATGGGTATCAGGGCTTCACTAAATGTTTGATAAAATTCAGTGGTGAAACCATCTGGTTCAGGGGTTTTGTTCTTAGGTAGTTTTTTGATTACCAATTCAGTTTTGTTGCTAGCAATTGGTCTGTTCAGATTTTCTATTTCTTTCTGGATCAGCCTTGGAAGGTTATATTTTTCTAGAAAGTTGTCCATTTCTTCTAGGTTATCCAGTTTGTTAGCATATCATTTTTCATATTATTCTCTAATAATTCTTTGTATTTCTGTGGTGTCTGTTGTGATTTTTCCTTTCTCATTTCTGATTCTGTTTATGTGTATAGACTCTCTTTTTTCTTGATTAAGTCTGGCTAGGGGTTTATCTATTTTGTTTACATTCTCAAAGTACCAGCTCTTGCTTTCATTGATTCTTTCTATTTTATTCTTCTCGATTTTATTTATTTCTTCTCCAATCTTTATTATGTCCCTCCTTCTACTGACTTTGGGCCTCATTTGTTCTTCTTTTTCTAGTTTCGTTAATTGTTAGTTTAGACTGTTCATATGGGATTGTTCTTCTTTCCTGAGGTAGGCCTGTGTTGCAATATACTTCCCTCTTAGTTCGGGCTTCGCTGCGTCCCACAGATTTTGTGATGTTGAATTATTGTTGTCATTTGTCTCCATATATTGCTTGATCTCTGTTTTTATTTGGTCATTGATCCATTGGTTATTTAGAAGCATTTTTTGAAGCCTCCATGTGTTTGTGGGATTTTTCATTTTCTTTGCGTAATTTATGTCTAGTTTCATACCTTTGTGGTCTGAGAAACTGGTTGGTACAATTTCAATCTTTATGAATTTCCGAGGCTCTTTTTGTGGTCTAGTATATGATTTATTCTTGAAAATGCTCCATGTGCCCTTGAGAAGAATGCATATTCTGCTGCTTTTGGGTGTAGAGTTCTGTAGATGTCTGTTAGGTCCAGCTGTTCTAGTGTGTTGTTCAGTGCCTCTGTCTCCTTACTTATTTTCTGTCTGGTTGATCTGTCCTTCAGAGTGAGTGGTGTGTTGAAGTCTCCTAGAATGAATGCATTGCATTCTATTTTCCCATTTAATTCTGTTAGTATTTGTTTCACATATGTAGGTGCTCCTGTGTTGGGTGCATAGATATTTACAATGGTTATATCTTCTTGTTGGATTGACCCCTTTATAATGATAATGTGATATCCTTCTTTGTCTCTTGTGACTTTCTTTGTTTTGAAGCCTGTTTTGTCTGATACAGGTATGCAACTCCTGCTTTTTTCTCCCTATTAAACGCATGAAATATCTTTTTCCATCCATTCACTTTTAGTCCGTGTATGTCTTTGGGTTTGAAGTGAGCCTCTTGTAGGCAGCATATAGTTGGGTCTTTGTTTTTTTATCCACTCAGTGACTCTATGTCTTTTGATTGATGAATTCAGACCATTTTCATTTAGGGTGATTATCGATAGGTATGTACTTACTGCCATCGCAGGCTTTAGATTCGTGGTTACCAAAGGTTAAGGTTAACTTCCTTAATATCTAAGAGTCTAACTTAACTCACTTAGTATGCTATTATAAACAGAATCTAAAGGTTCTTTTTTTCTCCTAGAAGATTTGACTCTTTACTTGCCAATTCAGCGATGCATTTTGAAATTTAAAAAAAATAAATTTTTTATTCAGCATTTTTAGTTGTTTTTAGTGGCAAGGCTATCTGGGATACTGCAGGACTTTGTCTGCCTTTTAGTTTTATTTGTGGTACACATTTTTTTCTTCCATCCTTTAGTCGACCTGTCAGGAAGAAAGCACGGCTGAGGGCTAGCATGTCCTGTCTTCACGTGCCCATTCGTTTCCTTTTGGAGACTGCATGAAATTCCTTCCTTGAGCTGACAAGTTTGGGACTTCCACTCTTGATCCCTGAAGAAGTGGACATTGCTGCTTCCCCAGAGGCCCAGCCACGCTCACCATTGGCGAAGACTTATGCTCATCTTAGGGTTTTAACAGAGCTAAATTCATTAATTTCCTTTGCTTTGCTCATGGCTTACCAGCTTTGGGGCATGGGTTTGAGTCCCTACTGCCTCCCCACAATCTCTTTTTTCTGGCTTCTCCTGAAAATAGTTCCTCCCATTGTGCCCAGTTGACCAAGAGGATAGAGAAAGCATCTTCAAACTCTTTCACCTCCTTTTTGGAGGCCGGCTTGCCTCCGAAGCTCAGACAGGAAGATCAAAGGAAGCATGCCACATGGGTCACTGCTCTCCACAGCCCCAGTCTCTAGTTGACCTGGTGGCTGCCCCTGAGAACATCCCTCCCTCCCATTTCTAGCTGTGTGTGGGCCTTGCCTGTCTGAGACTGGGCCCCAGAGGAGCCCAGGTGCCTGGACAACTTCCCTCCCCTTTCAGGAAGCTTCTGTTAATTATCACTTGTAGGAAACAGATTAGGAAGCATGAAAACAGTAATCCTCAAGGCATTTGGGGAAGTAATGGTTTCCTTAGGAACGTTGGTGAGAATCTCTTACAGAAAATTTTATAATCACCACTTCTCCAACCCTGATAAGTGAAATACACCTCGTAGGAGAGGACCAGAGGGGATACTGCTGAGAACCACTGATCCGGAACTGCGCTGTCCAGCGGAGGAGCCGCTAGGCCACGTGGGGCTCTTGTGCTCTTGACGTGTAGCTAATAAAATACTCACGGGCTTTTAAAGGCTTGATACCAAAAGAATGCAAAGTATCTCAATAATTTTTAAATCAGTTATGTTTACATCAATTGAAGTATTATTCTGAATATGTTGAAGTAAACAAAATACTACTTAAGTTAAATTCACCTGTCTCTTTTTACTTTTTAAAATGTGGCTACTGCAAAACTTAAAGTTGCATTTGGGGCTCACATTATAGATCTCCTGGGCAGCGCTGATCTGGAAGATCCTTGTTCCTTTGGGGGTTCTGAGTTAGAGCAGGTGGGTGGGATGTCAAGTCCAACCCTAGAAGGCTGCCGTGTTTCTCTGGAGAGGTCTGCACAGGGCCTAGCCACAGCTTGGAAGCCAGAGCCAGGCCACTGCTGGGGGTGCCAGCCCCTGAGAGACAACACAAAAACCAAACAGTATTCTAGGAGCTGCTGGGACAGTACACTTGTGATGATTTGAGTCGAACTGTAGATTCTGTCTGCAGCCTCTGCTGGTCAGGTTGTTTTCACCTGACTCGGGGACACAGACATGACTTCATTCATCCCTGAAGATGCATGGTGCCCATGGCCCCCAACCCTAAGCAGGAAGAAAAATGTCATTCCCAAATGGGAAAAATAAAAATGGGTTTTTCAAGGACCCATGTCATCAGCAATAACCTCAAATGGTCCTTGTCCTCCTCATTGCTTTCTCCAGAGGGCCCCCTAATCAGCACATGTATTTCATATCCACCTTCATGGTAGTTTGGACACACAGGGAAACAGCTCTTAGACTGCTTTTCGGTTTTGGTGCTGTCTCTCAGGGGCTGGCACCCCCAGCAGTGGCCTGGCTCTGGTGTCCAAGCTGTGGCTGGACCACGTGCAGACTTCTCCAGAGTAACAAGACCGCCTTCTTGGGTTAGACTCGGTGTGCCACCTCCCTGCTCTAGTCTGAACCCCCTGCCCTAACAAACAGCACTCAATTCTACATTTGGTGCCCTCTGTGCCCACTTTTACCCCAACTTTAATTTCATCCTCACAGCGTTTTTAACTGATGCCCTCTTGCCATTATCTTGGGCGATAAGGACATCAGTGATCAATTAAATCTATTTTCTGGCTAATATGACATAAATACATTCCTAATTTACAAACTTCAAGTACCAGCCCGTACTAATCAGCAACATTTCCTCAGCTTCCCTGAACCGGAACTAAGGGAGAACAGGAAGCTTTGTCCAATCCACCTCTCCAGCGCTCTGTCCTTCCTGCTAAGCACAGTGGGAGCTGAGGGGCTTGGGCTTCGAGCAGGCTGCCTGGTGACTTGGACAAGGAGCATGACCTCCCTGCTCCTCCTTTCGCTCCTACAAAGTGGGGAGAATAAGAGCCCCTGCCTCCAACATTGCGCAAGGACTAAATGAATGAGCGCACATCAACTGCACATTAGTATTTGGTGCACGACACAGGTACACTTGCTTAACAAAATGAGAAAATAGCTTATATTCTATTTGGAAGCCTGTTGTTTCAACTCAGTAATGCCTGTAGAATATCTTTATTTTGTTTTATAACATTATTTTAATGACCTGATAATGTGCTTTTATATGAATATATTGCACCTGGTTTAAATTGATCTGCTATTGGATTTTTAAGTTTTCTTTTTCTTTCTCTCCCTTTCTCCCTCTCTCTCTGTTTTCTTTTTTCCTTCTTTCCTTTCTCCCTTCCATTCTTTCTTTTTTGCTATTGTAGACAATGAGGAAATGAACATCTATGCAGCTAAATGTCCACATTCTTGAGTATTTCCTTAGGATAAATTCAAGGAAAATTAAATTACTGCATCAAACCTAATTACATTACTAAGGTTTGGGTAATGTTGTCAAACCCTTGACATGTTTTTCTAGAATTGTCCATGTCACCCTCCTGCCCATGAGAGTAGGCGTCAGGGTTAAGAGCTGCCAGCATCTACCCTCCCACCACCCAGAAGGCACAGTTCCCAACCTCAGCGGTCACAGTGCTTCCTTGCCTCTGCTCACCCCTGACCTCCATCCCCTACACCCGGATGCCTGAGGGTCCGGGGCTCTTCCCTGAGCCCCATGCTGATCTCTTTCTAGCAATTCTCGTGATTTATTCACTTACTGTAAAATATAATCCTATGTAGTGTTATCACTTCATGGTTCATACACTGGATTGCAAGAATAATTACACTGGGAAAAAAGAAAGGTGAAATTATTCTACTTGAATCTACTTCTTTACTGAGATATCTGGTCAGGGCTTTTCTGAAGGTTTACTTCTCTTTTCAGAGGCCAGCAAGTTCTCACTGATGCATTTTCCTACTGTTTCAGCTCCTATGAGGAATCACTGGTCAGAAAGTAACACTGAGCCCCATGCAGAAAACATCACCTTTGAGCAGAATCAAGTGGACTTCTCAACAGAGGTCTCCAAAGAGGATGTGGTGGATCAGACCCCAAGAAACAGCCAGCCTTCTTCAAATGTTCCAGAAGACTTTACTCCACAAACTGAAGCAGCAAATGCTAGAGAAAGAAGTGACTCTCTAAGGAGAGCAGATTTCACCATTTCCCCCGTTGGGCCTGAGGAAGCAACAGCCCTAACTTCCCAGGGGGTCACTTCAGGTGCGTTTGTGCTGAGGATGTTCCTTGCGTTATTGTGTGTCCAGTCCTGGAAAACAACATTTCTTCCCATCCCCTCCTGCTGCATCCTGGCTGGGCTGGATCAGACCTGTGCCTTGGGCTCCATCTGTGGCACGCTGTGGTTCACAGAGTTACAACTCTAGACCGCATGGAAGTGCAGATTTGCTGAGAGGCCTGACCAGTCCTTGGAACCTACACTCCATGGCTGGATGGCCTCCATCCAGACAAAGTCTGGCGATCTTGCCACACTGCAGGCTCAGAGGCACCAGTGGGGTGGGCTCTGTGTCTGCGTGTTCTTGTTGACGTGGTTCAAATGGTTATCCTTGCTCCCAGGGGGCACAGCTCAGCAGCTTGCCATTTTTAGCAAAGCATTCCAAGAAGGACTGGGGCAAGATCTGAGTGAGGAAGGGAAGACCCAGAAAACTGGCACTAAGTAAGTGCCCACTGCTGCACACCAAGATGTCTGTGCCCCCCATTGTCACAGCAAGCCAGTGAGATCACATTATTCTCTTTTTAAGTGTTTGGAAACTGAAGCTAGAGAAGTTAATTAATCCAGTGTGTGCAGGTCAAACCATTAACAGGTTTCAGAGCTGGGATCAGAGCCTGAGTCTGTGTGGTGTCTGAGCGAGGCGGGCAGGGATACCTGAGGAGTGGGGTGCCTGGAACATGTGAACGAAGATACAGAGGCAAGAGAAGTGTGCAGCCTCTTTTGCTGGAGGGTATAAGTCACACCCAGAGGAGTGGACATGCAGGTGGACCATTGTGTGGATGGGGTTAGGGACAACGATGGAGGGATGGAGGGCTTTGACAGCCAGACAGTTTAGACCTGGTGTCGGGGGAGGTGTCACTGAAGGTTTCTGAACATGGCAGTGACATGATGGAAGCCAACCAGGGCAGGACTCACCTGGTAGGCAGGTATAAGATGTCTGGGCTGGGGAATGGAGCAGAGGGAACCTGGAGTCAGGGGGATCACCCAGGAAGACACAGAAATCCAGATACCAGGTGCAGAATATGGCCTGGGGGCTTCAGGGATGGAGCGGAAGGCACTAGTAAAGACTGCCCAAAGGAAACTGATATGACTTGGTAAAGGCCTAAAAGTAGTAGATGAAGCCATCAAAGATGACCCCATGGTTTCATGCCCTAGTGGCTGGAGGTTGGGCTGGGGGACTCAGTTCCATAAGAAGTACATATGACGGTATTGTATGTTGCATTCATGAACGATGAATATAGCTTAGAAACCACACATGCTGCTGCCTGGCTTTTTCAGTCACCCAGATATTGGGGATTTGGTTTGTGTTGAACTTGTCTGTGTTCAAGTAAATTCTGGGACCATCTTTTGGGATATGAATGATGAGTCGTGATGGTCAGAAACCGATCTCTGATTCCCCATCAGCTGATGCTTAGCTTCATTGTGCCCCCCTTTGGTAAGTTTAGCACAAAATGCTAAGTGTTTGTGAGATCTGAAAACAGTCTTTGTCTTGGTTTGTGGTCCCTCATTCAGGAGTTAGTTTTTCAAAGAATGAATAATTGCTCCTAATTTCCTGCCGTGTCTATTTCATAGAGGTCAGAGAGGAGCCCAATAAGAGACTATTCAGACCTTCGGAAGTGTGCTGGTGGAATTTTAATTGTTGCTGTCTGCTTTCAGCCTTGGGAAAGTGTCACCTGCCATCCAGCAGTTCAGGGTCAGAAGGAAGAATTGCCCCTTCTCACACGGAAAGCATGACATCCCAGGGTCCCCTGATGAGGAGGAAGGGGCTCCCAGAAGAAGTGACTGTGCACACCCAAGCGGCTGCCCCTTCAGGGCTGAGCCAGTCCTCTCTTCCAGCTTTGGAGGTGGGAGAAGAGACCACCCCCTCCAGGAGAAGCTCCTTGGAACCAGAGCTCTCCTGGCTGCCTTTCTCCAGGACCCTGGCTTACTCCCCGCCCTCAGACCATTCCGCAGGTGAGTACTGCTATCCCAGCTTAACCCTGGGAAGTCATTCAAAAGAGAAATAGACCGTGTAGTAAGCTAGGCACACACCAGTCACAGGGGCTAAGGAAGAGGGTAACACAAGTGCAAAGTATTGGGGCAAAAAGACAACCTGCACAGTTTATCTCAGTGTTGAAGTTCATCTTTAAAGTATGTTTTAACTGTCTAAGGAGGAAAGTAATAGTTTGTTTGGTGGCTGCTCTGGGCCTGTCTGTCCACTAACCGCTTTTCCCTTCTTTTCCCATACACATACACACACACACACACACACCAAAGTGTTGCTGGTGGGTATTCTTGCACGTTCTGGAGTGAATGTAATGGTGAGCATCACATCATTTGATTAGGAGTTAAATTTGTAATTCTTCATTACTGCAAAAAAACTTTCTTTCAATGGCAAAGGGAACATAGAAATACATTTTTCTAGTCGTCTTTTTTCAAAAACCCATACAGTGCAAGTGTTTGCAAGGCTGCCACAATGCCATTCCCATTCCTGGTTGTCAGTTAAGTCTCTGCTCAGGTATTCCACATCCATAAAGCATTTTTCAACTTTCGGGTTCTCTATGCCATCTACCTTGTCACTAGGTTATCTAATGCCTGTCTATTCATTCAGAGGGACATCCTCTTCAGAGCACAGGCTGCTGTTACTTCTCTTAAGTTCCCCACCTGCTGAGAGGTGGTGAGTAATGAGGATTAGGAAATATGCCCAAATATCACAAGGCTCATCCAGCCGGGGGCTGAAAAGAATGTTGGAAACTGCCCATCTTTTCTCTTCTCTGAGATTTTACTCAGAGTCCGACATGCTGCATGCGTCCTTATCCCCATGCCACTGGGAGCAGGACAGAGAGGGCTGGGAATATCCTTCGGAAGCAGAGGTTTGAAACGGCCATTTCAAAATTTTTATAAGTCAGAGGTTTTTAGAAGTACTTTTCAAGACTAAGGGTTTGGGCTTATGTTATTAAAGCAAAAACTAAACCAGAGGTCCTTCCTCTTCCATGGACTCTGTACAGTTTCCTGCTGACTGAGTATGTGTATAATTTATGATTCGTGTTTTTAGGAGATTGCTTTTTAAGATTATTCTTAAACATTGTTAGATTGGATAAAATATATGATCCTTTACAGCTTCAAAGTTCTGTGGTCTGGTGATTTACAACCAGCTTTACTAAATGGTGGAAAGGAAGCATTTTCTAGGAAGCTACACTTTGATTCTGGTCAGGGTCATTTAATATTTACAACTTAAATTCAACCCACTATTGTGGTATATTAGAAAATCAGTCCATGTTTCCAACTTACTGGATTTGACTCCATAATCACCTGTATTTTTCAACATTAAAAAAAAAATCATTCCTCAAATTCCTTGAGCATTCATCCTTTTAGAACCTTATGCTTTTAATTTTTGAACAGTTCTACCATATCTTTCCTATTTCTTGAGTGTTTCACTGAGCATCTCTCTTCTGTCTTAGTGAACTGGGTGTTCTGTGCTCGGTCGAGTCCCACCTTCCTCTTCAATATGGAAGCCCAGGCTTTGGGCACTGTTAAACGAGGAGATATCCAGGCATCCAGGATTGTCTGGACCCAGCCTGACAGCCTCCCCTCCTCCTTGCAGGGATGCACAGAGCACATGCACAAGACCAGAAACTACATGGGAAACAAAGTTCTGCTTTATTTCTAAGGCTGGGCTAGTACCTGTTAACCTGCTAACCAGAGCTCTGGTACGCTGCCTACTTCCCCTTAAATCTAAATCTTGAGATTTTACTATCCCTTTCTGACCACAGGATCCAGCTCTAGGCTCACAAGCAGAAGTGCTGAGGGAGCTGGAAGGCCTTGCTGGCAGAGCCAGGGCCACCCAGCCCAGCTGGCCACTCTGTGGGAGCACAGAAGCAAAGAGGGAGTATGGCAGGGTGTGTGCCTTTTGACACTGGGCCACTCCCTCCACTAGTAAGTATGATCCAGTGGAAGCCCTGGCCCTTGGACCAGTCTGGTGACTGATGCTTCTCACTAGGCAAGCACTAGGATGGCAGGAAAGCCAGGGGCCTGGCCCGGGAGGTGGAGCGGAGCTCCTTATTTGAATCATAAAGGGATTAGACCACATGATCCTAAGAATTTTCTAGTTGCAGCATCTAACAGCTAAATCCAATTAAGAGCTCAGAAGCCATTTGAAATTATTTTTCTTGCTCTTTTCATCTTTGTATACCTTTCTGTACTTTTCCTATATTCTGTAATGACCATGTACTATTTGATCATTAGGGGAAAAGTAAGTAATGCAACTAACAGAGGAAAAAGTTCTCTTTTAAAGGCGGAAAGAGATATGCGTATGTTGAATTGTGTGAGAGTGGCTACCATTGAGCACTAAATTTAGTACTGACCTTCCTGGAAACCAGAGCATGAAAGGAAATCGGGTGGGGCATGAGATTGTCGTCAGATAAAGTAAGCATACAATTTCATCCATAGGCATAAGTGTTTTGGGGGCAGTAAATTCAAAGAGGAATATTTATATAAGGAATGCTGAGAATCATAATAGAAAATGCCATCAATTGCTGTTTTGTGGAAATTATGCTAATGTTCTTTAAAAGGTGGTATTTTATATAGATTCTCATAGTTGCTGAGTGTGTAATAATGGATCTCAACTCATGAAAATGTACTTCTGTGGGTAGCTGAGCGAATGTGGCCTAGGTAAATTGCTTTGTGGTGATTTCACTTTGTAAAGGGAGAAAGCATAAATAGCTCAGAAGAGTGTAGATTTAGCATATCTTTCTCAAATATCAGCAGCTTCAGATGAGTAGACATTCTTTTCCACTCTTGTTCCAAAGATTAGGGAACTTGGCTTGTATCTACTCCCAAATAGATGGTCTTCTCATTTTTGAATGGCTGCTTCTAGAGTAGAAATAAGCAAAGAAGGCCAATTATTAAATAATCAATAGTGCTGGCTTGTTGATTAGAAACATGGTACATTTCCCCCTAGGTGTATTTAGCAGGCACTCTTTTAGTAGTTTAAGTGGTGGTTATAGATTAGTTTGGCCAAACTTTTTCTCCTTTTATTAAGAGGCACCGCCTCTTTAGAAGTATTCACACGGCTTCATAGCTTTATTGTGAGAATTAAATAAGATTATGTTTATAAAGTACTTAGCACAATGTATAAAGGTGTATATAAAGCACTGGCACATCACAATTTGTTTAGTAAGTCACAGCCTTTAATGAAGATGACAGTGAGATGATGAAGCCATATTCTACAGAGCCCTCAGGGTGAGAAAATGCAGCCATTTGCCTTCTTTGACTTTCAGCACTGGTGACTTCTGTAACCATGTTTCTATGGCCATTGATTTGCTGGGTAGGTACTGAGGCTGTGTCCAGTATAACTGCCACTTACATCAGATCCATAATGAAATAATGCAGTGTCCTGGGAATAAAAGTGCTTTGAAAGAGCACCCAGCAATCCAGTGAGGCTGTAATTTGGAGGACTTATACAATAACTCTAAGGAAGTTAGGCCTCAGAAGCTAAGTGGTTGAGTGAGGATTTGGGGCATATCTATATTATTTTTTTCTTTATATTGTGTTTTTGTTTTTAAGTAGGGGTAGGTTTAGGTAGGCTGGACTCTATGTTTGTGTCAGAGTCTTCCTCTTCCTTGTTTCAGTTACAGGTTGTATGGGTCCCCTGCACCTTTATTTTGTCGTCATTAAGGTCCAGTGACCAGAACTACAGGCTCCATTCTAGGTTCAGCTGGTTCTATGGTTTGTACAAGAGTAACAGGAACCTTTGTGTTTCCTGTGTCTTTCTCTCTAATTATATTTAATATTTATTTGTGCTTTTGGTGACAGTTGCACATAGGTCTGGTCCTTAAGGAACCATTTATAATGAGAACTTCCATCTTCCCTTTCTGGGTTGTAATTACAGCACCAAGCCTCACATTATACAGGTATAGAGTACTTTTTATTATTTCTGGCTTAAAAAGAAAAAAAACATGCTTTCTTTCCTTGGATCATACCTGCTGTTTTACTGTCCACTCACCAAGCTTTCCTGCAGTTTATTCCTGTTTGGAATGAGGATTTCACTGTGCCCTTCTGAGAGTCTGTTCTCAGGGTGTCCTTTGGAAAGTTTTTGTGGAAGGGAACCATTAGTAAGCCACCTATACTTCTGCGGAGTGGACTGTGCATTTTGACCTATGAGGTGTAATTCAGTTCTAGAGGTTCTTGACAATCCAGTGTCTGCCATCCCTTTCATCAGAATAACTGTTCCCATCCTGGAGTCCTTAATCTCCTAGGGGCCCATTAGAGTATGTTAGCTTGAGAGCCAGTCTCCAAAGCCAAATGAGGGTAACTACAATAATGGAGCCTGTTTGCTTCTGGATGAACAGAATTAAACCAAACCAGTGTGTTAACGGTGAGTATCTCCTGCTGATTAGAAGCTCTATTACTTTGTAAGTACAGTTCGGTTAACAGTCTTTTAAAACATAAAGTTTAAAGTGGCCATGATGTGGGAAATAATAAAGAACCCCTTGATGGTGACAAAGCCAGGAATTACTGTTCTAGGTCAGTATTGTTCTGACTGTGGTCTGCAGAGCCCTAGGCCCCCTTGGGTGACCTGGGGGCTGGGCACCCTGAAATGGCCCCATTTTTATTCATCTTTATGTATGAATTTTAATCTATAATGGCATTTGAACAAAAGGGTTACACTGCTAAAACAAAACAAAACAAAAGCCTGTACCTTATCACAGCGGCTTGTCCTATATAACCTATAAGGTTGAATTCAAGACTAGACGTTTTTACCTTCCTCGTAAAAACCTCAATAAAAACCAAGGCAAGTAATATCTAGAGGCTTTCTCCTGTCTTTTTTCTAGCTTGAGCTGAAGCTGCTTTTCGTTCTTGGTGAAGGACCTCATGCTTCTCTAAGCTCTGTGAGAATTAGAGGGTGTCAAATGTGTTTATCTATGTTAGGTCACATTATCTTGATTTATTTACCAAAATGCAACAAACCTCATGTGTATCTACATACATCTCTCATTTGCTTAACCCCCCCCCCCCCGCCCTGAGTAGTTCTGAAGCATGTTTTCTTCCATTTTAGCTTCTGAAAGTGTGAAGGAGCTAAGCAGCCCCACTGCTCTCCGAAGCCCTTCTGTCAGTCAGCCGAAGAGTCTGCACGCTGCCACCACGGTCCCTCATGGTGTCCCAAGAATGCTTCAGTCTTTAACTGTCAGCCTGGGGCCTCTAAATGAGACACAGAGTTTCGCTGAGGACTCTGAAATTGCCACAACTTCTGTGTCAGTTCATTCTTTGCCCTCTGAGGCAGACTTGGGAAGAAACAGAGTAACTGGGAGTGTGGGGGATGAGGAATTCACCAAGCCATCCACAGAAAATGGATTTGGCCTTACATCTCCCGAGGTCGCAGTGGACTTTTGGCAACATGATTCCCCAAGTAAGTATTCAGTCCTTACTTGACCTACTATGGACATTTAAGAATTTTGGATTTTCTTAAGGGATTGCTTCAAGAATATTTACACTCTCTTAAAAAAAAAATGTGTCTTCTTAGGTAACACCATCTCCTCTCTCTGGTGTACCACATTGTCACATTTTAAAAACAAATTTTTTTTTATTATCAAGTGTACATTACAGTGTTTCAACAGTCCCGCACCCCCGCAGCCCCCACCCCCACCCATCTACTCCCCTCCCCCTTGGTAACCACTAGTCACTTCTCAGTATCTATGAGTCTAATGCTGTTTTGTTTCTTCTGTTTTGCTTTTTTTTTTATTCCACAAATAAGTGAAATCATATGGTATTTGTCTTTCTCCACCTGGCTTAATTCACTGAGCATAATTCCCTCTTGATCCCATGTTGTTGCAAAAAGCAGGATTTTTTTTTCTTTTATGTCTCAATAATATTCCATCCACATTGTCACGTTTTGGTTTTCATTCTTGTGAGAACATGGTGAAGTTCCTCCATCTCTCTTACAGATGAGAGAAGTGAGGCTCAGAGGTTGTGAGTGGTGAGTGTGTGGTCACTGAGCTTGCTCCCAGCAGAGCTGAGTCCTCGGCCTTGGAGGTCACAGTTGATTGCATCCTGTCACTGGATAGCCCACCTTCAAAATGAGAGCTGGCTGGCTCTTTAAAACTAGCTTGAGCTATTGTATGTACAGATTGCCTTGACAAATGAAAATGTGCAGATATAAATATATTCCCCATATTCATGGTTTTAGGATACTCCCTATAGTTTAATTTTTGTTTGCTATACTTTAAAATTAGAATAAACTTCATTAATAATAGGACTCTTTTAAAAAATGCTTCTGACTGGAACACTGTATTTAAACACATCGTGTTTGTTGGACATAACACACTCCAGCCCTTGACCACTTTGGGGGAAAGAGAATAAAACATTCAAGCCTTGAAGTTACTCTGCTACTTTGCACATGCTGTTAAAAAGCAAATCCTTCACTAACACTTATTTTTAGTATTGCTGTCCTATTGACACTGAAGAGTTTTGAAATGATTATTTTAGAATATGAGATTGCCCGTCAGGTTACCCATACAATAAACACTATACAAGGTCCTTACGGAGATCTTTCCTGGAGGGGCCTCGTGCCTCAGTTACTGAGGGGTCTCTTTCACATCCATGTAATGGTATTTTTTCCCATTGTAGCCTTGGGAGGACACCAGCCGGCCAGCAGCTTGGATGCAGAGAATGCAAGTCCCATGTCTCACACTGAGACTGTGTCAAGGTCAGTCCCATCCATCAGGGGTGGAGAGGACACAGCACGCTGGGTCTTGACCAACAACGAGGCATTCGCAGATGTGACAGGAAGCTCTGTTTCCTATCCTGAAGTTGGGAACACTTCAGTTTTGACCCAGTTCTCAGCTTCTGCCCCACAGTCCAGAGGAAGTGACATAGCACTGGGTGATAGGAGTTACTCTGAGCTGGCCACCAAGTCTCTGTCTTCATCTTCCTCGGAAAGCCTGGATGCCTCAGCGCCGCGTGGTGAACGCTCAAGTGAGTCTCCACTTCCCAGAACTGCCCCCTGTGGAGGACGCAGGGCCCTCTGGGCTTAGGATCTTCAGTGGCAGAGTAGGGCCATACACTAGCAAAACTGCCCCTGGGCCCCTCTGCTTTCGGTGTGCTTAGGCTGTTCTTCTAGCTGATCAATGCAGGTGTACGTGTGTACCCCCAGCTTTTCCTGCTACGTCTCCAAGGAGTTGCTGTTCCCAAGCTGCCGTTGTCTGCCCCTCCCACACTCAGCTCAGGCGCTTCTCTGCCCATGTCCTTCCACTCCCTGGGACCTACCCACCCCCGATACCTGCCTTGATCACACGGCTTCTGGAAGGTGAAACTATCACCCCGAGTCTGGCACTCATCAAGATCAACTCTCCCTCCCCCTTTTTTTAAATATCTTTATTGAGAAGTAAGTCACGTTCTATACAACTGGTCCATTTAAAGCGTATAATTCAGTGGTTTTTAGTATATTTGCAAAGTTGTGCGGCCATCTCTATTATCTAATTCTAGAACATTTTCTTCAACCAGAAAGAAACCCACCGCTCATCAGCAGTCACTCCCTGTTCTCTCCTCCTCCCAGCATCTGGCAATCACTAATTTACTTTCTGTCTCTATGGATTTTCATGGAAATGGAACCATAGGATATGTGTGGCCTTTTGTGTTTTTCACTTAGCATAATGTTTTCAAGGTTCATCCATGTTGTAGCATGTGTCAGTACTTTCTTTCCTTTTCATGGCCAAATAATATTCTGTTGTGTGGATATGCCACATTTTGTGTATCCTTTTATCAATTATTGGACGTATGGGTTGTTCCCACATTTTGGTGATTATGAAGAATACTGTTGTGAACATTCAGGTACAACTTTTTTTGTTGACATATGTTTTCAATTCTCTTGGAATTGCCAGGTTGTATTGTAGCTCTATTTTTGATCTTTGAGAAACTGCCAAACTTTTCCAAAATGGTTGCACCATTTTATATTCCCAGCAATGTGCAAGGATCCCAGTTTCTCAGCACCTTTGCTATCACTTGTTATTGTTCATCTTTTTTGATTATGGCTATGATTGTATACCTAGTGGTTATGAAGTGGTATCTCACATGGTTTTGATTTATATTTTCCAGCTGACAAATGATGTCAAGCATCTTGTTGTTCTCATTGTCCATTTGTATATCTTCCTTGAGAAAGTCTATTCAGATATTTTGACCATTTTAAATTGAGTTGTCTTTTTTTATTGTAAGAGTTCTTTGTATATCATGGATACTAGTCCTTTACCACATATATGATTTGCAGGCATTTTCTTCCTTTCTGTGGGTTATCTTTTCACTCTCTTGATGATACATATCATTTGCAGTGCGAAAGTTTTTAATTTTGATGAAATCCATTCTATTGATGTAGGAAAACTTTTCCTTTGATGTTTCTTTTTAATGTTTTGGGGTATTCTTTGAAAACAATTCTCAGCAACCTTATCAGTGTAAAGTGTATGCTGACTAAAGCAGAAATGCAGTAACTTATCATTATGTTTAGATTCTTACCTCTCCACCGCTAATCATACCAGCTCCACTTCCCTAACTGATGAGGGAAACTAGCATTTATTCCTACTGATATGACAGCATGTGTTTATCATGAAAGACTACCACATGTATGGGTGGAGAATATTTATGCTCTTTTATGTCTGTGCATGGAAAACACATTACCTGTCTCCTAAACAAAAGGAGTCATTGTCTGCCCTCAAATGGTGGGGCTTGGAGCTTTTACCTTCTCACACTGGGAGCTTAGTTGCTCAAGCCTTTCCCTTCTCCATCTCTTCAGTGCTTTTTGCTCTGTAGTTAGTGCTCAGTTGGTTGGTGTGGAAAATGTGATCTCGGTTATAAAAAGCTAGATAAGGAATCACCTCATTCCTGGAACTGCCTCCTGTGGGTTAATGTAATGCCTTATCTCATTTCCTCCGAGTCGCCCAGAGATGACTGATTTCTGCCATCCAGCCTCACCGAGTTTTTGGTCCATCCCTTTTTCCAAGTTCCCCTCTGTATCAGGTCATGGCTCTCTGCTTTGTGAAGTCTGGGAGCCTGAAGGGGTTGGTTGGTCGGTTGGTTGCCTAAATTTCATTTAATAGAGCCTGTATGATCTCCACACCCTCTTTGTCCAGGGACCTTGCACTCAGCTTGCAAGCCTCTCCTGGTGGGCTTCCCATGGCTCTCTTTGACCTTCAGCCCGGGTCAGGTCACCCCTCTTCCTGTCCCTGGCTTCCTCGGTGCTGCTCCAGGTCACCATGTATCCCCATCCCCATGCTCATTTCTGTATGTCACTTACTGCAAACCTTTCAAGAAGTGACCTTACCTAACACTCAGCTTTACATCTATTTTCTGTCAGGGTGTGTCCATCCGGTATCAAGAGCTAGCCTGGATTGAGAATAGGAATTAAAACCAGGAAAAGAGACTATTTTCTCATAGAGCCAGATTATGAAGTGTTTAGGCCAAGAAGAATCAGACCTCATTTACATCATTTCTGAAAAGAATAGATTACTTGATAATCTAATAATATAAGACTCTGTAAGCTTATAGCTTAAAACATATACCCAATAAAGGAGGAAAAGTTTATTTATTCATGTGTCACCTGTCCCTGTTCCATGCCCACCAACAAAATCTTTAAATGCATTAAAAAAAACCACAATCTATGTTTAACCTCCAACCACAAAATGCCGTTTCTCATTGAAGTGTTCAGGCAAAGAACTTGCGCTGTGAAGAGGGACAGGCTCTTTGGCCCTTTGGGTGTCACTGTCCTCCTGGGAGGTAATGTGGGCCTCCCTCCTGAGCCTCCTCAGATCTGAAACCCCAGTAGGGTTGTAGATCAATCTTTGGCTGACCATTTACCTCCCCTGCTGCCACCACCAATTTTCATGACCTGAACCACTGTGTATCACTGAGCATGAATACAGCATTGATCCGGTTCCCCGAGCTAACAGACTCTCCCATAAAGCCAGGTCACCTGAACAGATGTGCTGATCTGCAGCACCTCCCGGGGTTTCAGGCACTGGTCCCCGTTTGCAAGAACAGCACCCACCCTGGTTTCACGCACGGTGAGTTTCAGATAAAGACTGAGAACGCAGGGAAGCGTTCTGGCCGTCACAGGCCCGGAAGTGAGGCCTGTTCCCGAGACTCAGGCACAGCATGGCCCTCTACCCCTGCACTGACCGCATTCCCTTTGCAATCCTCTCGCAGCCACTGAAGACAGTCCAGAGCGGGGTGTCAGTGCTGTTGCGGAGGAGGCCCCTTCCCCAGGGACGCAGGCCGGCGCTGTCAGCGCACACACCTCCGCCACCGCGCCTGGGACGGTCGCAGGGACCGGGGAGCGCGCGCTGCGGTCACTCTCCAATGCGAATACGACTTCGGGGGTGGCGGGGCGCTCTGCAGCAGCGCCCAGGGAAGCAGAGGGCGCCACACCGCGCGGGGACGGGACCGAGGCCGCCGCCCACCCAGGCGCAGGGTCGCTGGCCACCTCGCATACCCTCGGAGGTGAGGCGGGATCTCTCCCCATGAGCCTTCAGCTCACCTGTTAGCGTGCGCACAGCCGTAGAATGACGACGGTCACTGTCCATCCTGAGAGCGCCTGACGTGCTTTCTCAAGAGCCCCTGCTGGGTTCTTCCTCCGCCCACCCTGGCCCCCTACACTTGCCTGGGACTTCGCGATGTTGCTGCAGTAAAGGAGCGCGGCCTTGGCATGGCCAAGGCCAATCTCCCCAGCACATCTCTCATTACCTGAACGGAAAGTTGGGAGGGGGTTCCCTTTTCCACTTAGGCAGAGGGGCTGTTCTAGTTGGGGTCCTAAGAGCTTTTCAGATTCCAGTTTGCTTCTATCAAAGCTCATGGAAGGAACTGGATCCTTTGGCCCCACTCTTATGACCATTTCCATTGCTGCCACCAGGCTGCTCACCGGAGGGTAAGTCCACTCAAGGCTGACTCTGACCCTTGCAGCCTTCCCCTGCTGTCTATCCAGAGTGCCAGCCATTGAAAACCAGTCTCCCAGGAAAGTGTTTCACTCTCTGGCGTTCACAGATAGGACATTGAAAGTCTTCGTAGTGTGTGTGCAGGACATGTCTTGTTCTGTTGACCTAACTTTAATTTTCCATTCGCAGTCCCTGGGATTAGCTATGATCAAGTGAATGGCACAGATATTGACCGAAGGACTTCCAGCGACCGCACGGACCACACCTATGTGACCTCTACTTCCACCAAAGGAGAACGGGCTTTACTGTCCATTGCAGACAACAGTTCATCCTGGGACATAAGGGAGAGTTCCACCTCTTCCATTAAGATCTCAGACTCTTCACATTCCAACTACTCTTTCTCTTCTCCAGCTCAGACTGAAAGAAGTAATGTCTCATCCTACGAAGCAGAACATGCTCAGCCTTCCACCGAGTCGCTGGTGCTGCATGCGGCCAACCCTCCGTCCTACACACCTGCCACGAATACATCAGACGCTACAGCTTTTCTGGATGCGGACACTGGGTGGGTTGGTGGTGCGTCTTCTTCAGGGCCCCCTTTGCCTCCACCCTCAGTGTCACAGTCCCACCAGATGTTCTCATCAATCTTAGCCTCAACCAGGGCCTCTGCTCATGCAGTGCAGTCCGGCCCTGATAGACCCACGCCTTTGTCTTCCTCACCACCACCTCTGCCAGTATCCCTGACAGCTTCCACCCCTTCCTCACTGTCTACCGCCCAAACAACCGTACCGCCTTCTACCCTGGTCCTGCCCAGAGCAAGGGACTCTCCTGTGACATCAGTTTGGACGTCGACAATGGCCTTATCCACGGCAGTGCTCCCCGGAAGTCAAACAGCAGATCCTGAGAACCGGAGCAGCACACACCCTGAGAAAGTTGTTACGGAACTGAAGCCTCCAAGCCTGGAGTCTCTGCCCACAGAGGCCACTGAAGCTGTGACAGCGAGATCTACTTCAGGGTTCCCTATGCCCACAGCCCTAACAGGGTCCTCTGCTGAGCCAGCCCTTCCAGCCACAAGCACCAGCATAGCCCAAATGTCTCCAGCTTTGACAACCACCGCTCTCGAGACCTCTCAGACCCCCATGACCACTCCCAGCCCCCCAACAAGCACAGCGGCTCTGATGGCAGACCCTACAACAGTACAGACTACAGCTGGAAAGCAGCTTTTCCCAACCCGGCCTGAAATTCTAGCCCCACAAATCTCAACAGAAGGTGCTGTCACCACAAAAAGGAGCCGAGTCCACGTAGATGCCACCACCCGACTGATCCCTCTGACCAGTGTGCCCACCACAAGGCTTGGCATTACAGAAGAGCACAGCCCCACTTCCGGTTTCCTCAGAACATCCTCTGCGCAAACCACAGGTGTTTCTACGGCAGAAGCAGTGACTGCTAAGTCTACCACCCTCATGGCTCACAGCAGCACGCAGCCACCAACAGTGCTGTCCCCTCCAGCCTCAGGTAGCACGCACCCACACAAGCACACTGGTTGCTCAGGATCCATGTGGCTGCGTGGCAGTGGCCAGTATCTGCAATAGTGCAGGGTCTGTTGTGTGTTCTCAAATGTTTCCTGTTGAAACACTTAAAGCATAAAATGATGTCATGGTGGAACTAGTTTTCTCATCTCAGAGTTAAATAATTCTTTCTGAAGAAGGAGGAGGGGATGGCATTGGCCATGTGTGCAGTCAATAGATAGTGAGTGTAGCTTATGAAACCCTGTCACTGCAGAGCCTTTTAAGCAGGCCTTTCACTCTGCAAGGCCAGAGCAGGACAGGGATGTGGGATTGGAGGGTGAAAAAGCCAGAGCCAGGAAGCTTGCAATGGCCTGAGACACGGAGTGAGTAGGTCCTGCTCTCAGACCAGAGCCCTGAGCTGCTGAGTCGGTCAGCCAGCCCATCAGTCACCAGGGAAAACCCAGTCTCCTGTTTCTCCCTAAGATTGTGTTGCTAGTTGACAAATGCAGTGGGAGACACATTCAGTAAGAGGCTGACGACCTGACCTTCTCCCATAGTGACAGCATGAGGTCTTCACACTGCACTTGAGGTTATTTTTGTACCCATGTTAAAGTTGCTGGTACGAGGGAAGTAAAGCCACCCAGGTGATTCTTATAATTTAAGGAAAGGTGGAAGAAAGTAGGATGATGTATCTTTTGATGTCATGTTCAAAATTGTATGTTTGTCTTGTCCAGAGCCAGGAAGGGAAGTCTGCCTTGGTGAAGGGCAAAATGGAAACTGATGGCTTAAGGAAGGAGAGGAGAGAAATGCTTTGTAGTGACTAGAGCAGGGAGCTCGGTTAGTGTCCCAGTTCAGCTGCTCAGCCGTGACCACCCTATACTCGTCCACAGGGCCATGAGGCATCAGCGCCTCCTTTGTACCAGTGACCCTTGCACCTCTGGAAAAGGAAAAGTGGACGCTTCTCCAGGGAAGTTTAAGAGACCTGCTTCAGAACTCTCAAGGCTTCATTTCCAGAGGCCAAACATATCCCAGTACCAGATGGAGCATAATTTGCACATCTCCCTTAAAGCCGATTACAGCCATCACAATGAGAACTGGGGGCGAGTATTAGTAGCACCATCACTGGCCGTGAATAGGGTTTTGGCGGCACTGTCTGCAGGTACAGTGTTTGGTCCTATAGGTGCTATGCTTCTGATGGCGATTTTAGGTGTATTTAAAATAGCAATGCAGAGTAGGACCATCATCTCAGGTTTAGCCCATTTGTTTTCAGGGTCCTTCTTTTGGAGTTAGAACTCTTGGCTTCCTCCTTCTTGTCTCATTCCACAGTTGACTTGTCCTTGGAGAAATGAGCCCAGTGGGGCTCTGTCACATCATGTAAAGAGAGAGTACTGTAGTGCTCGACTCCAGCTGTTCTCCTAAAGGATTGCATAGTATGTGGAGGCTCGGTTACATTTTGAGATTTTTGGGAAAGGGGAATCTTGGAGCCAGGAGGATGGTTGATCAGGGATGTTTTCCCCCTTCATGTGTATTTTAAATTGGCATTGATTCAGGTAGGGTTTTCTAAGTATCCCAAAGGCAATAAAATAGTCAATCCTGAAGTGAGTGCCCTGCAAGCAGGATTTGGATTTGAACCAGATCTTGCATCCAGAGATCTTGCATCCAATTGCCCAGCCGGTTCATATGTGCACAAGCCAGTGCTGGTATCCAGTTCCTCTGCATCTTCTCTGCACCCCTTGGGAACTCACTCTATTTTAGTAGCATGGCCAGTCAAGGCAAGTAAACAGAAATAAAGAAAAATCAAATATTAGTCAGGAGAATTAAATATTTACCCAGAGCCACCTTTGCATCCCCTGTGTAATTAACCGCTTTATTCCTGGAATGTGTTTTTAGTTAACAGCTGTGCCACTAACCCTTGCCTTCATGATGGGGAATGCATTGTGGACCCCGCCAGCCACGGGTATCGATGCGTGTGCTCACCTTCCTGGCAAGGGGATGACTGCAGTGTGGGTAAGAGAAGTAATCTCCGGTGGCCTGCCCTACAGTACCTCATTGAGATAGGCAGTTAACACCAGTTTCCTCAAAATGTAGGGGAGGGAAATTTTTAAATCAGTACTCTGCTTACTTGAGAGATACCATGCTTATGCATGGTAATGTCAGACAATAGCATTAACAGGCCTATGTGATTTGTCTGCATTCTGCGGGCTCCCTATCCTCCTGCCACACTGGACCATCCGCAACTCCCTAAAGAGCCCTCTACTTTCCTGCCCCTGCCTTCACTGTGCTGGTACCTCAGCCAAAATCCCCCCACCCCATGTCTGCTTGTTAAAGTCCTTCTAGGCTTAGTCCAGATGTTATTGGAAATAGTTCTTAATTCTCTCATCAAGATCTGCTTTCTCTGTACCTCCAAATCCTGGCTTGTACTGGCAGTTCATTGTACACACTGCTGCCTCCACCCTCAATACACTGGCAGCCCCTTGAGGACAAGGGTGGTACCCTACTCATCTCGGGGGACCCACTGCACCTCGTGCCATCCATGTCTTAGTAAGTGCTTGCTGCATTGGTTGTGATTTTGCTGTCTGCCATAGATTCACAGTGGTCTTGTGTTTTCTCCTCTGCAGATGTGAATGAATGCCTCTTGAACCCCTGCCCACCCCTGGCCATATGCAACAATACTCAGGGATCCTTTACCTGCAAATGCCCAGTTGGATACCAGCTGGAAAAAGGAATATGCAATTTGGGTAAGAGAGTTAACCTATTTTGGAGTTTATTCTTCATCACAATATATTTAACAAAATAGGCTTTATTTTTCTTCTCCCTAAACAAAATAAATATTCACCCAAGGTATAAACTTAAGAAATACAGAAAGAATTAGAAGGTATTACCTATTGTTAAACCACTCAAAGATGTAGCACCTTATTTGCAGTCTTTTTTAGTGCGCATTGTGTTTTTATATAGTTGAAATCATGTGGTATTTGTAAAACTTCATATCTTAAACATTTTCCCATGTTATTAAAAATATATAAACTTCTTAATGATTGCATAAATATGCCTTCATTTGTGCCTAATACTATTTGCTTAACCATTCTGCCCTGCAGTTAGGAAAAAAACATATATCAAAAGGAATTCTAACCACACAGGTTAAAAAGAACTAGAAAAAAAGAGACTAAATGCCTAATTATCCTACCACATCCACACATTCTTTTCCTTTTTAAAAACAATCTTCATGTTCTTGTCCACAGGCAGATACATTTTTATAAAGCTGTTACTGTAATTATACCATACAATTTGTCCTATTTTGTTCCCTAATTTGGTAGATTTTTGAAGCTGGTTGATTTTAGATATTATCTCCATTTTACAGGTTAAAAAGCAAACAACCCAAATGAAAACTAAGGTCTTCACAAGATGCTAAGTGGCCACATTCATACAACTGCCTGATGAGAGGCTTCATTTCCAATCCCCAGTTCCTTCTGTCACAGAATAATGTGTTAATCATGGGAGCTCCTTACACACAGGGTAGAGTGCCAAGTTCAGTACATAACTCGACGAAATTAGAAGTGAAGAACATAAAGTTATCTAAGCTGACTGAGGAAACTGGCAGGTAAAGTGAATCATCTTAAATTGGCCAGTGTTATCGTAACACAAGAAGTGCTCAGGAAATATTTTTTTGAGAGGACAGATGTCTCTGTCCTTTCAAAGTGTTATTTGCATGAATTCTTATTGCTCATAGGCTGAGGTGAATCATCAGACTTAAGAAAGTTGTATCAAATGACAAAACTCAAATGACTTGGTAACAAGTTTGATGTCCTTTATTCAAAGGAAAGCTATGCACGGATGGGGGAGCAGAGCGCCCCACGAGCAGTGGAGCACTTTTCCTAGGAATCTTGGGCAGTGTTATTGAGAGTTTTACGGAGCGTTAGAAGCGGCAACACAGACACAGGACAGAGTTGCCTGTCTGACCTGATTTGGAAAGCTCAAGGAACAAGGAAATAAGTAGAGAGTCCAGAGCTGGCTTAGCAGTTGGGGATTGGCTGACTGGATATACTCTGTGCCTGGGCAAGGGGAGTATTTACAGGAACACGAAAGTCTGGTTTGCTGATGTGGCACTCCTGGCAGGAACAGCTCCATGCTGGGCCTAGATGTTTATTTCAACAGTTGGTAGCCTACTAAAATAATGGTAGAATTTTTTTATTTTTTTCATTTTGGTATCATTAATATACAATTACATGAGCAACATTGTTGTTACCAGATACCCCCCATAATCAGGTCCCCACCACATACCGCATTACACTGTCCAAAGATGCTATAGAATCACTACTTGTCTTCTCTGTGTTGTACTACCTTCCCCGTGCCCCCCACCCCCCTACATTATGTGTGCTAATCGTAATGCCCCTTTTTTCCCCTTGTCCCTCCCTTCCCACCCATCCTCCCCAGTCCCTTTCCCTTTGGTAACTATTAGTCCTTTCTTGGGTTCTGTGAGTCTGCTACTGTTTTGTTCCTTCAGTTTTTTCTTTGTTCTTATACTCCACAGATGAGTGAAATCATTTGATACTTGTCTTTCTCCATCTGGCTTATTTCACTGAGCATAATACCCTCTAGCTCCATCCATGTTGTTGCAAATGGTAGGATTTGTTTTCTTCTTATGATTGAATAATATTCCATTGTGTATATGTACCACATCTTCTTTATCCATTCATGTACTGATGGGACACTTAGGTTGCTTCCATTTCTTGGCTATTGTAAATAGTGCTGCAATAAACATAGGGGTGCATATATCTTTTCCAACTGAGCTGCTGCATTCTTAGGGTAAATTCCTAGGAGTGGAATTCCTGGATCAAATGGTATTTCTATTTTGAGTTTTTTGAGGAACCTCCATACTGCTTTCCACAATGGTTGAACTAATTTAAATTCCCACCAGCAGTGTAGGAGGGTTCCCTTTTCTCCACATCCTTGCCAACATTTGTTGTTTGTCTTTGGATGTTGACCATTCTAACTGGTGTGAGGTGATATCTCATTGTGGTTTTAATTTGCATTTCTCTGATGATTAGCGATGTGGAGCATCTTTTCATGTGCCTGTTGGAACAATAGTAAATTTTGAAAATTGTTTAAAATACAAAGGATCAAATAAAAGTATTATTTAAAGAAAGAAAAATCCAGGAATATAAACATCTGTCAAAATCAAGAATTCCTCTTATCTGAATAGTTTATTCACATTAGCTACACCCATAGGAAATAAGCCAGGAGTTTTCAGCTTAAGAATGGAGGAGATAGAAGTGATTTCATTTTGAAGCAGTGAGTTAAGTACACGTGTTGGGGAACTCGAACGCCTGGCTTTCAGCTCCAGGGACACCACCTATGGCACATGACCCCTGAGCCTCAGTTTCCTTATCTGTATGATCAGATTGCCACGTGCTCTGCTTCCCACTCAGGGTTATTGTGACAATCAAATAAAATAGTGCATCTGAGCAAGCTCTGAAAGTGGCAGACTTCTCCAGGTGGGAGACCTCATTCGACATTGGTCTCCAACCTCTTGTCCCAGAAATTGTAAGCAATGAAAACAGTAAACCACTCTGAATACAGAGTAATAGTTATGGATCTTCTTTTTAAAAAAAGAATCATTTAGATGACCTATGTAAACGAGCAGTCCACATTTGAAGTAAAAAGTTGCCTTAAAGCCAGGTGATATAACTGCAGACGTGCAGATGTTAATAAGGGTGCAGGGACTGGGGGACACTGTGGGATGCCATCTTCATGTTCACACTGAAATCAGAGGCCACGTCTACTGTCAGGGCTCAGAAGAGATCTGCATGTTTCATGTTTGCAACATGTACTTACCTGTACAGAGAATCGGGGTGTGAGCCTGGGCCCGTGATATGAGAAGATGGAGGAGCCGGCTGGCCGTGCTGGAAGCCTGTGTGCGGAGTGTCCCACAGGCACAACTGTTGGGGAGGAGAGCGGTTCTATTGTGTTCATAATCATTTTTCCCTTTTCAAGTCATTTAACTTCATTGTTCATAAACATCAGAGGAACATGCAAATTAGAGCATGCTGAAATGCTTTCATTTGGCCAAGAATGTTTTCAAAGAGCTCCCTGCTGCTCAGAAAGAGTCCTAAGCAGCTGGCTTCACTGAACTGTAGAACAAGCAAAAAGATGTTAAATAAGGATTAAGGGCTTTAGACAGTAAGTATAAGATGTTAAATGTTTTCCCTGGCTCATCTGTGGTCCTTCTCCTTAATTCAGCAGACAAACCTTCTGTGAAAGAGCAGTTTCATGGATTTCTGTGTCTTGGGTTATATTTTTCCAGTCCAGAGGGGAAGATAAGAATTTAATATAAAGGAAGATAAGGGCCGGATATGAAGTAGGCTCTTCTAATTTTTGGTTGCCTGCCTGTTTGTAAGTTTCATTCCCCTCAGGCCCAATCAGCACAAATTGATGTTGACTAGAATTTTATGAGTGAAATAGGCCTTGAAGTTGGGGCTGCTTTCTTTCACATCTGAACCCAGCAATATCTTGAATATAGGCTGTTTTCTTTATGTGGCTTATAATCATGGAATCTGGCAAAGTGTGGGCCCACTACAGATGTTCGGCACCTTCCTCTGTGGCCGCTGGGTTGTTCTTAGAGTATCAGATTCCTCAGGGCGCTGAGGGCATAGGCACACGTGACAATGTTAAATGTTAAATTTGCTCTTGGGAGCTGGATAACCTTGGGAAGTTACCTGCCTTCCAGAAGCCCTTTTATCAGTGATGAAACAGGCATTTGCTCGAGCACCGGGAATGGGGGCTAGTGGGGTGAGTGAGGAGAAGAGGAAACCCAAGCACATCCTTGAAGCTGAGGACTTACCAACTTGGTTAAAGACCTAGCGAGCAAGGAGCTTTCCTCTGTCTAAAGCTGCATGGGGTCTGATGAGCACTTTTTATGCCTAGCCCCACATCTCCCTCTTCTCCCCCTAGGACTATGTTACTTAGGCCAGCTATCTTTCTTCCTTGTCATAGCTTTATTGAGAATCTATTATGTAGGAGGCCATTAGAAAGATGTGAAGAAGGCTCCTTGGAGCCTCTCACCCAAAGGTTTCCTCAGTCGGAGCCTTCATCTCAGTTCCGTAGCTGCTCACTTTACTAGAGAGGAACCTAAAAGAGGGAGAGGTGGTCTGAGATTGTCCTGTGAGGTGGAGTAAAGCGGATTGCGCTGGACATTTACAAGGACACAGCCTTGCATTGATCGACCCCAACCTTGTGTAGGTTCTGTGGGCTAACAGGATATGTTTTCATTTTCAGTTAGAACCTTCGTGACAGAGTTTAAATTAAAGAAGACATTTCTTAACACCACTGTGGAAAAACATTCAGACCTACACGAAGTTGAAAATGAGATCACCAAAACAGTAAGTTTCCTGAAAGGCCTCTTCCTTCCAGTCCTTCCGACTTCATGGAGAATTGGGAAACTCCTGGGGATCAGCAGTGTCTCTTGGGCTGTTCATCTCATTCTATTTGGGAGTGAAGCTTCACGGTAAAATCAAAGGCCTCTTGGAAATAGAAGGGAGGAGCTGGGAGCTAGTGGCACCAGTAGAAGTGTTCCTTTGGCGTGTCCTCCTGTGCAGCCTTGATGAGTGCCTCGTGGGTTCTTGTCTGTGTGCAGACTCTTAGTCACAGACGTTTGGATGACACGCACCAGGAGGAGCTGTTTGCGTAGAATAAGGACCCAGAAAACCCTACTATGCCGTCTGCTGTTGACGTGCTGTGCCAGTGCTTTGTCGGTGTTTTGGAACTTGGGGAGAAGGATGCTCTTTTCCTCAAGGGAATGCCGGAGGCCTAACAGTTAATCCAGATCATCCACAGCTGAGGATTCACTACACAGATTGATTATCTAGGAGCATTTGTTTGTCTTTCTTTCTTTGTCAAGAAAGAAAGAAAAGAAAAGTGGAGAAAAAAGAACAGAAGAAAATGAAGTTCATAGAGTAAATTTTGCCTCTCAACTGTTATCTGAGTCTAAGATTTAGTGTTCAGAAAATTGAAGTTTTCCATTAAAATAAGTTATAGAGATTGATTCTGATTTCAGTTTCACTTGTTTCATGTGGGTGAGAGTTAAAATATTAGCCAAAATGTATAGGATTTTATAGGAGGATGGATTTTATTTATGTAAACTTTAGATTCCAATTCCATTTCCGTATCTACTGAGCATCTACTGTGACAGGCACTTTCCCAGATGCCTCTCCTGTAAGAGGTATTGCCAACACTTAAGCTGGATAACTGGGAAGTTAATGACATTGGGTTCACACAGAGCAGGTGCAGAGTTAGGGAACAGTCCACTAGACCACCCTTACTTCTGACGTCAGTTGCAAGTTTGGGGATCCCAAGACCATCCTCAGATTTGATAATTTTCGAGAAGGACTCACAGATATTGCTGAAAACTGTTACACTCACAGATATGGTTTATTACAGTGAAAACATCCAGGTTATAGTCAGCGAAGGGAAGAGACACATGGAGCAGAGTCCAGGGCAATTCCAGATTTGATGTTTCCAGTTGTCCTTTCTCTGTGGAGTCACAGACAGTGCTAACTCCTCTGGGCAATGATGCGTATAATTTTCATAGTGTTGCCAACCCAGGGAGCTCACTGAGTCCTGGTATCTATAGCCACCATCCACTCGTAGTGAACTGCCCACATTGCTGACCTCAGTCTCCAGCCCCTCTGGAGTCAAGCTGATGCCATGCAACCCAGAGCCCCCACCACAAAGCACATTGTTAGACTATCTGGAGTGGCCCGGCACCTCCAGGTAAACAAAGGCAGGACATTCCAAAGGCTTAGGAGATTACCTTCCAGGAGCCCTAGCCAGATCTCCCTTTGTGCAAGGCTAAACTCTTCATACAGAGTGTTTTTTGTCCAGTAACCTTATATCTGGTGTTCTTGTCCCTGCACCACAGCTGTCTCTCGGTTGTGCTGTCAATCAATGCTTCCTTCTAAGGAAGTAGAGCAGCTCAGAACCCCGTGCAGATGTGTGCCCCTTCCCGGTGCCCGGTGACTTACCTGACTTGTTTGTTTTCACCAAGTACTGATGTATAATTTATTAGTGATGTGACATCTCCCCTACCCCTAGAAGTAGGCAATAACTGCAGAAGCCATTCAAGTGGCCTTTCCCATGATTCTGTTCTGAAATGTGCCATTTCTGTTTTTACCTGGGGAAAAAGATTTTTTTGTTAAAAAAAGTTTTATTTTTTTTAAGTGTATTATTATACTAATAATAAATCATTGCCTATCAAGCAGTGTCATACAAAGCCACAGAGGGTTTGATAACATCCCATGTGTGAATATAGCTTCTGAAAAGTGAGATATGTCTGCCACACAGGGTTTGAAAACTGGTGGGTCTGCATTGGTCAAGGTATTGAGACCCTCTGCTGCATAAAGTGAATCCTCAGCCCCTCCTGTGGGGAGCAGTGAGGAAGCAGACATGGTACTTATGCCCTAGAGGGATTTTCTGCTGTCTTTGAGGGCACAAGGCAAACACAGGGAGAGTTGCTCTTAATTTGCTCTCAACAAAAGGGCTCTTGACCCACGTGATGTAATTGCCCGCAGAGAGCCTTTTGGAAGAGGACCTATATTTGAGTCAGGTCACCTCCTTGTAGATTATCAGAGGTCTGTGTAGGGCCTGCCAGGCTTGGGTTAGCTGAAAGGAACCCAGCCTTTTCAAGGAGGCTCGCTCACTATGCAAAGTCCAAATAAATAGTTGCCTCTGAGGTTTTTGAAACCCTGGGTCTTAGAAGAGAGTTGCTCCTTTGAAGATGTTTTGCATCCAAGGGTGCTGTTCTTAAAATCATTTCCTACTAAGATTTTCCCCACTGATTTACTATCTGCCTCTCTCCCTTTGTACTCATGGAATAACAGAATAAGAGCAGAAAGGCGTTCAAGAAGGGAACAAAGAAAGGACACCACTCCTCTGGAAAGCCGCCTACTGATAACTTGATGGCTGGAAAATGCCTTTTATCCTGAAAATATAAAATTGTTTCTAGGTCTAAGGCTTTTGTCTAACTCCCAGTTAACAACAAACCTGTTCTTCCTTTCAGTTAAATATGTGTTTTTCAATGTTACCTGGTTATACCCGATCTACAGTTCAAGCATCTAGGTGAGTAACTTGCCTGTGAACCAGTCTGTAGGAAAGGGGAGGACACTTTAACATGGGTGACAGCAGCTGCCTGGGCCAAAACAGACCAAGCCACAGGGTGACCCAGGGTCAAGGTCACTGGACCTTCATGTTCTCCCATTCCCTCCCTGGAGAGTGGAGATGGCACTCACTTTCCAAAAGCCCTGGGGTCCACATGTCATCATTGGACAGTTAAAAACCTCCACACTTTGCCCATAGGGAGTCTAGCACGGTGGTCCTGTCACTGCAAACCACTTTTTCCTTGGCTTCCAACGTGACACTGTTTGACCTGGCTGACGGGATACAGAAATGTGTCAACTCCTGCAGGTCCTCTGCTGAGGTCTGCCAGCTCTTGGGATCTCAGAGGCGGATCTTTAGAGGTAAGAGAATGGCCTCTGGGAGGACCCTGCTTATGCAGTTAGGTACAGACCTTGGATGTAAATGTAAGGCATTTGGGACTCAGGTCCAAAAAGCTCACCTCAGAGCTAGACTATCTGGGAAATGGGTGTTATCCCAAAGTCCTTCCTGTGTGTTCATCTGTATGTGTGTGCGTGTGCTCACACACACACACAGCCTTGAAGTCACCTGGTCCCTGGCATGTGGGCCCTTCTACTTCTTCTATACATCATTGGTATAAGAAGGGATACAGGAGCTGTAAGTAGAAATCACTCTTCCCTTTGAGAAGTCCCTGCTCTCTCTGGGGAGACAGAATGTCACACACACAACGTGCATGCCGATCAATAGCCCAGACCTTCATGGTGACACACCGTCAAGTGAAAGAGCATATGCAGTGTTGCCTGTCTGTTTTGCTTGTTTGCAAATTATCAGTGCACAGAAGCAAGACCAGAACGACGTAGGCCAGACTGCTCGGGGTACCGTTCATGATTTCCCTTTTCGTGCTCTTGCTCTATCTGTCTTGTCAAAAGCTTCTACCATGCATCTAGTGTGAAGCAAATGAAGAAAGGGATTGGAAACAACAAGTTGAGCAGGCAAAGCTGGGTCTTGGAAGGGAGTATCACTTCTAGAATGGGAAAACTTTGCTGGAATCAAAAGTGCTTCCTCGCACGGGGGGCTGGTCCCTGCGGCTGTCTCATAAGTGATCAAAGTGGACTCTGACTAGGTCATTTTATGATGGAGTCAGGACTCACAAAAGAAGTAGAATCACATGAACCTCCCCATCTGGGGTCCAGATGCTGGACGTAAGCTGTAGGTCGCAGGTTTGGTGCTCTCTTTGCTGGCAGATGCAGGACAGCCCCAGGGGCACCGGCTTTGTGTGTGCTGGTCCAGAGGGCTCTCCTTGTGGGCCTCTGTGCTGTAGGCTGGAAGCCAGCAGTTAACCTTTCACTCTGGGATGCATGCTGCAACCTTGACCCATTTCAGAGCTAGGTGTCCACTTGAAAAAAAAAAACAAGAGCTAATCTTTCTGGAATTGAAGTTGCTATTATTCAGCATCAGTGGGAAATTAGCTAAAAAGTTCATGCCCTTTATACTGTGCTCCAAACTTTGAGGCAAGAGCTCTTTGGTTTTACTTTGTTTCCCTTGTCAGTGATTCAAGGGAATTTTTTCTCCCCAGTGAGTAGGAGGGGGAGCTTTCAATTCCCTAAATACTTAGGGAGTATGTCCTATGGGTCAGTGTCGTACCAGGTTACTTTCCTATCTCCACTAAACACATGTCATGCCCTGCACATCAAAGGGTCAGGTATTTGGATTTGTGAGATCCTGTTCATAGCAGCCTGGTGCACTCTCTGGCCCCCATCCTTCCAATTACTTGGTTGTGGCTTATGGGCAAGCTCCTGTCTTCCTTGCTTCCTTGCTTGAAATCCCATTCTTTTTTTAAAAGGACTTTATTTGTCTTAGAGCAGTGTTAGGTTTACAGCAAAACTGAGAGGAAGGTACAGAGATTTCACATACACCCCTGTCCCTGCACATGCTGGTCCCCATTCATTGCCTCTCCATCCAGGGCCCTCAGAACAGACAGTCATGTCTCCTGGCTGAAAACAGGCTCACGTCTCTGGTTGCCTCCCGTGCCTTCTCCAGGTTTTGCCAGCACACCCAGCTCGGTCTCCCCCTAGAGAATCAGGCTGGATGGGCTGGAGCTGATATCTGGATGTTCCCAACACGTGGGCAGCATGGGGCCGCCCTGGGCACTGCTATTAAAAAGTCAGGTTCTCACCCTGCAAGTCACAAAATATCTTCTTCCTTACCTTTCAAAGAACTGCAGGTGTTATGTGTCCAGAACTTCAGAGTCTTTGGAACTGCCTCAGGGAGTGTCTCAGCCTTAGATTTACGGAAGTTCTCATTGTCCACCAGGCGGATGTTATGCCCAGGAAAGACCATGGGAATCATGGATGCAGAAAAATCACATGGCCCAGTTTAAAGTGAAAATGGGGTTATATGTGGTTGCATTTGGTAGACTTATGACAGCATGTTCTTTAAGAATTTTCAAGATAGCAACTCCTCTGTGGCAGAGGCTGGGCCAGCTTTCCTTGCCTCCACAGGGATCTGCTTCTGTGCTGGGAATGGTCACTTCGGCAGGGCGACTAGTATTTGCCAGCAGGCTGGATTAATGGGCAGGATGGGAGGAAATGCGACATTGGCTCCTAGAAAATATCTAATCAGGCCAGACAACTCAGGCTGGCCAGCCTGGGCAGCCCTTTTTCTCTGGAGGTATTTCTTTATTTTAAAACTGGAGGACTGGCAGAGTCTTCCAAGTGTTTAGATGAGGTTTCATACCTCCTGGTGCCAGCTTTGTGGTGTTCGCCTGGTGAGATTTTCCATTTTTTATTTTTCTCCTGCAAATACAAACGTTTCACAATAAACAAAGGAAACTCTATCACATACACAAATAGGGTTCTGATTTAGCATGCCAACTTCCACTGATAAAGACAGGAAATTCGGCATTGAGAACTAAAGTTGTGTCCTAAACTTACCTCCCTGTGGCCAGGCCATCCATTAGGCCCCAGGCTCTCAGGACTCAGAAAAGGGTATCAGGGTACCCAATAGCTCTGTGGGTATCAGCCCGCGTCACCAGAGCCTGCCTGGGTGGGGGCAGCTTTGCTGTGTCGGGAGCTGGTACCTGGTCCCTGAATAGGGTGGTGTCTTCCTTAAGGTGGGAGAGGAGAGACCATGCCTGTGTGCTCGATAATATACATTCCCCTCACACAGCTCTCTCCCCACTCTGAACTCGCTCTCACCTCCCAACAGCAGTAATGTCAGTCTTACCTTGCCTTGTACCTGGGCGTAAATAGGTATTATTCACCATCCAGTTGGCTTCATGTTTTTGTTCTGCTGTTTGTGTACCCCATTTCCATGTATCCTTCTGTGGTGCTTTCTAGATGGTAAAATGTCCCCTCATTGTGTCTGCCGTGTACAGCCTAATAGAGGGCCATGTGCCCAACAATAAATGCTTTTTCATAATACAAAATGGTTCCTTGTCATCCCTGAAATGAACGTGGCCCCATGCCCAGGGCTAGACCCCACAGGTAGGTACACATGCCCAAAATAAGACCCTAAAGTGAAGAGGCAGCTAGCCTGAAAGCTGCACTTCCTTCTGCCCTCCTGTCTCTCTTGGCGACGGCCGGTGACTGACAGCCTGACAGCACCGTCAGCACGTATGTATTGAGCACTGTGTGGGGACCAGTCTCTGTGCGAGGTGCGAAGACCCAGAAACAAAAAAGCCCCAAGGAGCCATCCATGTGGTGAGGAGACAGACAGGTAACGTGATTACGCAGAGCCCAGCGGGGGCAGGTGGCCTTCCACAGCTCCCCTCGGAAAAGCCCTGCCAGGCAGCAAGCTACCCGGGCACAGGAGCGTGCTGCATCCCTTCAGGCCGGCCAGACAGAGCAACATGGAGACATGTCCCTCGGCTTTCTGAGAAGAGCACGGCCGTGTTTCCTGGGTTTGGGCTGATTCCACCCCACGACCCTACAGCATGAAGCTACACCAGACAGCATGCCAGCAAGGGCTGTTGGCGGTGGACGCTGGAGCTGGGGACACCACCCTGTTTCTTCACGGTCTGATTTCTCCGTCCCGTATCGTGCTGTGTAAACATGTAGTGGATAGGTCTGGGGGCTGACACGAAGGAGGGGCAGAAGGGGGCCTCCGAAAGCAGGGGTGCACATGCAGACGTTTTCACAAAGTGTTCTCAAAGCCTCTTTAAATAGACAGTTCATGCATCTTGAGGTTTGAAGTGGAGGAGGCTTTGTTTTGTTTCACCGTCTTGCTTTGCCATTCCAGCGGGCAGCTTGTGTAAGCGGAAGACTCCGGAATGTGACAAAGAAACGTCCATCTGCACCGACCTGGACGGCGTGGCGCTGTGCCAGTGCAAGTCAGGCTACTTTCAGTTCAACAAGATGGATCACTCCTGCCGAGGTACCAGCAGGTTCTCTGGCTTCTGTGGCCTGACCCGGGCCTGGCCTTTGTCTGCCCAGGGCCCTCTCTCTGTCCTCTGTGTGACTACTGCTCTAAACTGGGGCTGTTCCTTTGCTCTTAGTGGGATTGAATGCATTGTCTCCCTGGACTAATAGCCTATCTCTGTGCACACTGATCTAGCCCATCAAATTCAAAGGACGAGTAAAGAGGATGGAATGCCTGTGACAGCATTGCTTCTCTCTCTCTCTTTTTTTTTTCTTAGAGGAAGTTAGAAAACTTACTGTTCTAATTCCCAAAGCTTTTTTCTATTGTCTGCTAATCTTTTAAAATGGAAATGCAAGCATGGGCTCAGTAGACAAGGTCAGGAGACAGAGTCGGAGGCCGGCTCCTTGATCACATGCCTCCCTCTGCTTTGCTGAGCCTTGGCCTCCTCTTCTGTGAAATGGGCATAGTGGTGCTTCCTCAGATAGTCTCGGAATTAAAGAGGGCAGTGTATGTGGAGGTGTGTTGTGAGCCATCAGCATTGGCGCTCATGTCTTACCCAGGATGTTGTTGAATTGATGAGTTCTAGTTTTAAAGATTTCATGAAGGATTTGACGGCAGAAACCGAATTCTGCGAACCTTTTAGATGAGGCTTAAATTCATTCCGTGTAAGATGAAGGCAGCTCACGAAGTGCAAGAATACTGCTCGAAAAGAAAACTCAAGTCCAGAGCACTGTGCCCCCTGACTTGTAAAAGACGGCTGCAATTTGTGATCACTGAAAAACTAGCAATATAAAGGCCAGAATGTAGCTTTAAGCTTTGCATCACATTAAGATGTGCATGGCACTGTTTTCCTGCTTAGGCCACAGCTGCTGGTGACAGATGTACTGGAATCTGAGTAAAAATCGTGTATGGGGGAATGGCGACATGCCGCTTAGTCAGGATTTCCCATTGGGGACACATTCCATCAGCAGAGGACACAATCACAGTTCATGGCGGTGCTCTTATCCTGAGCTTCAGACTCTCTGCCTTAGGTTTATATAAGATGGGCTTTGAAAGTACGAGCCCTCAGCTTGGCACACAGGCCTGGCAGTAGGTTTTGAAGAGAGGGCCAGCCCTCTGTTGGCCAGTAGTCCTGATGCATGGCTCTCACAGCGTTTCTAAGCACCGTGTGTCCATCTGCCACTTTGATACAAAGAGATGAAGCTTTCTAATTCCATCTTACCTGATTTCATGCAAAGTGTTCCTTGGAAACTGGGGCATTGAGCCCTGCTTCATATGGAGGGTGACCTCTGCTAAAATCCAGGTGCTGGGGTGCTATGCAGCCAGCAGGTGGGAAGGGAAGGTGCGCAGAAGGACAGGTACAGAGGGGTGGTGGCCCCAGTGCACAGTGCCTCCAGAGTGTCTTGACAACCTTAAGAACAGCCCTGCCGCCTGTGCCTCCGGTTGGCCCCAGCCACTGGCCTCTGGGTCCAAGTCAGTGATTTCATAATTGTGCTGCTTACAGACTAGCAAAAGCAGAGCTGTCAAACATTTTCCAAATGCAGTGATACAGACACCAGCAACCTTATGTCTGTCAAGTAATGACCCAAGAAACAGCATAAGAAACCTTGGTTACCCCTTGGACTTGTTGCCAAGGCCCCACAAACCTTCCTTTCTGCAATATTTTGTTGGTTAGATTTTCATCTGTGGCCATCAGGCCTCTGATGAATGGGTTCTGGAGCTCCTGGGGCCACAGCCCTGTTGGTTGGGTTCTGATGGGTTAGCAGTGACATCTTCTGGCCATTTGTGCTGGCGCACAGGGGTATTTAAAATGAGTCCCTTTTGGACACCTCAAATCCAGGGTCAGTTCCCAGTATAAATGGAGAACAGAGGTAAGTGGGTGTATGTTTTCTATGTTTGTACTATTCACAGCTATACATTAGCAAGTCTGTTTGTTGTGTAGACACACACACCCAGTGTCTCACATAAAATACCTTTATGCTGTCTTTACCAGACTTTCAAAGCACCATGTAAAATTAAAGTAGGTGTCCTTCCCGTAGGTGTCTTAGCTTCCTTCCCCATACAGGCATCATGATGAATTCCAGCTCTCTGCTTGCAGGTTTCTTTCTCGCACTAGACTGCATGTGCCGTGAGAGCCAGACATGCATCTAGAATATACTCAGCATTGTGGGTTTAACAGATGTCCTCCCCCGAATAAACAAAGGATGGTTGTGTAGCAAATATGATGGGACAAGACTGGCGGGTCTTGATTTCATTTCCTGCAAGGGAACAAGAGTCTTGAACACTCCACCACTTACTCTGTTAAAAAAGGCCAGAGCAGGAATGTGCTTGTGTCCTACATGGATAGGGGAAGCCCAGTTGGGGTGTGTGTGCTAGCTGTTGCCACGTTCACTTCATCCTCAGTGCTCCGTGGGTCCATCGGTCCCTCTTGGGCCTGGAGAGGAGAAGCTGGCTTCTAAGGGGCAGTGAAGTGCCCTATGACATGGCTGCCCTCCCAGAGCTGCCAGAGCAGCATCGGGCCCACAACAGCACTCAGCCTAAGTGAGCCCATTTGAAATAAAGAAATATCATCATATCAGGGACTCAGGCCACTTCCTAAGCTGAGTGACAACAGCCCAACCCTGCAGCTTGCAGGCAGGACGACAGATGGACATTATGTCTGATCTGGCTGGATGACAGCCACAGGGTGGAAGGCTCCCACCCAGCAGATGAGGGTGGGGTGGGTAGCTTGGATGTAAAAACATTTCCAGGAAGAAGCACTCAGAAAAGAACAGACTGGTGCCACACCAGCCTGCCTCGGGGCTGAGATGGGTGGGGATGAGTCACTGGGGCTGCCAGCAGCCCCTGTGTAGCTGCCCTCCATCCCCAAATGGGGTATGATTATGCAGTACCGTGTTGCAAAAAGGATTTGAAGAACCATGTAACAAAGTAAGATTTAATTTGAAAGGTAAATCAGGTTGAAGAGGAAATAAACTCACTATTTTGTTGAAGCTAGAAGGAAACTGAATACGCAGAAACATGAACCATAAGGTCCCTCATGTTTGCTAAAGCTAGGCCACTTATTCATGTTCTGAGCTTCCTAGGCACTGAGGCAAAGAGAGAAATATGGTTTGGAAAGAGTCAGGGCTGTGAAATAAAGTATAGCTGTTCTGGAGCATCCCCATCTTTCTAGGCCCTCAGGCCCAAGGGAAATTTCTCTGGGGCATCCTCATTAAGAGGTTGTTGAGTGGTATGGTGGCAGTGTGGGCCATGACATCCTGCAGTAAACACTCCAGGGGCTTTCCCATGGCTGCTGCTTATAATAGTCCTCAATATGGGAGAACTTAGCTCAGGAAATGCCATTCCGTGGAGCCAAAACAGTACTGTTCAGGTTCACTGCTCTAATGATCCACTGTAGGAGAATTACAGATTATTTAGAACACTGTTTTCCAAACCGTTCCACAAAAGATAGTCTATGATAACAAAATAGATGCAAGAATTATTTAGCATCTAACATTAAAAAAATAGAAGGAAAAACGGTATCAGGAACATCTACATAGTTACTATTATGCATAAAACCATACAGAGAATTCGGGAAGTCTGTGCGATCTGTCCCAGCCCTCAGTGTGTGCACCTGTCTGAGACCGGCATGCTGCTGGCATTCACATCTCGCCATTAGCATGTGCACTATCTGTTCAGGGATTGCTGCTCTAGGCTATGTACCTTTCTTATCTATGATCTTTAATGCAGTGTATTTGTCATACATTAATCATGAATCAAGTTTCTATCATTTCCTGCAGCAGTGAATTTGTCTGTGAGGCCATTTTTTATTGTCTGTTTGCATCCAAGCCTGCATCAGAGCTCATGGTGTTCTGTCAGATTACTGTAGAGTCAGAAGTGTTCTGTGACCAAATAATTCAGGAACTGCTGATCCCAGGGAATGCGTGGCCCTGCAGTGGAGCAGTGGTCCATGAGCAGCACCGCCAGAGGGTTCAAAGTCCTGCTCTTGGGTGATGTGCTGTTTAGGGCTCATCTACATATGTGCAGTCTATCGGCGGAGCATTCTCTTACGAAAACTGAGGCGCCCACCAGGACTGTGGCCCAGAGGATGTCATAGCTCCCACTTCCTCATGGAAGGCGGCCAACAGCACGTCAAAGGTTTGACTTACATTAAAGAAAGTGGAGTATTTGTCTCTGTATACGGAAGTTCTCTGTTTTATACGGGGGCCACAGAGAATTCCAGAAAGAATTGCATTTGTTGGATAATAATTACAACTACAAACATCTATGCTGCGCTAAACCATGTGCATGCCTTATTTTATTTATCCCTCCAAGAAACTATATGGTAGATATTATTATTATTATTATTACTACTACTACTACTACTATTATTGTTTTTTTTATAGATGGGAAGCTGAATGCCACTAAGAAGTTAAGAAAAAATTTTTGATAAAATTAAGAGTTGAACTGGCAGCAGTATATAGGCCAGGTTATAAATAATTCTAAAGCTATTGTTAGCTTTCTAGTTCTAGAATCTTCTTTGGGACTTTTAGGGCAACTGGTGTTTAATAACTCAGTTTGGGCCAGGGGAGGTCAGCAGACACATTCATGGATTTTCCTTTTCTCTTTCAGCATGTGAAGATGGATATAGGCTTGAAAACGAAACTTGTATGAGGTAGGCTCCGGGTTCATTTATTCTGATAAATTTTGTTACAAACCTATTTAGAAGTTACTTAGTATTGCTAAGTAATTTAGAAGTTACTTAAATTGCTAGTTATTTATTTTGATATTTGAAGCTAATGCTTGCTCTTTCTCTTGGCTGACTTGCAGTTGTCCGTTTGGCCTCGGAGGTCTCAACTGCGGAAACCGTGAGTATAGGGGTCTCGAGTTCCACAGGGCCGGGGCACGCAGCGTGTCTGCCTCCTCCCGCTTCCCTCAGTGCCCATCTGTCTCCTCAGCTCCTGTGATAGGAAGTATGGGGGGCACTCTTTCCTTAAGAGTGCCCTCCGGGGCACTGGTCTGGCAGAGGAGGTAAACACATTTCCTATGTAGCCCTGACTGGGGAGTGTTAATACAATAAATCAGGTGGAAGGCGTGAGGCAGGGAGGGAGGGGCCATGCTCTGGGGGTTTGTGGTGGCCAGCTTGAGAGTTTAGACTCTATAATCAGTAACCTCTGGGGAACCAGCAAGAGTCTTAGAGCAGGAAAGCAGTTTGATCAAGAAAATCTGGTCGGGCTGCAGGGAGGACTGATTGGACCGAGGAGAACATGGGAAGTTTAGAGGCTTCCAATACAGTCACGGCTGGGGGTCAGGGGAGAGACAGGTTCAGGGGGCATCTGCTCCACGCTGATGTCTCGCTCCCTGAACTGCAGAGGGCAGAATGGCGGTGACACTGTGCAGGGTGTTTGACATCCACTTCAGTTCTTTGAGAAAAGCAGTTGTGATCCATTTAAGTTCGCTCTCACTGACATTTTCTTACTTTGAGATCTGAGAAATTGAAATCACTCTCAAAATTATTGAAAGACATCTTGGGATACAGTATGTAATGTGAACAGTAACACCCAATGTTTTAGGATAGCTCTCTTCCTCATGCTATAGATGAATGTGCCAACAGCTTGTATTCTAAGTTTACTAGACCAAAAGTAGACATGATTTTATTTAACATGTGTAAAAGTCCCCACTTTCTGTTTCCCAAATGGTATGGCTTGCATTTCATATCTTCAGTGGTATTTCCTTTGCTCATGAACCTTTCCTATTGGGAAGTTTCATTATTGGACTTTCTTTTAAGTATAAATTTAAAAATAAATAAAATTAAATAACCAAAGAAATTCAGGACTGAGTACAAAATTGACATAAAGCTGTGCTGGTATACTCAGCATGGAGCCACTCTCAGGCCAGAGTCTGGAGACGTGGAATTACATATCCATCTAGGATTACTGGTGACTGGTCATCTGATTTATCTTGACTGCAAACTAGTGAGAGGTTACAGTAAATAATCTAAGAGACAGACTAGGGAAGCACTTATAAAAGCAAATATATTTAGAGTCATACTGAATAAAGAGGGAGGAACCCACAGAATTAAGAGGGTTTTTTTTTTTAAGTAGCAACTGAAGCCACTGAGTGGTGGAGTAAACAGCCCTATATTCTTTAGTAGAACTATCGACCATGGTGCCATAAAACCGATTAAGCGCAAATACTCACCATGAAGGCCTGCGTCATCGCACACCAAATGGTATCCTGTGTTCCTATGAACTGCTTCTTACTCACACAGCCTCTAACATTAAATGTGTGGTGATTTCCCTCACACCAAGCAATTCTGACACTACCCAGAATTCGTGGCGGGCCCCACAGGTCAACAGCTCGGTCCCCCAAGACACCAGTTCTGAGTCCAGGCCTCCAATACTTCTGACCAGCCAGCCATGTAACAGGGGCTCCCATGACCCCTCCTCAGGCCCAATACTTTGCTAGAACAGCTCACAGAACTCTCAGGAAGGCACTTTACTTACTGTTACCAATTTACTATAAAAGATGCTCTTGGGAAGAGCCAAATGGAAGAGATTCATAGGGCAACGTATGAGGGCAGGTGCTCAGAGCTTGGGGCACACCAGCCTCCGGCCCCTTTGTGATGACCAACCCAGAAATCCTCCGAACTCCATTGTCAGGGCTTTTATGGAGGCTCCAGCACATAGTACTGATTAATCAAATCATTGATCCCCGCTCACTGGAGGTTGGGGGGTGCAGCTGACGGGTCCACCCATCTAGTCACGTGGTTGGTCTGTCTGTCAACCAGTCCCCAGTCTCCTAAGTCACTCATCAGGGAAAACTCAGGTATGGTTGAAAGGAACTGGTTATAAATAACAAAAGATGCTCCTCGCTCCATTGCTCAGGATTCCAAGGATTTTTGAGAAGTTCTTGTACCAAATAGATACTTTATTATTTCACAGTATCACGGGGGTACTCAAGTTTATTAAGGTGAGGAAGTTATATTTTAGACTTTTTAAAACTTAAAAAGTAGTCAAAATTCTCTTTCATGTCACTGCTTAAAAGGTAGGCCTCAGGTTTTTCGAGATTCGGTCTGTGTAAAACGTTCTGGAGGGCAGTATATGTCCTTTTGTAAACATTGCTATTTAGTCAAGCCAGTTTCTCAACCCGGTTCAGGGTCTTTATACCTTTGTGTTCAGGAAGGTATCTGTGCTTTGAAGGGTCTGCGTGGTGTACAAGAATGCCTTTGTTCACTCTGTAGTGTGAATCTCACTCCTCACTCAAAACCAGAACCAAGCCCTAGAGAACCTTGCAACTGGTCCGAGAATGGAGTAGCCTGCACACAAAGATTGACCAGAGTAAGCCTAGAACTCTGAAATGTGGATAAAGGAGGCTGAATGATCAGGCAAAGCACTTACGATAGTTGAGGCCTGCTCCCCAAATCCTGGAATAAAGGAACTATATGGAGCGTCGTCTTTCAGAAGAGATGGTTTTAGGGCTAACAGTTGTGATTGCACTACAAGCCTAAGAACTTTATCCGAAGACATTGTAAGTATTAAAAACGGAGAGGTTTCGATAAAATCATGGAGGATAGCTTAAGAATAATTTAAGGGGGGGGAGGAAGGCCTCAGACACAGTAGAGTTGTATCACAGGGGCAGGAAAGTTATTTGAACACAGTCTCATCAGGTGGCAAAGAGAGAGTGAGCTGGAAGGGTGAGGAGTGTCCCTGGGGGTGAGCCAGGGAGCAGGAGGGAGAGGCGCCCCCTGCCGGTCCTCCTGGAGCCTCTCAGCTCTGACCGCCCCTCATGAAATGAGCCAGGACTTGAGACCTGCTTTGGTCAAGCAGCTTCCTAAGTAGGTTTTACAGGAAAATGCTTTATATTTCTCAGTGAATAGAAGAGTGCTCCATAGAGAGAAAATAGATTTAGGGGAAAACCCCATAAAGGGTGGAAGGAAAGAGGAGGCTGCAGGCATTGTGCTAAGAAGCATTCAGTGATATTTTTTTCCAGAGATCATTAAATCCTATATATGTCTGAAGGTGCTATACCCGTACATCTCTTGACTGTTCTGTAAGTTCTGTGTCTCTGTTCTGGGTTCCTGGAAGTAGCCTGGAAGATCCGGAGGCTTCTTTTTCCTCTAAGTCACCATCATTATGTCCAGCAGAGGGCAGGCTCCTATCTGGATGGCTGGCTCCTGGCCACCTTTTGTTGGTGACTTTGATTAACTCTGTGATGGGTTAAGGCATGACCTATGACCTGCCTTTCTAAAAGTTTCTTAGCTTTCTAGCTGTGCTAAGATTTCACTCCTTGCTCCTCATAGAGAATATCTTCAAACTGGAGCAGGCAGGACAAGCCCTTCTCTTAAGTCCTCCAGTCCCTGAAGTAGAGGGGACCCAGCTGGGCTACATACCCACCTGGCAGGCGCACCTACGCCTGGGCAGTTCAGGCCTCCTTTTTACTTTCTTCCCATATGAGAGAGGTCTCTTTCTATACCTCAGATTCCAACATTTCTGTCTTCTACCATTTGTCCAGTGGCCCCAGAATTCTCTCACACCTTGTCGCCAGAGATGTCCTTTACTTCGCCTTGCCCCTCCACTCTCTTCTTAGGCGCGTTTCCTCCTTTGCTTGAATCTTATATTGACTCCTCCTCACTGTTTTCTTATCTCCCATGACATCTTCATTTGCTTCACTGTTTTTCTCTTTTTTAAATAAATGTATTTTTTTTTATAACATAAAATAACACATGCCCATCAATTTTCATTTTTTAACCCAAGTGTAACTTCCCGGGACGAAGCACGTTCCCAGACCAGGTCAGATAAACCTAGGAAGCCAAAATCAGTCAAGGGGAAAACCTTCATGTGGAGGCCTGGCTCCGTTTGCCTCTCTCTGGCCGCCACTCTTTGCTCTCCCGTTTCCCTCCCTCTTCAGCGGAGAGGCCAAAACCCTCTCCTGCTCCAATGCACAGTCACCTCTTCCCCCACCCGTTGTAAACACCTCTTGTTATGGAGATGGAGTTAGGCCAGGCAAGAGATTCTGGAAATATTGCAATTTTACCCACACCAAGTTAATTAGAAAATAGATGTAAGGGAAAGGAAGAAGAAAGTGAAAACAAACAGTCTTATCGCCCGTGAGCATCACGGCAAATGCCCTGGCGTGTGTCCTTGCTGCTGAGTGTGGGCCACAGGACCGGCAGCACCAGCCTCACCTAGGAGCTTGTGGGAAGTGCAGAATTCCAGGTCCCTCCACTCCCGAACCACTAAGCCATTTAACCAGATCTCTGGATGTGGTTAATGTGCAGATCTGTATGCATAGTAAAATTTGAGAAGCACCAGTATTATGGATCTTTCTAGAGGTATATATATACCTTTTGTGTTTTTATTGTACACAGCTGTTAACTCCTTTCAGGTACCTGGACCTGATTCCAACTGTGTGTGTGTGTGTGTGTGTGTGTGTGTGTGTGTGTGTGTGTGTGTGTGTGGTCTTCCCACGCATAATACCATAACACCAAGCAATTCTTGAACGCCAGCAGGGTGTTGAGAACTCAGTTCAATTCTGATGCTATCTTCCCAGAGACAGCACCAGATTCCCCGGGTTAAGGGCTCCCTCCTGCAAGATTTCCCTCCACCCTCAACTCCAGATGCTGGTCACCAGCCTCAGGCAGTTAGTTCCCTGTGCTTCTGACCAACTGGCTACAGATTGGACATTCCCACGACCTCTCCCCACTTAGGTTCGAGTAATTTGGTACAGGGGCTCACAGAACTCAGGAAAACACTTAAGTTTACCAGTTTAATAAGGATACCGTAAAGGATACAAGTTAACAGCCAGATGAAGAGAAACATAGGAGAAGGTCCCAAATACAGGAGCGTCTATCCTTGTGGCGCTTGGGACCTGGCTCAGTAGCACATGGACGCTTTCTGGTTCCCCAAGCGTGTCACGGGTCTTTTGTGAGGGTTTCATTGCATGGTCCTGACCGACTAAATCATCAGCCATTGACTGACGAACCTCCAGCCAAGGGTCCAAAAGTCTCTCATTAACAGGACAAGTACCCTCTTCTCTTTTAAGGCTCTGAAGTGTTTTCACAAACTGTGGATGAAGACCAGATATACTTGGGAAATACATATTTGGTCATCTTGTAACTCAGTACATCTCACTTTCTAATAGAAATTGGATCTCACAGAATATAGTGTTCTGTAACCTGCTTTTAAACCTCTTAAACTGTGCAATGTTTTCATTTATGTAATTTCATAATGTCACTTTTGATAACTGTGGAATTCTATTCTGCAGATATACCATCATTTGCTTACCCAAGCCCCTATTATTACCTTTTGGAAGTCCTTTTCATATTCCTATCCTCTGTGCAATTTCTCTGTTCTGTGGTTATAGAACTCACATAAATATCCTCAGTTACCTTTCTCTGGCCAAGGACGTTTTTTATCTGCCCCTCTTTTGTAGTCTCAGCATCCCCTTTTGTAAGTCATCCTTTCATTCAAAGGTTCTTGGTCTTTTCAGCAGAGATCCCTTCAACACCAGCCTCCCAGTACCACCAGCAAGGATTTAATGCCTGTTTTCCCCATGGAAGGCCCTCTTCCTCCTCTTGCAGTGGAACCGGAATGTACAGATCTTTCTGCATTGTCTTCCCTTCCCAACCCACAGGCTGGTGGCAGGTGTAAAAAGTGTCTTTTACTTGTGTTTACCCTATTGTTACATTGGGCTTAAAAAGATTCACACCAGTGGAAATGCTGTGTGTTGGCAGGAGTCACTCATAACAAACATCCAGGAAGACAGCACTAAATCTCTTAAGAGGAAAAAGAGATAATTAATTATCCAGCAGTCAGCTGGAAGTCTCATTTCAGCTAAAAGCAAACATCTCACTTCCTCTGACTGGCCTTAGTTCAAGTTAGAAGGGAAGGGAAGGGAGCCAAGGGAGAGAGGATACAGGCAGACACTCTATCTACTCTTGGGTATGGTCTCTGCCTTGCCAATGGGTTTCAGCCCCAGACAAGTTCACTATGGATTCAATGAGGCCAAGGAATGACAATGGAACGTTCTTGGGGTAAAAGGATTTATACCCAACTTTACTCCCATGGTGGCAGGTTGATCACTAGAATCCTGTCCACTCAGAGCAAGTCTGCATGCAGCAAGCCGGTCTCTGCCTCTGGGTCCCTCTGCCCCTGCAACCGTCTCAGTCTCTGTCCTCCGTGCTGCCACCACTCCAGTCTCATCTCTGCGCTCCTGCAGCCTTGCAGCCGTGCCATCTCATCGCTCAGAGCACTGGGCGGAGCCCTTTATATAGAGTCAGTATTGCCCACACGTGTGTAGTGTGAGCTAGCCATCCAGGGCCAGGTGAGAATCCTGGCCACAGGAACCTTCACTTTATCCACAGCCACTGACAGCTTGAAGCCCTGAGAAAGACAAATTTCAAAAGGTACAGAGGGTTAAAAAAAAAAAAAAGAATGCTATGAACAGAGATTCTATGATAAAGTTGATGCAATAAGAATGCAAAGATTAAAAGGCAAAACTATGAGCTCAGTTGGGGGGGGGCGAATGGGGAGAACAGAATGAATTTTAAAATAACACTTTTGGAGCCATCTACAAAAGTTGTAGTTCTCACAGAAAGTGTATTGGCTGGTGTGATTCTGACACCAATTTCAATGTGTGCGATTTTTCCATGCCACCAAGCAATTAACTCCATTTGGACTCTAACCTGGACGTGGTGTCAGATCCCACAGATTAAGGGCCTCAGTCCTGCAAAACTGCTCCTTCCGCACCCTCACCACACCATGAGACATCAATGTACAAGCCCAGGTTTTCACCTGTGCTTCTGACCCACAACCTATAGATTGGAGGTTCCACGACCCCCTCATTGGGTTTGAGTAATTTGCTAGAGCAGCTCACAGAACTCTGAGAAGAGTTGTACTACTAGATGACTGGTTTATTATGAAGGGTTATGTAGCTCAGGAACAGCCAGATGGAAGAGATGCATAGGGCAAGGTATGGGTAATGGGTGTGGAGCTTCCATGCCCTCTCGAAGCGTGCCACTCTCCCCGAATCTCCACGTGTTCATCAGGCCCAAAAGCTCTCTGAACCCTATTCTTTTGGGGGTTTTCATGGAGGCTTCATAACATAGGCATCATTGGCATTGGGGATTGAACTTTCTCTCCAGCCCCTCCCCCCTGCAGGAGTGGGGAGGGTAGAGGTGGGATGGAAGGTTTCCAGCCCTCTTTTTACTTGGTTAGTTCCCCAGGCAGCCAGCCTCCAACCCTAGGCCCTTTCCAAAAGTCGTCTCATTAACATAACAAAAGGCAGCTTTACAACTCTCATTACTTAGGGAAAGAGTTTTAAAAGCTCCGGGCTAGGAATGCAGATGAAGTCTGAATACAGGCATACCTCCTTTCTGTGCTTCATAGACAGTGTGTTTTTTAGAGATGGAAGGTTTGTGGCAGCCTTGCATTAAACAAATCTATCGGCCCAATTTTTCCAATAGTATTTTCTCAGTTCATCTTTCTGTGTCATATTCTGGTCATTCTCAAAATATTTCAGACTTTTTCTTTATTTCATTTGTTACAGTGAGTTGTGATCGGTCGTCTTTGATGTTACTGTTGTAGTTGTTTTAGGGTGTCACAAACCACACCCACCCAAGACAGTGAACTTAACTGATCCACGTGTGTGTTCTGACTGCTTCGCCCACTGGCCATTCCCTCATCTTTCTCCCGCTCCTAGGGCCTCCCTATTCCCTGAGACAACAATGTTGAAATTAGGCAGATTAGTAAACCTACAGTGGCCCCTAAGTGTTCAAGTGAAAGGAAGAGTCACTTCTTTCATTTTAAATCAAAAGCTAGAAGTGAAACTAGGAACAACAAATGCTGGTGAGGCATCTTCTACACTGCTGGTGGGAATGTAAACTAATTCAACCATTGTGGAGAGCAGTATGGAAGTCACTCAAAAAACTAAAAATAGAAATACCATTTGACCCAGGAATTCCACTTCTAGGAATTTGGCCAAAGAAAACAAGATCCCAGATTCAAAAAGACAGATGCACCCCTATGTTTATCGCAGCACTATTTATGCTGGGGGAGTGTTGTGTATTTTCCTCCATCCTTGTCCCCGCCTCAACGAAGAATTGAAGGGCAGAGACACAGTAGGGAAGCACAGTAAAGTTTTATTTAAAGTTACTTAAAGAGAGAAAAAGTGCAGCAGGCAACCTCAGCAAGGAGAGGTGCCCTGAAAGGTTGGAGAGAGTTTAAGATTAAAAGGTTACAAATTTAGAAAGTGCAGGCGACCTCAGAGAGAGGAGTGCCCCGAAAGTTTGGGGGTTCCCCCTTTTAAGGATTCTTTAGGAGTGTAACTAAGGGCTGGGGGTGCAGATGTGTTAAGTGGTCCTTGAATACTTAGAATTAACTTAACACAAGGAACTTTCTGCTCTGATTTCTCCCTGGGAGCGTATCAAACAAGACTGCCTGCCCAGCCCCCAAGGTGGGCCGAGTTATTGTCTGTTTGCTAAAGAGTAAGTTAAGAATCTTACTTCTCAACTTCCTGAGTATTAAAATGAAATCTTTAAGATGGAATCTTTCCTGCCTTTTACTTTGTTGTTTACAGGTGGACCTGCATGCTAAATTAGTTGCCTTGATTGCAAACTACTTGATTAGGGCCAAAGGAGAAAAAAAACAGCATATACATAAAGTTAAAAAATAAGCTGGGCCTGCATGATTAACACAATAAAGACATGGGCTATGCTGAGGTATCCTCCTTTACCTGGGGAATATTCAGACATTCCAGGCTAAGTTGCTTCTGTCTTTTTGAGCTTTAACTGATTAACTCAGGGCTTTTTTTGGTGAGCTTTTTCCTGGCCTTATTCTCTTTCCACCATGCTCATATGTATTTTCCTGCCTAACATTTACAATAGCCAAGATATGGAAGCAACCTAAGTGTCCATCAGTAGATGATGGATAAAGAATATGTGATACATATACACAATGGAATATTATTCAGCCATAAGAAGAAAACAAATCCTACCATTTGCAACAACATGGATGGATCTACAAGGTATTATGCTCAGTGAAATAAGCCAGGCGGAGAAAGACAAGTACCAAATGATTTCCCTCATTTGTGGAGTATAACAACAAAGCAAAACTGAAGGAACAAAGCAAAACTGAAGGAACAAAACAGCAGCCGACTCACAGACTCTAAGAAGGGACTAGTGGTTACCAAAGGGAAAGGGGTTGGGGGAGGGTGGGTGGGGAAGGGAGGGAAAAGGGGATTGAGGAGTGTTATTGGCACACATGGTGTGTGGGGGGTCATGGGGAAGACGGTGTAGCTCAGAGAAGACAAGTAGTGGCTCTACAGCATCTTGCTACACTGATGGACAGTGACTGTGATGGGGTATGGGGGGGCTTGATAATATGATATGGGTGCATGTATTGACTACAATGTTGCTCATATGAAACCTTCGTAAGATTGTATATCAATGATACCTTAATAAAATTTTTTTAAAAGCTATTAAGTGACTAAACTTCGTGAGGGAGGTATGTCCAAAGTCCAGACAGGCTGAAGGGTGGGCCTCTTTAGCCATTTAGCCAAGTTGCAAATGCAAAGGACAAGTTCTTGAAAGAAATTAAAAGTGTTTACTACATGTGAATAATGAACAAAACAGCCTTATTGCTGATATGGAGAGAGTTTTAGTGGTCTGAATAGAAGATCAAACCATCCACAGCATTCCTTTAAGCCAAAGCCTAACCCAGAGCAAGGCCCTAGCTCTTCAATTCTAGGAAGACTGGGAGAGGTAAGAAAGCTGCAGAAGACAAGCTGGAAGCTGGCAGAGGTTGGCTCATGAGGCTTAAGGAAAGAAGCCAACCTCATAACATAGAAGTGTGAGGTGAGGCAGCAGATGCTGATGCAGAAGCTGCAGCAGGTCCCCCAGGTGATCCAGCTCGGACAGTTAATGAAGGTGGCTACACTGAGCAACAGATGGTCAACGTGGACCAAACAGCCTTCTACTGGAAGATGTCATCTGGGACTCTGCCTACAGAGGAGAATTCAGTGCCTGGCTTCAAACTTCAGAGGACAGGCTTGACTCTCTTGCTAGGGGCTCATGCAGCTGGGGACTTGAAGTTGAAGTCAGTACTCACTGACCACTAGGAAAAATCCCTGGGCCCTTAAGAATTATGCTAAATCTACTCTGCCTGTGCTGTATAAACAAAACAACAAAGCCTAGGTGACAGCACATCTGTTTACAACATGGTTTACTGAATATTTTAAGCCTACTCTTGAGATCTGCTCAGGAAAAAAGATTCCTTTCAAAATATGACTGCTCACTGACAGTGCAGCTGGTCACCCAGAAGCTCCGATGGAGAGGAAAATGAGATTGATATTGTTTTCATGCCTGCAAACACGACATCCATTCTGCAGCCCATGAATTAAGGATTAATTTCGACTTTTCATGTCTTATGCAAGAAAAACACTTTATAAGGCTATAGCCGCCATAGGTAGTGATTCCTCTGATGGATCTGCGTAAAGTAAGTTGAAAACCTTCTGGAAAGGATTCACCATTCTAGATGCGATTGCGAACATTGGTGATTCATAGGAAGAGGTCAAAATTGAATGTGAGCAGGAGTTTGGAAGAAGTTGATTCTACCCTCCCGGGTGACTCTTGAGAGCTTCCGGACTTCAGTGGAGGCAGTCACTGCAGATGTGGACATAGCAAGAGAACTGAATTAGAAGCAGAGCCTGAAGATGTGGCTGAATTGCTGCCATCTCATGATAAAACTCGAATGGATGAGGAGTTGCTTCTTATTGTATGCACAGAGAGAGTGGTTTCTTGAGATGGACTCTGCTCCTGGTGAAGATGTTGTGGAGATTGTTGAAGTGACAACAAAGAGTTTAGAGTAGTACGTAAACTTGATTAATAAAGCAGTGGCAGGGTTTGAGAGGACTGACTCCAATTTTGAAAGAAGTTCTGTGGTAAAACTGCTATCCAGCAGCATCACATGCTATTGAGGAATCATTCGTGGAAGGAAGAATCTATCTATGTGGCAAACTTTATTGTTATCTTATTTGAAGAAATTGCCACATCCACCCAACCTTCAGCAACCACCTCCCTGATCGACCGTCAGCAGCCGTCCACATCGAGGCAAGACCCTCCACCAGCTAAGAGGTTATAACTCCTGAACGCTCAGGTGGTGGTTAGCATTTTTCACCACTGAAGTATTTTAAAATTAAGGTACGTTCTTTGTTTTTTTTGACAGAATATTGCATACTTAATAGACTATAGTATAATGTAAACATAACTTTTATATATACTGGGAAACCAAAATGTTTGATTCACCTTATCGTGATATTCACTTTATTGCGGTCTGGAACTGAACCCATAATATTTCTGAGGTGCATCCGTCCCTTAATACTAATGGTTTTTCAAGATGATCAGGTTTCTCTGCAGTGTACTTAAATGATCGGTAAATGGTTGGATAGCTTGCACATGCTCTTATCTTGCAGTCTGCTCTCGGTCAGCTCCGTGCATTACCGTTTGGCATTACGTTAACACCTGGACAGCATGGTTCCAGTCTTAATTTACCATACAAAATCTGGTGGTCGGCCCTTTTTTTCATCCTGCACCATATAACCTGAGAACGTAATTTTAGTTATATTTCCACAACAACAAAAAAAATCAATCTGAATGTTTAACAGACTATTGAAGATACGATTTTTCCAGAATTACACAGGCATTAAACAGAATAATTAAATTCTTAACATTGTTTATTACATGTGATATGTGTTTACTTATATGACTGGTTACATCTAATTAAATTCAAATGGTATGTATTGAGGAAACTACTCATTGCTTAGCACAGTTATGCAGTGATTCCCAGATTCTTGATGTAATGAGCAGTAGTATTTCTTATAAATAGGGTTGTTTCCACTTTATTTTATCAAGCAAGAACTAAAACCAAATGAAGAATTTTTATAACTACTATCACCATCAACTCAAAACATTTTAAAAACAATTAACACCAAAGGGTGGAAAGTAACCAAGAAAAGATTCTCTATTTTTTTCATTATTTTTTTTAAAATCAACTTATCAGAGGCATAGTTTGCACATAATAAAGTGCACCCATGTTAAGTGAGAAAAAAAAAAGTAGAGGCAAAGATCTTAAAAGATAAAACAATCACTAAAGCCAAACATTTAGTTTTTGAAAACTTCATACCTCTCCTTTATTGTTCTCTCTTTACCATGGATTGGTGACCATGTCACAGGAGCTGGTCTGCAGGTAGAATTTGGGAGCCGCCCTTCTAGGAGTGACTGAAAAAAGGGAAACTCTTCTTGAAACAGTGTGGGGAAGGAAAAATAATTCTCCCTCTACCTTTCTAGGTTCTTGCCTGAGACACCTCCCCTGCTCCCTTAATAAAAGGTTAACAGGAGAAAAAAAATTAATTCCATACACAAGGGGGCCCTGCAAAGATACGAGACTCAAAAGGTAGACACATAACTGAGGCTTATATATTCCCTTCTGAGCTAAGGAAAGGGATAGGGGTCTGGGGTTCAGGGTGGGGAAGGCAGTTGGTGGGAAGGAGAGAGGAGGAAATATTTAGTAAGGGAAGGCTGCCCTGTCTTGCTGGTGATGCCGGGGTTCTTCTTCATGAAGCCGAAGAATGAGCTTCACAAACAGTCAAGGTAGGAGAGCAAGGTACAGGCTTTTATTTAGAGATAAAGTGAAAGGACAGAGCTCCTGGCTCACGCCAGGAGGGGACAAGAGAGCCCGGGGTGGTGCGTTGTCTAGCGGTCTTATAGGCAGGTGAAGATTTTTCGAGAACATGAAAAAAAGGCTTAGGGGTGTAGACCTGCTAAGTGGTGTCTGAACACCCAGAATTAACTTAACACAAGGAATTTCCCACCCCAATCTCTCCCGGATACTGGCGTCTTGGTCTAGGAGCATATCAAAAGGCAGCCTGCCCAGCCCTCAAGGTGGGCTGAGGTATACTGTCTGTTTGCTAAAGAGTAAGTTAAGAATCTTACTCCTTAAACTTCCTGGGTGTTAAAATGCAGTCTTATCTTTAAGGTAGAATCTTTCTTGCCTTTTAGTATGTTGTTTACAGCTGGGTCTGCATGCTTAATTAGTTGCCCAGTTTGTAAAATCACCCCATCAGATCTGAAAGAGGAAAGACAGCACATAGGCCTGGGCCTTTTAGCATGCTAAAGTGAATCTTACACATGATTACAAATGATTAGCATAATAAGAACCTGTGCTACTCTTCTTTATCTGGGGAATATTAACCGATCTCACTGAAGAATGACCCTAGAGCTTAATGTTTAACACAGAGTTTTGGTAGGGGGTTTCCTTGCATGTAGTTACACCGCTCTGAGTGCAAATATTGTGCCTTGCTTTTTCCGGAGGCCCTCCCCCTATTCCGTCTAAGCCCAGGGTCCCTGTCTCACTGGTACGTTTTCAGCGATCTTTGGTACAGCTCTCTTGCTGGTCCGGCCCCCTTTCTAATGTGAATCTCCCTTACAGCGGGGTAACTTCCGCTCTGTTTTCAGAGTTTCTCCTGTCTGCAGCTTCTCAAAAACAATCAGGTTAAAATAATAAACGTGCCAAAGAGGAATATTTTGGGGTCGCGTATTCTGCTCTCCTTCAACAGAGAATAGGGAGAGCCAGCCCCGGAGAGCCTGTGCTGGGGGCCCCGGACGTGAAAGGTGAAGCCCCCACTGAGGCACAGTGGTTCTGTAGAGTGGAGGGGGCCCATTCTTTGTATTCATTTATTTATTCATTACCGTTGACCTGTTCACCTTTATCCTTCTCTCCTCTGTTAGCCTATCAGCTCATCACCGTGGTCATCGCTGCGGCTGGGGGAGGGCTGCTGCTGGTCCTGGGCATCGCTCTTATTGTCACCTGCTGCCGGTGAGTAATGGGAATTCACGTCCTCATCCGTGGCTCTGCCTGGACTGGGCAAGGGTCAGCGTTTACCCTCCAAAGAATGTGTTGGAGGGTGGCTTACAGTGCTGAGTCATAATTTATGACTGGACTCTTCAAAAAAGGAGAAAGGGCAATTCATGATAGGATGCACCACTGGGGAAAGAAAAGGCCAGCAAATGGGACTTGATTTTCTCTGCTAAAAAAGAATATCCAAAAGCACAAGAAACCAAAGGGAGACAGACTGGGTTTCATCAGAATTTAAAGCTGCTCTGCGTCAAAGAACACTATCAAGGAAGTGAAAAGACAACCCACAGAATGGGCGAACGTATTGGAAAAGCATGTGTCTAATAAAGGATATGTATCTAGAATATATAGATTCTTATAACTCAACAAGAAAAAGGCAACCCAATTAAAAAACAGATAAAGAACCTCAATAAACATTTCTCCAGAAAAGATATACAAATGGCCAGTAGGCACAGGAAAGGCTGCTCAATGTCATTCGCCATCAGGGAAATGCAGTCAAAACCGCCATGAGATACCACTTTGCACCCACTAAGATGGCTCTTAAAAACAGGAAATAACAAGTGTTGGTGGGGGCGCAATCAGAGCACTCACACATGCTGATGGAAATGTAAAATGGTCCAGCCACTTTGAAAAAACCTGGCAATTCCTCAGAACGTTAAACACAGAGTTGCCATCTGACCCAGTGTTTCCACTCTTAGGTGTATGTCAAGAGACATGAAAACGTATGTCCATACGGAAAAAGATACACGAATGTTCATGGTAGCATTATTCATAATAGCCAAAAGTTGTAAATAGCCCCAATATCCATCAACTGATGAATAAACAAAATATGATGTATCCATGCAAAGGTATAGTATTCAGCCATAAAAAGGAGTGAAATACTGATACATGCTGTAAATGCATGAACCTTGAGAATATTATGCTAAAAGACTGCCTATTGTATGACTCCATTTGTATGAAATGTCCAAAATAGGCAAATGCATAAAAATAGAAAGTAGACCAGTAGTTGTCTGAGGCTGGTGGGAAGGGGAGAGAATGGCCAAGGGGTTTCTTTTCGGGGTGACGAAACTGCTCTAAAATCGATTGTTGATGATAACTACACAGCTCTGAGAACACTAGAAGCCACTGGCTTGTACATTTTAAATGGGCAAATTAAGAAACAAAGATTTGAAAGGTGAAGGGTCCGTGAATCGGGGCACAATGACCAAGACATGTAAAATCAAGGAGCACCTTTAGAGCAGAATCCAGCAAGCTGGGGTCGACCACGCAGAGTAATGGTGACCCCCTAGAGTAGGCGTGCAGGCCTTTTAAGCACGATTGAGGCTTTCCTTAATGGGGCGGGTGACCTACAACCTGGTTGGCTGGGCTCATTCTTAGGGGTATGTGGACATAGGTGATTGGCTCAGCATCTAGGGGACCCTCCTCGACGTTGATTGTACAACCACCTTAGTCTCGCCAGGTGGCGTGCTGGCTGGTGATTGGCTGCCCATGTCTTGTGGGTTTTTTTTTTTTTCTTGGAACTCGGCTGGGTTTTTACTGGGAAACTTTGGCCTACTTAAGTTTCAAAGGGATATGAAGCCTGTCATGGCAGTGGTTAAGGCTCTTCAAAAGGGGCTACCTGAAATGTTTTAGCAGTAGAGGAGTAGCGGCACCTGGCTCTAGGCTTCCTGGAAGCTGGTGGGGTTGGGTTTCTACTTAAAAAGGAAGACAAAGGAAGGAGTTGGTCCCCTTCTCTGTGGTTATCTATTCAGATAAGGGAAAATTATGATCTTTGATTTAGATGACAATAAACGGCAGTAATTATCCTGACATAACATGCAAGGAACCTACCAAAATAGCAAGTTATCTTTTCCATCATCGACATGAAGGGCACTCTAAGATACCCTTTATCCTCAGGAAGGCTGCAGGGAGCAGTTTGCCCCGAGTGCCCATTTGGGAATGCAGGCCTTGAATGCAGCCTTTGCCTGTCATTTATAAAGTTGCCACCAAATCACCAAAGATAAACTGTGTGAGTGGAGATAAAATTCTGGGCATGAGACTAGGAGCTAGAAAGGTAAAACCTGAGTGCCCCAGAGGCACGGCCTCACGTCCCCTAAATGTCCTGTACCAAGTGGTGTGGCTGCTGGGGAAGGAGCCCGCGGAGGAAGGGAGCTGTGATTTAGAAAGTCATTGTTTGAGACCAGATGCCCCACCCTCCAAGGAACCACACAGTGGCAGGTCTGTTCTGAACTTGCAAGAAGGGGCAGTGCCTACATCACATGATGGACATTTGGTTTTATGGCCCTGAGTGATTTCATGCCTTTTCCAGAAAGTTTATTTATAGGAAAGTGAGGTACAAGGAAGAAACCTCTCTGATCCAGGACAAATATAACTAAGAATGTCTGATCCTCGGCCTATTAAATAGGTAAATAACACGTATGCCTACAATTCTCAGTCACTAAACTCACAATTAGGGAACTTGTCCCAGGGTTTCCTTTATGTGCTGAAATGAGAATATGTATAGGTATATGAACAATTAAAAAGGTGAGCATTTTCTCAAACCCTCTTTTTATGTTTTTCAAGTACCTTCATGTGGTAAAGAGCACTGACTGGAAAGTTGGGAGGCCTGAATTCTAGTCCCAGCTTTGCAAGTAGCAAAATGTGACCTGGAGAGTGAGTCACTTCTCTTTGCAAAGCCAGAGATGTCCCATCCCTAGAGCACCTATTTTAGTAAATCTAAGTGAGACGTAGAAGCTTCCATGTAAATTCTGATGCTCAGGCAGGTTTGGAACCACTGGATGGAAGAATCCTTAGAGGCCCTTCAGCTCCAGCATTCTGGGAATGTATGACTCGTTTCCCCAGCTGCCCCCTAGGTGCAGTTTTCTCTGTCCCCCAGAAGAGCTAAGCCTGCTTCTTTGCAGCTGTCTTTGTCCTCTCTGCCCCTGCCAACCTGTCCCTTTGGGTTGGAAGAGTTTTTTGCATCTTTTTTGCCCCTACAATTGATCCTTGAACAACATGGGTTTGAACTGCACAGGTCCACTTAAACACAGATTTTTTTCAATAAATACAATACAGTACTATAAATGTATTTTCCTTATGATTTTCTTAACATTTTCTTTTCTCTCGCTTACTTTATTGTAAGTATACAGTATGTCATACATTATAAGCTTCTGGAGACTCAGAAGTTACACATAGATTTTCAGCTGTGTTGGGGCAGGTCAGCGCCCCTAAGCCCTGTGTTGTTCAAGGGCTAACTATAACTGCATTCTTGCTTGTTTTAGTCAAATGCTAAAAACAGTAACAATAATGACATTCCTCAGTGAACAGGTACAGAGAGATATAATGGTAGTTTGGGGTCGAATTTACCTTGTAAAATTATAGATAGTTCTCTCACAGATATCATTTCTTTACAGAACTTACTAATTTAAATTTTCAAATATTTTTACCCCCCTCCCCAGAAAGAATAAAAATGACATAAGCAAACTCATCTTCAAAAGTGGGGATTTCCAAATGTCCCCATATGCTGAGTACCCCAAGAACCCTCGCTCACAAGAATGGGGCCGAGAAGCTATTGAAATGCATGAGAATGGAAGTACCAAAAACCTCCTCCAGATGACGGATGTGTGTTACTCGGTGCGTATCCCCCGCACAGGGTAACTGCAAAGCTCTGATTTCCTCTGAGAAGTAAAGGGATTCTGTTTTGTTGTAGTAAAAGCACTAGACTTACTGGTTAAGGGTTAAAGAGAACAGTGGCGTCAGCCTTTTATTTACATAATTTAGTATTCCTTTTACGTTTTACTTATGATCTATTTGCATGGAATTTATTAGTATTGACATTGAGATATGAAGGATATTTCCACAGAGCACTTTACTTTTACGGGGTTGTAGCAATAACCCTCTTGTTATTGAACTTGCTTTTAAGTCATAAGGTTTGAAACTGATAAAGAGCTCGGTGATATTTAGCCTTTGGCCCTTTTGTTTTTATCTCATCTGCCACGCTTTACCTCATCTGGTTGAGTAGTTAAAACTGGGGATTGAAAAAAGATATAAAGAGAACAATTCGATGGCACCCTCAACAAGCACTTCTCGGGGTCTTAGAAGATTATATGTACTCAGTAGGTCTTTAATAATTTGCTGTGTCCAGCTCTGGATCGCAGCATTTGGAGAGATGGGAGACTACCTTGAACTCTTGCTCCTTCTGCCCCAGCGTTGTGTAACCCACGTCTTACTCTCTCTCATGCACCACACAGTTCATTTCACATTACACGGCGTCAGCCACAAAGCAGACAACATCTGGGGATATCTGAGCTGCAATGTAAAGGATATAGGTGACTTCTCATGATGTATGGAGCTGCTTGAGGTATAGCAATGAGCATGAAACCTTGCCCTGTGGGAACTTCATAGCACTAGGCAACCCTGTGACGGAAGCCACAGCCCCTCTGGTTGCTAGGGGATTAACCATGAGTTTCAGACTTTGGATGGGAGGGCCAAGTTGGTTCATAGTTAAGGAGGCTGTTGTTTCAGTGGATCCTGAAAATTTTGAACCTGGAGGACGAATGAGAAAAGATAAGGGGAAAGATGAGCATAGACACAAACTTAGCCCTAGTTCAAACATTTCTGTTGGTACTTCTGTGAAGGGCTTGGCTTTGCTCAGTTTGTCCGGAAAGTCCTTTTCCTCTAAGAACTGCAGGCATCACCAAGCAGGTATCTTACCCAGGTGTGCCCGCACACTCATACCCTTTGCTGGAGCCTCCTCAACCCCAGTGTGTGAGGTAACATAGGAACAAACAGGCCTGCGGGTCCTGCGGCCCAGCTTTGCTGCAGGTTTCCATGGGGTTCACTGGACAGTTGCCTTAAATAGATAGAGCCAAGAACTTAAACGAACCCCATCTTCATCTCAAAATTAGGCCGAGCAGTCTTGTCCAAGCAGAGCCTAAGCTTAGGGCATGGAGCTGCCCCTGAGCGAGAGCGCTGTCCGTCAGTGCTCTCAGGTGTACATGGAGCTCTCCCGAATTGCTTTTATTACATGCAGGATCTAGTGTTTCATTTCTGCCAGGCAAGCATTTTCCCCTGGTGGTGCTGACTGAGGGCCTCTTCGGAGTAGCCCTACCGTTCCTGGAAGCATTTCTTGCGTATCAGATAGGTAGTCCCGACCCTCTAAGCTGGGAACCGGTCAGAGGGGCCTGAGAATCCCTGCCGGCCTCCTGCTTTGGGGCCCTGACCACACCTCCATTCGTGGCTGGGCCAGTAGCATTCTGCTGAACACCAGAGAGGGTTTAAAGCTGTTGTGCTCCACAGAGAAAGGCACTTTTTTAAAAAGTCAAGATGATAGATAGTGATTAGTCGTGATGATAATCAAGATAATTAACCCAGGTCTTTCCCTATGTTGGTTTAAAATCACTGACCCGCTCTTGATTAGTATTTTTTAAATTCTCTCTTAAAATATGGCCGACGATCCAATTTTCCATAAAGACATGATCTGTGAGGTCCTGTCTAGGTCAGACCTTGCTCTGTGCTGTGGATAACCGCTCACATCTTAGGTTTGTTAAAATGTAGCATTTTAAAAAAACTACTAAACTTAAGCCTGTGAATGATAAATTGACTTTTTTTCTTTTCTCTTTGGCCACCAGCCCACAGGTGTAAGGAATCCTGAACTTGAACGAAATGGACTCTACCCGGCCTACACTGGATTGCCGGGATCTCGGCATTCTTGCATTTTCCCTGGACAGTATAACCCATCTTTCATCAGTGATGAGAGTAGGAGAAGAGACTATTTTTAAAGTGCCGAAGAGAGAGGGGCCCACTGCTCTGAGCGAGTTACCCAGGACCTCTGTGGCTCAGAGGACAGCGTCAGAGGGGGGCACCGCACACTGGCTGCCCCCAGGACTCGTGGAGCCACAGCTGAGTGGCAAGCAGAAAGTGGGGCAGGCGTGAGGGTTGTGACCACAGTGGAAGGGGACAGATGGAACCTGTGGACGTGGAACTGCAGGCTGCTTCGTCGGCACCTTTGCTGTTACTGTGAATGTGAGCGTGGGCCAGTGCCGGGAGAGTCTGAGTGGTGGCAGCCGGGCCCCACCGCCAGCGAGGCCAGGTCATTGGGCATCACTGCAAGGACCCAGGTTTTCCTAGTTTGCACTTTAGTAAATTGGGGAGGGAGGCAGTCTCCTTTCGGATTCTTTTCAAGACTGTTCCAGAAAGAGGGCTTCTTCCTCAGCCACTTCCACAGGCCTCAATTTGGTGATTCATTTACAGCAAAACACCAGCTCTTTAATTTACCTGCCCGATATCTATGTGCTAAACAGACACTGAGGATGATGAACGTACCACTAAGGCTTGGAGATGCTGTAGTTAATGTACAGTATTTTAAGCTATTTCTAGGTCTTCTGCAGTTCCCAAGCCAGCCCCCAAAATGAGGCATTGGCGTGCGTGAGGCACAGAACACAACTGCAGTTTGTTTGGAGTCAAGGTGACACATTTATTTAGGATGATTTTTCCCTTTTGCAGTTAAATCTCACTTTTTCAAATAAGTCTGGATCAGGGTAAAATAACTAACATTGGGTTTTAATGAAAAGCATCAGGCTGCTGCCCGTAGTGAGGTCCCGCAGGCAGCCCCCAGCAGGGATGCAGGACAAGGCCTGGGAGGGAGATTTACGGACCACCTGTGGGTGGTGGGTCTCACCCCTGAGAGCATGGCCTGGGCCCAGGACTCTGACCTGTCTTTGAGGCCGAGGCTGCTGAGTATAGAGTAGAAACGGGGAGCGGGTTGCAGACTGGGGCTGAGCTGGTGTTTTACCACTAGGAGAAAGGCAGCGTGACTGTAGCCCCCACAGCGGAATGTGGGCAGAGGAGCTGGCTGAACAGGCAAGTTCAGTCTCCTGGAACACAAGCGCTTTGAGAAGCTGGGCGGGTTCCTGAGGAAGACTGTGGGGCCGAGGAGCAGCCATGCCTGAGTCTGCTTACCTGCTGGGGCAGCACCTTTGCTTGTATCCCTGACCTCATCCTCGAACTCAGTGTAGACTTTCAACCCACCCCTCAAAGCAGTTTATTCACTGGAGGAATAACTTCTTTTCTCTCATCCAGTCATTTGTCCCTCCTACTGCTCCAGAGCTCCCTCCAGAAACGTGGGGGTAGTTTCAGTCAGCATTGCGGAACTGGAGACTTCCGGCCAGTTAGGGAGCTGGGAGTTTGCCTTTGGAAGGAAATGCCGCACGTCTTATTTATTATGCCCCTGATGGGTCCTGCGAGGAGGACGTCTCCAGTGCTCAGTGTCTTTAACTGTGATTATGCTCATCATCTGCTTTTGAAACATCCTGGTTTGGGATGATGTGAAGAGAACACAGAGGTAAAGGAGCTGTTCCCACCCTGGAGCTTGGGGCTCAGTGGCACCCACATTTCTGGAAAAGGTGCAGCTTTGGGGGACAGTTCTGTCCTGGGCATTTTCTTCAGCGTTCTCTAATTGCTTCAGAATGTATCTAATCCTTATCCTTATGTGTCTAAGGTCCTTACAGTTTTAAGTGCAAACTCCTGTGCCCCATGGTGTCCAGGAGTCACCTCACCCTGCTTCAGCAGGGACTCGAGTCAGGCGTAATGCCTCTTAGTAGGCAGAATGCACTCAAGAATTCTGTTTTTGTCAGTGGGTGTCAGCGTAAAATTTCAGAGCATCACCTTTTTGAGATTTTGGGTCTTGCATCTGTCTGGAACCGAAGCCTTTGTGCCTCATGGCCTCGCATCTGACTGGAGAGCCCCAAGCTCCTGCGCTCCGCTCACCCGAGCCGCCACACGGGGCTCCTTGTGACGTGGCCTCGCTTCTGGCTCCTGACGCAGAGCCTTGCTTGTCCCAGGACGCAGAGCCGTCGGGGGGCGCTGTTCCCAGGCATGCGCGTCTGCCACCCTCAGTCATCTCCTCTGTCAGGGCCTGAAGCTACAAGCTCCCCAAGGAAGCGCTCTGTCCCATAAGCATTCTTGAGAAAAACCCCAAAGTGCAGAGAAGAGTGGCCTTTGCGCTCCAAGAATGCTTTCCTGTGAATGAGTTTTGTGGTTCTGAAGTGGATATAGAATGTTGTTTTTCTTTCACTGTTAAAAAAAGGGGGCCCCCTGCACAGGTGTGTTCACATAGAATCTGCCATTTCCCTGAGGCTCTGCGGGTGGGGGACGTGCATCTCTAGAGCCTGAGGGGCAAAGAGGCCTGATAAAAACATGACTGTTGCCTGGTGGCAGGTGCCCAACCTGGTGAGGAAGGGAGAGGCTGGCTTCACTCCTGCTTGGGACTAAGGCCCCTGAGGCATCTTGCCTGGGCCAGCGGGAAACAGCTGGGGCGGCAGCTGCCTCTGGACTGAAGGCAGGGGCAGAGTGCCCCCAGCAAGCAGAGCATTCAGCTCCAACCCTGGAACGCATGATTCATGCACAGAAATGCTGCAGTCCTGCAGACGGGCCTGCAGCAGGGCAACGTGGGAGGAGGGCAGTGACAGTAAACTGTCCCCATGACCACTTCTGTAGGGAAGAGCAGGGCGAATGTAGCACCGGGACTCAGAGCAGGGCAGTGCTCACCTCCCAGCTCCTCAGGGTGCTGTGTAAGCTCCAGGGGGTCTTTTTTCTCGTGTCTTCTCTTTGCTCCATGAGACAGCCTAGGGCACTGGAGACAATTTAGGGAGTTCAAATAGTCACAAGTAGCATCTCATGTTCCTACCATGGCCAGGCTCTGCAGGGTCCTTGGCCTCACCATACCCTTGAGAGGAGGGCATGAATGTGCCCCTTTCTGAGATATGGGAACCTTCAGGGAGGATCAGTATCTTGCCTCGGAGAGCCAGTGTTTGAACCCCTCTGCCTAGCTTGCTCTTCTCACTGTACCCCTGCCTCATCTTCCTGGCAGATGCCTCACCGTCCAGTGTGCTTTAGAGTGAGCTGAAATGTGTTATTTTTAAAGAACCCTAATATTATTAAGCAGTAACTCAACTAATGACACGAAGTGCCAAAAAAAGTGTTGAATCCCCTTTTGAACAAGCTCTTTCAGGTCTGTTTTTACATGTACTTCTTGGACACCTGTGGCCATCACGAAGCAAACAGTGGCTGGCCTGTGCTTAGCCGGAAGCATGCTGGTACGCGTAGGGGGTGCAAGGTGATGCCTGTGTTTTTGACTGACACAGCCAGACTCAGATGTCCAAAGCTTCTTTGCCTTGTTCCCGGTGTGTGAGGTCATGTTTTCCCCATGTTGGAAGCATGTTTCTGTGCACATTATGAGAGTTGAGAACATATTCAGTTGAATGTCCTAAATGTTGACAAATCTTTCTGCTTTGACAACAGTTTATTTTCAGAAGCACCTAAGTCATTGAGAGCCAAAGTTGCTGAATGGATAGTGTATCAAGCTGGCTGATAGCATGTGAGGTCAAAAGTAAGATGAGATGATTATTAAGTTCTTGAGGAGGTCATTTTAAAGTTGGCCCAAACAGGAGGGCAGCATCTTTGCGGTGCAAGGCTGGGTAGCTGTCCAAGAAAATGTCTTTGAAGGATGATACTTATTCAGGTGTGAAAGCGCCCAGAGTAGACCCATTAGGCTTATCCCTCGTGTGTGGTTTTTTGGGGCTTTTGTTAAGCCATCTTGCCCACTGGTGAAGTGTCCGGGGGCCCTGTAACTCTGTGAACTTTGCCTAGAGCAGGTAGAGTTGTACTGTCCAGCTGTTCCAGTTTAGTTTAGCCTAACACACCCCAAAGCAGGGTTTTGACCCATGGTTCTAAGATACTTACACCGATTTTGAAACTAGAGCACTTCTTTGGAGAGAGGAAGAATGCAAAGTTCAGGATTTCGTATCTTATTTAAAACTATCCTTAGCCTCAGAGACAGTTTCTCTAGGTGAAAACTTTTGTGGGAATTAGAAGGGACCTTTCATGTCCTTCTTGACAAAGTGTCACTCTGGGGTTCTTGTGTGTGTTTTTGGAAACAGATTTCCCTTTTCATAGAGTTGGCTTTTGAGTATGCGTTCTTTTTTCTTTTCTTAAATCCCCAGAGGAAAAAACTGGTTAAAATACTAGGAACATTAAAGTATTAAGGGTCAATTAATTTGATGTGCTAAAGTGTCTTTTCAATAGTGTTATAATCCATACTTCTGATGTAAACTGCTCACGGAAAAACCCGTGAAACCGAAGGGGGCAGATGAGATCTGAAAAGAGATCTTAGGGTGGCTCTGTCCCCTTGGCATTTTGGAAGCAGACATTTCAGAGGATTTGCACATTAGATTCTGGTTTTATCCTTTCTTTTCCAGACATGTCTAATGCACTTCAAGTGCAGAGTTGGTGGGTAGGAAGGACGGGACTGCACAGGGACGGGCTGGGTCCATCCCCGGGAAACTGCCCTGACTCGCTCGTCTTCCTGTATTACCTTGCTCTGTTTCTTTTGAAAAGATCTTTCACATGGGTTGCTGTGAGTTTTGTTAATGTTTGTGTTGTGGATTTACAGTTAAAATGAGGCATGTGGCTGGAATATGAACTTTTTGAGTCTTCACATTGTCCTGGATTTCTCTTTGCAAACCTTTAAACCTTAGCCCCTGGTTGATTGTGTTAAATCCATCATGAGAATGTTATTTAAAGTTGTATTATTATTGCAACCTCCACTAATTATTCAGTACTGTAGCAGCAAAATATTATTTGTAAGAATTTGGTTATTTTTATACTTATATCCACTATAAGTCTGGCGTTCTAGTCAGTAAAATGATGCAATAAAATAAATCTCATTTTCATTGTGTTTTTCTCATAATAACAAGCAAACCAGACTAGGGTGCAGTAAGTTATTTCTCATGAGGCATCACTTAAACAAAGGGACCCTTAGCTGTGACCTCTTACATGGCAAATGTGGGGACTGAGTCATTTCTGTATCCTCCATGTCCAGCACAGTGAGGGGATAGGCATGGCGATGGATGGACGGATGGATGGATGGATGGATGGATGGATGGATGGACAGATCAACCTAAATGACAGAAAGCCTAATTCGGGTATAATACTTAGTTTTGTTTACTTCTCCTGTGGTCTAGAGAGTATAAGTATCCAACTGAGATGCTGAAAATGTGTCTGAATGCCTCCCCCCTCAGCTCTGCCAATTCTCCATGTTTTGGAGGGGAAGGGGAAGGAAGCATCTCTGGGCTCTGTGGTGGACAGAATCTGTGGGGCTTTAAGATGGTGGGCCATGGACCTCACACCTTTGGTGGCCAATGAATGCGGCTGCCTGGCTAGGGATATGGTAATCAATCGCTCCCTTGGTGCCTTTCCTAGCAAGGATGGATGAGCCTCTCCGATGCCATATGACAGAACCTTGATGCTAGGAGAGGCCGAGAGTGGCAGCTTGGGGCATGGAGGTGAACTGTGGGCAGGCTGGATCAGGGTGTAGCCCACCAAACATCTCTGAATGGAGATGACGGGCACCACTCCCCTCTCCTGACCCAGCTCCTGCCCACTCAGTGTTCCCAGCTCACCGATTGATCCCCAGCTGAGCTCTTAAAGGAATGCAGTAACTAAACTTTCTTTTTCCTGCCCAGCTCAGTCAGACATTATAAACATCACAGCATTTTCCAGAGCCCTGTCCTCTGGTGCTTGTTTGGGACCTGAAGTGAGAGAGCATTCTGCTGCCCGCTCACAGGCTGGCCCCAGCGCTCGTCCTCCTTGTGCGTCTGGCCCAGCAGTGTTGAGCTCCACCTCAGGATTTCATTTGCAGTAAGTAAAGATCGACAAAACATCTTCAGGTGCTTAGACCCAAAGGACTTCAACAGTGCATTTTCCGATTGCTCAAGGAGTGATGAAAGGTAAGGGGCAGAGTCCTTCTGTATTGGCTATTGGGTGACCACGGCACCTTTACATTCCCCAGAACGGGACTGTGGCATCATATGGCCGCCCGATGCAGTGTAAACGTCAGGTCAGAAAGACACAAGAGAGATGACAGGGATGAAAATCAGTATGTTGATTTTTATTGACCTCATAAAAACTTACAGCACTGTCCGAAGGCCTGGGCTCTGACGGCTGGTATAAGACACACCAGATTTCCTGGCCGCTTTTCCCAGATCTAGATGTCAGAGCTGAGAGGCTGCTCAGCCCTCTGAGCCTCAGTGTCCCAGGCGGTGAAGTGGGGATAATAAGTACTGCCTTGCAGAGTTCTGAGGATTAAAAAGGGCAGTTCCTATGAAGACACTCTGTAAATTGCAATGAAACGTAACTCAAAGTGAACATACCAGGTTCTCTTCAATAGGGCCCTCCTGTCATCAAAAGTAAGACAATTGCGGGATTAACAGAGCATTTCAATGTTAATGCACTAGTAACTGGTCCTGAAGACCTTGGACTTGCTGTCAGAGTGTTCTCGTCATTTCCCCTCCCCTCCTCCAACCTGCCCCATATCATGAAGGCATTAATGGGCTCAAAAGTATAAACTCAGTAGGGGCAGGAATCAAGATGGTCCCATTAAACAGCATATGCTCAGTACATGGCACTTAGTAGACATTCACTAAAACAAAGAATGGGTGAGTAAGTGGATAGGTGAACCATCCAACAGAATGAATACACGGACATTGAAGGTCTCGGACATCTAGCCTGTGGAGTAGCTCCAGGCTGATGACTAGCTGATCGTAGATGAAGATACAGCTACAACATAAAACTGGACAGGAACCAAAGCTCTGTGATACCAAAACTCAAGCACATGTTCATGGATCAAACACTTTAAAGATACACTAGAAGCTCTTCACCTGGTGAGTTGTGGGACAACCATACAATGGAATACTGTTCAACAAATAAAAGGAGCACAGTGCCGTAACCAAGTACAAGAGGGATGAGTCTCAAAAGAGCCAGACACAAAAGGCTACACAGGGTAGGAGTCCATTTATAGTACATTCTGGGGAAGGGGATTTCTGCTTTTTTTTTTCCAGCTTTTTTCCTTGTAGGTACATGGTAGGATGTACTTCCCCACTGGCTTTGAAATATGGCCATGTGACATGCTTTGGCCAGAGAAATGTGAATGGAAGTGAAATGTATCACTTCTGGGAAGACTCTTAGAGCCCAGCCCATGTGTGATGTTCCCTTCTCTTGCCTCAGCGATCATGAGAATACATGTTGAGATGGGACCTCTTTGGGCCTGGGGCCCTGAGTGACTAAGAGGAGCACGGTCCCTTGCTGGCTGGGCTTGGAAACATTCTTGTGTTTTGTTAAAGGCATGAGATTCAGGACTTGCTTATTGCAGCATTACTTAGCCCATCCAGACTAGTACAGCTCTCTAAAAGTACCACTAGTTACCACGCTTTATATGGATTGCTTGATTTCTAGTTCAGTGCCATGAAACATATATGATTATCATTAAAATTCTTCAAGTAAGCTCTTTTAAGTTTGTGTTTAAACAAGAATTCAAATTAGAAAAACTTACTGAGTGGCTAATATTTTTCCAGGACTGTTCTATAAGGCTTTGTAATATAAATTAGTTTTGAACCAGAATTACCTAGGTTTGAAACTCAATGCTTATTAGCTGTAAGATCTTAATAAGTGTGTTAACCAATCTGATCATTTGTTTCCTCCTCTATAAAGTAGAAATAATGATAATTCCTAACTCAGAGGTATGTTGAGAGATTAAATGATAGGATGTATCATTTAGCTGTGGGTCTGGGATGAAGCAGACATTAAACAAACACTTGTTAGGCTCTGTGGTAGGCATGCTTGAAGCATCTGTCTGGTTGTTCAAGACCAGAATATTAATTCCTCTCCCCTTTGCTGCTTCCCCATTGTCAAATCTATTGTACGGTGTTATCACTGCGATACTAATATCATCAATAAGACAGAAGTTGTTTTGAGCAACATGCTGTAATTTTTATTCCATGGAGAACTTGATCTATATTTAGCCCAGTAATAACTAGCTAATAGAGGTGGAGGAACAAAGTCCATCTTTCCTGTCTCCCCACACCAATCACCTTCAACCATGGGATGTCTTATCTCTCACTTCCTTGTTGGTTGGTTCACAGCTCACCTTGAGACTAATTCCTTTCTGAAGACCACGGGATTCAGATATAGTCATCACCTGGGAAAATAAGAACAGGGTTCACCTTTCCTCATAGTTCCATAGAATGTGAGACCTGGACGGCTAGTCACTGAGGTCAGTAAGGTCATCTAAGCCCATTGTTTACAGAACCTGCCCACAGAGAGGTGCTGGTGCAGGAAGAAGTCATTGCTGGGCTGAGGTCAAATGCATGCAATCAGGAGTTTTTCAGAGCTAAATTTACTCAGTTTAAATATGATCTCATGATGAGACAATGTCCTTTCTACTTTTTTTAGTTATAAAAGTGTTCTTTATGAAACAGTGGTGGTAGCAGATGGTGTTTATTTTTTAGTACCCATGCTTAGTTAGCAAGCAATTTTGTGGCCCCTACGCATCCCTAGTTTTTAAAAACCCTTCAAAATGTGGGAACCACTGACATGGTCCAGCTCTTGTATTTTACAAAAGAGGAAGTTGCAGCCCAGTGAGGCTGAGTGACCTTTTCCAAAGTTTCCTGATGTCCCCAGTTGTATTTTGCAAGATAGAAGCATCATCATGCAGAGGGATGGAAGAGCTCAGGCTTCAGAGACAGATGTAGGTACGAATCCTGGGCTCCAGTGACCTGCGGCCCACTATGATAGGGCCTTGACAAAGCCATGTCATTCCTCATATCTAAGCTGTCATTGTTTTTTTTTCCATTTTTAAAACTCCTTAGTGTCACGTATAAAAAAGAAGTAGTCCCCTTCAAGAGGATAGAATCAAGCTGGTCTCAAACCTCCTCAGAGCAGTATCCACAAGGTTATTCATTTTGTTGTGAAACTAATAGGCAGAGACTGTCCAAAAGAAAAGATTTCAGGGAACCCAACACCCAAAAAAAACTACTCCATGGTGAACTCTGGCCAACCAAATAAGGAATCAATTTGGGAATGAAGGAATTTAGGAATGGAGCCATGAGGGATAAGAATTTGATCTGTTTAGATATAGAACCAAGACTGAAAACAAAAGAATTGAAATTTGGAAGTAGAATATAAATGTCACAAAACCCTGACAAAGTAAAAATAACATAAGTAGCAAAAACAGAAGGTATAGGAGAATGAGATGCTCTTTCCCTTATTTTTCATAGCAGGCAAGTCAATCCATACTACTTAAAGTTTTTAAACAGATTTTTAAGAGTAACATATCAGGGCCTTTGTCTACCTTGACTCTGGACCACTCTTCCCTTGGAGTGTATCAAATAAAACTTATGCTCTGCTTCGCTAAAAAAAAAGAAAAATAGCATATCTTATTGAGGGCTTCACAGTACTTGTTCCTTTTATCTTAGAGGAGTGCTTTTGGAACTAACATCTCTTATAGTAAGGACACATTTTTTTGAAGTTTATTGGTCATTTCATTTTTAGTTCAGTTGATTTTTCTTCTGTTAATTCAAATTAAAAACTAAATGTATTGTTCCAATTGAAAAACAGCATCTATATTATGATCTCATTCTAATAAAAGCACACCTATACAACTATCTATCTCCCATCAACTCTCTCTCCCTCTATCAGTCTCCATGTGCAGAGAGAGAGACATCTCACATAGCGTCGGACAAATGTTAACATTGGGAACTGGATTGTGGGTGGGTTTTTTCCTTTCTTCTTCATGCTTTTCCATGTTGCTTGAATTTATTTCAACAAGCATGAGTCATATGAATAAGAACAATCAGATTATTAATTTAAAAAATAAAATGAGGAACTAATATATAACTTCCAAAATTGTTGAAAGAATATGTGTGTATACTATGCATAGTGGAGGGTGTGTGTGTGTGTGTGAGTGTGTGCATGTGTGGCTAGCACAGTTTCTGGCATTTTGTAGGCACATAGTAGATGCTAGGTGCTGTTATTATTGCTTTTTTGGAGAGGAACAAGAGCCTTAAATCCTGACCTTAATACTCTTCTCTATTAGTTGGGGTTCTTAGTTGCACAGATGGGCATCCCCTCTGTTTGGTTTATTGAGGATACCAGGCAGCTCATGGAGGGACTTGGAAGATCCTCAGACAGGAACAATGGTAAAATCACACTGCAGGAGTACTCCAAAAGAGAACCCCACAGCTCCCACCTTGGACCCCAGGCAGGATGCTGGCACCTGAGGTCTCACTGTCCCTGAAAGCTGGAAAAGTGGGCTCCACCTGGGGCTGCCTCCTCTCATCTCTCTTCTACATACAAGTCCTGTGTGGGAGCCTCTGGCTTATGGCACCAAGTCACAGCCCTGTACCCGAGACAAGAGAGGCTGCAAAAGGAAGGTCGTGGCTTCTACCTCAGAGAGGCAGGGCTCATGATGTGGGAGATCCCCAGATACAAAAAGGGTTGTCGAAGATCATAAGCAGCCTCCACCGGGGCGATCCCATCAGCTACTCGTAAGCATCCCTTACGAGACTTGGTGATCCAAAGAACAAAAGGATCCCAAGAGTATTTGAAATTATGGTAAATCGGTTCCTTATTTATTCAAAGGTTCTGTTAATTCATTGGTATGTTTACATGAAATTCTAAAATTTCAGAGAAGGGATCCCTTATCTGATATAAACAGTTTTATCAGTGACCTCTCCATTCTTAGCTGAGAGATAGAGTTGTCATAAAGAATATAAGCTGTGTGTAAATAAAAATATTAAAAGACCAATGATAAGTGATTTACAGCAGATTAGACAGGAGGGTTAATATATCTTGATATTCCAGAACTCATACAACTAATTTTTAAAAAGAAAATGGAGAACCCAATAGATACATAGGCAAAGGACATGCACAGATGATTAACAAAGGAGGACGTGTAAGAAGATACATGGTATGAAAAATATTAACTCTCATTTATTAGACTACCTTTGTTGGGGCCAAGCATTTTGCGTGTGTTTTTATTTCATCCTCACACCCATAGTCATGTTAAACACCATGATCCCCATGTTCTAAGTGAGTAACCTTGAGGCTCAGGAGGGTTGGGCAGCTTGCTGACCGGTATCACGGGACCAGGCGGGAACTGAATCCATGACTGTCAGGCTCCAAAGACCAGGATCTCTCCCCTCACCAAGCCTCCTCTCTAGGGATTGGTACAAATCAAACCAAACTCTTCCCACCTATCAACAAATCCAGCACTGATGAGAAGGTGGAGGAAAAGTCCTTGTCAGAAGAAACTAGGGGTAGGTGAGTTTAATAAAATCCCTTGAAATCTATCAGTACTTAGTAAGAGCCATAAAGATTTTCATTTCCACTGACACAGTCATTCCACTTTGGGGGAATGTTCTCTGAGGGAATAACTCAGTATATGGGAAGAGTTATGGGCAAAAAAGATGTTCAGTATAGATTTATTAGAATGAACAATTGGAAACAAGCTAAATGTCTAGAATTATTTAAATTGGTAAATGTTTACTTTCCTCTTATTGGAATATTATATCACCTTTGTAAACAATCATTAAAAATATTATAAAGTGAGAAGGGGAAATATTATTTCATGTAGTTCTTTTTAAAACTTGTTTCCCCTTGATATCAGAGTTAAGGAGCAAAGAAATGAGGGAGTTTTCACTTTTTACATTTCTGTATTCTTGGGATATTTTTTAATACTTATAATTTCAAAAACATGAGGAAAAGCAGGTAGGCTAAAAGCTTGAAAATAAAAATACCAATCAACAATATTAGGATAGAAGGATTATGGGTGGTTTCCCTCATTTTATTTTCAGATTTTCTTTATATATACTACTAAAAATATATTTTTATAATAGAAAAATGTGTTATTCTAAAATTAAAATATGGTTCCAGTTAAAAAATAACCATAGTTGCCATTTATTATCTCTGGAATGTAGTCATTGTCACCGTATCAGAGATGAGTAAACTGAAGTCAGAAGGCGGATTTACCAGCCACTCCGAGTTGAACCTTGAATTCAGCCTTGATCTGTCTGACTCCTTCCCGTGTATGCTTCCAGCTCGCCCTCAAGGCCCACCTCCGCAGGGGCTCTGGACCTGGAGGAAGGAAGTCCTTGAATGATGAAGATCTGGGATTCAGCTCCTTGGAAATCATTGGCATGGGATGACAGAAGGCAGAATGATCAGCAGTAGGTATTGATCTGGACATGATAATAACGCATCAGAAATGACCCTTAGCCGGAGAGGAAGTAGGGTATTCAGGGTTTTTGAAGAGGCGGCTGTAGTCGAAGGAAGATAGAAGAAACCTCTCCAGATAAAGCGGATGTATCCCGGTGGCTTCCTTCTTTGCGATAAGCAATAGTACTCAAGGCAGAACTAACATCGGTGGAGAAGAGCTATGTTTCAGGACATCAGACAGGAGATCTTTTGCTTTAAAAAATATTGAATACAAATTAAAACAACATGGGAAACATAAAATACAGAATCCCATACTCTCAGGTTTAGAAGACATCTTAGCCATGCTTTATTCTATCCACCCTAAAAAAAGTGTTTAAATTCCTTCTCATCGGAGGGGATGTCCGGGGAACAGGGAGCTCATTTGCTTAGAGGAAGCCCCCTGTGTATCTCAGTAACTCCAGCTGTTAGAAAGTTCCTGTTTTCAATCCAGTTGTTTCCCCTTCTTGGACAAGAGTCCTCTTCAGAGGGGCAAGCAGCTTAGGGGTGGAGGAACTGGAGTTAGGTTAGGGCTGTAGGGGGACAGAGCTGAGCAAAGCTAGGCGGGAGAGAGGGGAGAAGGGAGGCTGGGGAGGAGAGTCTACGTGAAGGGGGTGGGTCCAGTGATAGGGGACAGAGGTTCTTCTGCTCTGGGTGAGCCACAGCCAGACTCCCAGCGGCACCTGAAAAATGTGTGAGGAGAAGAGGTTCCTGCTCACCGCTTGACCACCTCCTCAGCCATCCTTGCAGGCATGGTCGGGGAGGGCCCAGGGTGTCGAGGTAGTAGTGCGAGGCAGATGGTGCTGGTCCCTGATGCAGATTCCTAGGTTCATAGCCCCATTTACTGTGACCCTGGGCAAGTTATTTTTAATCTCTCCATGCCTCAGTTTCCTCAGATGTAATACCAATAAGATCTAGCTCTTAGAGTTGTCATGAGAATTAAACAAGTCAATATCTATAAAGCACTTACACAGCACTTTACATGTGGTAAGTGCTATGTACACATTTGTGAACATAAACATTTTGGTATTCAAACTGGGAGTGAATGAATTGAACCATGATCTGGGTTCCGTGATTCATGTAGCCAAATTCACGTGCTGTTGTGTTTCTTTCTTTTTTTTAAGTCACATTCCTGACAACGTCCTAAATTATTAAACAAGTTAAGAATCACATTATAATGAGAAGAGGTATTGTAACAAAAGTTGCCGAGAGAGTAGATCTTAAAAGTTCTCATCACAAGAAAAAAGGTAATTCTATGGTGGTGGATGTGAAATAAAATGGGAGTAATCATCTCACAATATAAACATATGTTCAGTCATGTTATACACCTTGGACCAATATAATGTTATATGTCAATTACATCTCATTGGAAAAAGAAGAAAACGAGGTCTTCTGAGAGAGGAAGTCAAGGGTGGGTGGCAAGGCAGAGAGGAGGGAACCCATGAGTGTCTGGGAACCCAGCAGCAAGCAGGTGGGCCCCGATGGGAGGGTACCGACGGGAGGACTTTACTGTGAATGAGGGATGGGCTGAGTGACAGTGAAGGACCAACCGAGGCTGGTATCTTTAGTCCATAAAATATATTTTAAAAAACCTCATACTTTAATTAGAATAGTGTGAATAGCCTTCCCTGAAAACAATAGACAAAAATCATGAACGGGACCTATAAGTAAACTAACAAATAAATGGAACGTAATCACCCTCATGAGTGATGAAATAAATAAAGGAGAATTTAAATACTGAGGTATTTTTCATCTACCGTGGGAGGAATAAAAGCCTACATTTAAAAAATGAAAATGCTTCATGCTGATGGGTGAGAGGAAAACCGCAGGGGTAAAAAAAAAAAAAAACCACAGGGGTGTAAATTAATATAAATCTTTAAGATGATAATTTGGCAACAGTTTCTAGAAACCTTAAAATTTTTTTACTCCTTGAATTAGTAATTTTACTCCCTGGAATTTATAGTAAGGAAATGATGCAAAAACAAAAACAAATCAAGACACAACATACTTCTCCCTTCCTTGCCCCCAGCACTATGCTCGCATCCAAAGAATTAAGTCAGATTAACCTTCAGGAATAACGAATTTTGAGGCCATTAATGTCCCCTGAGGCTCTCTGTCCCTTGATTGATAGACATCAGGAAAGCTTGTCTCAGCCTAGATCCCCATACAGGCAGGTAGGTCAAAGGCCCCTAACATCATTGCTCTTGATTCCTATATTTCTGTTATTTCTGTTCCTAGCTCCTTGGTTATCCCTCACTGCCCTGAGAACTCCTCCAGGGCAGGGACCTCAGTCTTCTTTATCTATTTTGTATCCACCTCTATTCCCATTTGCTAACACTCACATCGTAGTGTGATGATGTGAATAGATCTTTGTAAAACTGACTGTAATTTCAGCTGCTTGTCATTCTGGTCTCTACCCTATCTTTAGTTTGTGCATTTGGCTAAAGATCAGGTTGCCCTCTTTGTTCAGTTAATTTAGTTTTAAATGTCTTTGTGTATGTGCCAACCAGTTGGCATTTCAGGGGTGCTGTTTATTAATAGACTCATGTTGTTGTGCCCAAGTCGCGAGTCCCCGAGAGACCACCAAGGAGCCAATTCCGATCAAACACAAAAGGGTCATTTATTTCAAGCTTGAGCTCGGACTCACACCTGTCACTCGCAGCGGTTCCAAAGTGAGAGCCGCGAGCCCAGGGCAGACAAAGCTTTTATGCATTACAAGGTGCAGGAAGAAAGGAACTTGCATATGGCCTCTGCTGATTGGATGATTTAAAGTAAGGGTGGCTTGTACATTCTTTATTGGTTGAGTCGGGCTGGTGCTAAGCTGCTGGCTGATGTAACATGTAAGGTATGTTATCTTTAAGGGACAGGAGCATTTGGACCTTGAGTGTCTGGACCTTGAGGTCATTGCTAGAGAACTATCTGGGGTGAGGGTTACTGGAACAAACAATGGGTGGTTTTTCCAGTAACTGGAACAAAGTTTTCTTAGAACTAGGTTGGGGCTGAGGCCTCCTTCTTAAGATGGCCTTTTTAAAATGGAGTTTCTCTTGCTCTCACAATGTCACATTCACTGCAGCAAGGTTCAGGGTCCACTCTCTGGACCTATCAGCAGTAATAACTTTCTGTAACTCATGCTAATAAAAGACTATGGCAATACGTGGGTAATAAAATATGGTAGGGAATCAGCTGACTTCTGGAAAGTTAAACTGAGAAAGGATGGCATCATTCCACCCCCACTCCGATTTTACAGATAAGGAAACTGAAGACCAGAAAGGAGAAATATTTCTCATTTCCCAAGGTGCTTCATGGAAGGTCTGGGATTAGAGGCAGCATTTAGACATCCAGTTTATTATGATTTCCAGGGCATAGGTCATCAAAAGCATGCCTAAGAGCCCAGGAGTTACAGCGCCGTATGGGAGAGGGCAAGGCCAGCCCGCCCAGCTCTGTTGGCTGACGAGGCAGAGCCCAGTCATGGAGGCAGAAGTCCCCAGCGATCTGTGAGAAAGCCTGGTTGGAGAACATGGGCAGAATGGGGGGCCGGCCCAGCCCAGGCTGTGTGAGAAATAGAACAGTGTGGTGTGCTGAGTAGCGCACGGCTTGTGAGAGCTGGAATTCAATGCCAGGGCTGCCACAGGCCCCCTGGTCACCTGATTTCTCTAAGCCTCAAGTGTTTAGAACTGACTTCTGAGAATCCAGTTGGAGGAGACAGTGGAAGTGTGTCCGAAATGCCTCGGGCAGGCGTGAGCTCCCACCGCGGTGAGGAGGATCTAACTCTATTGGGCTGACCGCACTCTGGTGCAGGGGTTGGTCAACTACCTCCCGCGCCAAATTCAGCCAGCTGTCTGTTTTGGTAGGACCTGGAAGCTAAGAGCGATTTTCACATTTTTAAATTACTGGAAAAAAATCAACAAAATCCTATTTTGTGAAATGCGGAAGTTATATGGAATCCAAATTTAGCATCCACAAACACAGCCTTATTGGAACCCAGCCACACCCGTTCATTTGCCTATCGCCTCCGGCCACTTTCATGCTACCCCCCCCTGGGGCCCAGCACTGGGGACAGAAACCGCACCCATGCGCTCACCGCTTCACACGGCTGCTCGAGCTGCACAGCAGTGATGCACTCACAACTCAACAGCATTTCGAGTGCCCTGTGTATGTCGTGCCATGACATTGTTTTCTAAATTACCAATGCACACCCATCATATCAAAACAAGAAAATTGAAAAACGGACTTCAAATGTCATGTTTTTAAATCACAAGATGGATTATTTTGGAGTAGAGAGTATGGATTATTTTGTTATCAAACTAGGTGGCAAAGCATTATTTATTATGCAATGACATTCTAGATGGACTAAAACGTTCTGTTACTATTACCAGACTAAGGACATACATATCACGGTATTTCCAACTCATAAGAAAGCAGCCATCAGAAAAAAAAATTTTTTTTGAAAATGGAGCATCTCAACACAGCAGAATTTCTTCATGAAATTAAATAACAAAAACGAGGCTGCAGTCAAAGCAAGTTCCCAAGTGGCTCATCCATTGCCAAGTGGCCAAGCAAGGGAAGTCATTTAGAGATGAGGTAATTAAATTGGGCTTGATGGCGGCAGCCGAAGAAGTGTGTTCAGAGGAAGGGCATTTAAGACTTTTAGTAGGAACAGCTGCTCAGAGTTGAGAACATCGGGAAGAGATTCAATAGTCAATTAGTAAGGCAAATCATTTTGAGTGGCTTTCCTTCACTCTTGATGAGTTGGTAGATGGTGCCAGTGGTACTCAGGTGTGGCTTGTTCAAGGAGTCAGGGACAAGTTCGAGATGACTAAAGAATCAGCCTCTATGAATAGCTTCTGTGGAACAACTCTAGAAAAGAATTTCTTCAAAATGGGATTATACACTTTAAATGGGTGAACCGTGTGCCGTGTGAATTAAATCTTGATAGAGCTGTTTTTTTTAAAGTATAGTTTCAAAGAAGCTGAGAAAACATCATTTCAGTATAAACTAAAGTAGAATCTGCTAAGTTGTGTTACAACTAAAGGTGGTAGAAATATGTGTGGAGCAGAAAAAGCTATAGTTGGATTTTTTACAAAGCTTGTGAAAATGGTAGGCAAATAGAATATATCTTCTTTCCAATTAAAGAAAGAAAATGCAAATTAAAAAATAATAAAACAGGGTTATTTATTATATTATTCATCAGTAAGTATTTTGTGGAAAACATTTGAATATATCATGGGCTATGGAACCAGTAGTGTTACCAGTAAACTTCATTCAGTGTCGGTGAACTTTACCATTATTGGTTCCATGAGTTTTTGTCAGATATTTGTGCAGACGTATTTTCACTTCTTTTAGGAATATCCCTAGAAATGGAATTGCCAGGTCAAATGGTAACTCTGTCTCTACATTTTTGAGGAATTTCCAGACTGTTTTCCAAAGTGGCTGCACCATTTTACATTTCCACCATCAGTGTACGAGTTCCAGTTTCTTCACATCCTCACCAACACTTGCATATCTTTCTTTTTTATTATAGCCGTCATAGTGACTATAAAGTGATACTACCCAGCTTACTTTTAATTCTCTGGGATGGGGTATTGGGGAAAACCAACCTCTTCACCACTCCATGCTGGGTCTACGTGGTAACATCATTCTTGGAGCCCAGCCCTGCAAGAATATAGGGTATTTACACTAAATCTTAAATTCTTTTCAGAGGAGAAAAGGAGATCTCAGAGATTGTGCCCAATGGCAATTCGTTTTTCAACTGACAAACCCACACATAAGCTACCCTCTGAAAAGACATTACTGGGAGATGTAGAAATATTTTTCAAGGGAATAAAAATACTTCCAAGGCAGATTATTTCCAGACCTCGTGACTCAGCAGGAGATAGGACAGGATTCTTCTGGGAAGAAGTTCAGTAATTATCACTGCCCAGCCGCATCTCCCACCCTCCATCTCTGATTTACAGAAGCACCAGGGCAGCTGGGAGACAAGTCTCCGTAAAGGAAGGGGTGTCCCTGGGGAGGCAGGCTCTGCATCAGGGCAGGAGGTCAGAGGAGAGGTTGGTTTCTGGTCCTGCGTCATGTGGCAGCCACTGCCCGGGGTAGAGTAGAGACTGGGATATTTGCTCTGAAGAAATTCAGCCAATCCAGGGCTAGTAACTGTCTGATGCTGTGTGCTGGCCACTGCTAGACGCTGTGCTTACTGGGTACGCTTTGTAGAGAGGGTTTCAAGGTGAGGTCTTCCCATTCTACATGCTCCCACCACAGCCTGAATGTGTCCTTCCTAGCGTTTTGCAAAGTTTTCCCAGAAACGCTGAGTTCAGTTCATTGCTCTATCCCCAGAGCCTGCAACAATGTCTGGCATTGGTAGATGCTCTTAAGTATTTGGTGACTAAAGGAAAGAATCTAAACTCAGCACTGGCTGGTGGAAGCCTAGTATAGTACCTTACTGTATATATTATATGAAAATACAGTATTGTTGAAATTTTCCTTTGTTATATTGACTACATAATATTCTTTTCATGAACTCACTGAATTTGTCTTGACCAAGCCCCCACTTTGCATGTTTACAGTTTTAAATTGTTTTCTGTGAAAAATAGTGATACCTCCTTGTTCAAATGTCTTTGTGCACATGTCTGACTATTTCCTTAAGATAAATACCTAGAATGGAAGTGCTGGGTCAAGGGATATGTCCGTTTGTAAAGGACTATAATATATATTGCCAAATTTTTCTTCCCCCAAAGGCTGTGTGTGAGACCTGTCTCCCACATACATTGCTAACAGCAAGAATAAAATAGGCCCACAATCATACTAATTGATTCCTGGTGCTATGCAACCTCTCAGGGAATTGCTTGTGAGTACATGACAAAGCTTTGTTTCAAACTTGCCATAAATAAAACAGTTTCAGAGAAAGCCAAATCAACGATTCCTTCTTGGAAGAGACATTTTATAGGGGACCAAGAACAACCACCACCCAACAGAATGTCCGATTAAAGATTATTGGGATAGTTGCAAGTCAAATGCAAGCCTTGAATATGGAGTTCAATGTCATGACACTGTCCCCAGATGGACCCTCAGCTGGGGGGCGGGTGGGGGTGACTTCCCAGAAACAGGTGCTTACTGGATCAACGTCAATCAGAAAAGACCTCAGAATTCAGCTCCAGCTCAGGCTTGGTTCAATTTTCTCCTTTACTCGCTTAATGTGACATTTTTCATGCTGTTTTGTATTTCATTTTAGTTATCTTACCTGTTTGCTTCCCTGCCCCATACTTTTGAAGGTCCTCCCCTCTAACAGTCACCCAAGGATGGGTCCAGCGCAGTGTTTTCCAAGCTTCAGTCACTTTTGTATCCCCCTCAGAATTCTTGACAAGCCACATACGGTTTCTGCTCTTTCTTCCATAGTATTTTTCTTGACATTGACTTTTTTAAAGACCTAAAATGATTGACTTTGAAAACAAACTTCACATCGTCACCTCAAATAAAATATTAGTTTCCTTTACCCTAAATCGTCATCATAAAATAAATAAAATGTAAAATAGTAAAAATAAAGTGTTACTAAATTGTAGGTGGAGATAGTTGATCTCCAAAAGCACTCTGCCTGGGGCCTGCTCTCTCTGACTTGGAAAGGGAAATTTGTAAGAATTAAAGAGCAGTTAAATGGGGTTAGCAGTAGGTGAGATTTTCTCCTGATATAATCAGAGTGACTGAAATAAATCTGAAAAGCAATTACTTTCCCCCCTCTAAGTGAGTCAATGTTCTCGAGTGCCGTGTTGGAAGACCATTTAAAATCATCTTGTATACCAGGAGGGCGGCGGCTCTCACACCTGATCACACATCAGAGTTAGCTGGCGTCTGGTTAAAACACAGATAGCTGATTTAGGAAGTCCGAGCTGCAGCTTGAAAGTCCAGTTCTAGTAAGCTCCCAGCTCATGCTGGTGCTGTGAGTCTGGGGAACATACTCTGAGAACCATTAGCTTCATTGCATCATCTCTAACATTAGGAGTAACTGGACTAGGGAAGGCTGACAGGTGCAAACCACACACAAAATGACAAACCGAAACAGGTGTTAGCAATTTGTTCCCATCTGTTGTGAGCCGTTTTCCTCTCAAGGAGCCCAGGGCTAAGCATCCCTGAGAGCATTGGTATAGTCTCTAGAACCACTCACTTCCTCTGTGAGGGGACCCGATTTACAATTTGAGGCCGCCAAGAGAGAGCTTTCGACTTTAGTGAAACTTCCCCATAATCCCACTCAGCAAGCGGAGGAGGAAGCAGGCGAGAGGGCAAACTGCTTCCTGGGGAAAACCCCACTGTATAGCTTCTCCAAGAGCTTAATCACGGACGACAGCTGGCCAGACGGGATTAAGAAGTCCACAAATCTCCCACGACAAGGAAAATTTTTATAGCTGACTAGCTCAGTGGGGTGTCTAGGTAAGTGATTGGGAGATTTTACAGGTCAAGACTCAAAAAGCCAAGGCCTCTCTCACCCTTCTGAAGGTGGGAGTGTGTTGGGACACATCTCCATGATTGAAAATCCACGCATCGGCCTCTGAGCCGTTATCATTTGTGTGGGAGAAGAGAAAATCTCAAGCAGAGCTCGCTCGCAAAACTGCCTCCCAACAAATCAAAACACATTAACTTGTCCTCGTTTCCTTCTAGGGCTTATGTTTATAGAGGCACAATTTTACATAATTGGGAGTTCAATGGAGCTCCTGCTTTTTTCACACGCCATCGCAGTAGAATGGGCGCTTTGCCTCACGGTCTCCTCCTGTCTGACATAGTCACCCTTTCATCACGAATAGTCACCATATTTAACCCTCTGTCATCAACTATTTAAAGTTGTTTTTCATTTCTGTGCTATACATAACAGTGCAGTAAATGTATTTGTTTATACAGTTTTCCCTTCATTTGAAAGTATTCCCTTAGGATAAAGCCCCAGAAGTGAATTTCTCAGCCAAAAGATAATTTCTTCTGTCATTTCTCTCAAAAAGAACATTTTAAAAAATGGTTCTTAATACCTGTTGCTGAAGTGCGTTTTGAAGGGGATGTAGCATTTGTAAGAATATTAAATTATCCATACCCTCACCAGAATTGGGTATTATCCATACAAACATTTTAAAAAGATATAAAATGTTATTTTGTTTTTGTTTGGCAAGTAGCATGTCTTTAAAATAAGTGAAAAGTCAACTTTTCCCTATATTTCTTTACTAGTTTTATTTTCTCTTTTATGAATACTTTATGACAACCAACTTTTGGAAAATAAATTACCCAAGTGCACTGTAAGCCTGAAGACCTATACCCTATTTATTCTGCATTCTCTGCCCCATGAACCTAGAACAGACTGGATGGCATTCAGCCATTCTTTCCTTTATTCTGTAAATATTTGCTGAGCACCTGCTAAGTGCCAGCTGTTCTGGGGGTGGGGGCCTCTCCTGGAGCGGGGGCAACACACAACCAACCCAAGAGGGAGACCAGTGATTTCATGTTGGGATGCAGGCCCTGGAGGAAATGAAGGGGGTATGGCTGGTCAGGTAGACAGAGCTGCTCCTCTAGAGGGGACCCACATGAGGGACCCTCCTGTCATCCTCACGCTTAGAGTTCCTGTGGCCTCCTGTTGGAGCACTTAGAACAAAGTCCACCCTGTGCAGGACCATCATCTGCCTCCCTGACTTCACCGCCTTCCAGTCTCCTGAATCATGGACTCCTCACACTCACCCAACTGGTGCTTGCCCTTCTCTCTGGCTCGAATGCTCTTCTCGGATGTGTGAATGGCAGCCTCCTTCATAATGTCAGGTGGATTCAGGTGTCAGCTCCCAGGAGAAGACTCTGCGGACCATCCTCTTTATGGAAGCACTTTCCACCCCACAAGGTACTCCCCCAGTGTGTACTATTTTCTTCAGAGCATCTATCCCTCTCTGCAATTATTTTTATTTGCTCATTTGTTCCTGCCCACCCGTCGGCCAGTGTAAGCGTCAGGAGAGTGCAGACCCCCACATCTGCTTCCCTGCTTCGTCAGTGCCTGACACATACACGGAGATGCCTCAGGTATGTGGTAGCAGCTGAACTTGATTCCTGTGATGCATCATTAACTGAAAAGTTCATTTCAGTAGATGTGAATGCCGCAACTGGAAATGGTTCTGTCAGAGCGTCAACAAGGAAGTCTTTGAGTCGGGAATATTGCTTTCCCGTAAGCTTTATCTCTGGGAATGGTTTACTGAATTAAACCATGAAAGAAAAATAACCGATCAACTTCATTTATTACCCAAATATGATATTGCTAATTAGTGAATTGGGGAAGACTCTTCAAATCAAGGGACTAGTATTAGCGAGAAGCAGGTAGGGGCAGTTAAAATTTCTTGCAACATTTGATTGTATAGATGGAAAAAAGGTCTAGTTATTTAATTTTGATAAATTTTAGGTTTCTAGTGATTCTCCCAGGCCTCAGAGCTCTTCCTGGTACCGCCATGTTACAAAATCAAAGTAGCGCAAGAGGGGCTCTTAACAGAGCACATCTAATCCTAAGTGGCTTTGACAGAGCTTACGCCTGAGGTTGGATGTGGTTTTAGACTAATGGGCTTGTTCTGTTCCTCTTCATGGCCAATAGAATTATGGACAAGTCCCCCTTGAAGAAATAATTCTGTGGTGACCAGGTAATTATGAGTAAACTTAGCTCTTTTTAGCTGACTTTGTGACAAACACCAACACATAGCATTGTTTCTGTGGGAAAATGAAGTCTGTGTTCTTGAATTATAGATAAATATCACCCCTTTTCCTTGCCCAGCTTTTGAATCATGGGAGAAATAAGGCAAAGAATAGTGCAGCTGGATACAAAATATCACTTTTAACAAGGAGCTTATTTTGAGGAATAAATCCTTACCCTCCCAGTACAATAGTCCTAAATATCCCGGTTCTCGCCCAGAAAGGAAAAGGCAGGATCTGAGGTTAGTAGTCTCAGTTATTCTCCTGAAATAACTCAGTGCCCCTCACATGAGGAATAGGCATGGGGAGAGGCCAGGAGCATGGCACCCACTGGGCCAGCTCCACATGGAAGGAAATGTCAGCGCTAGGGAGAAGCAGGTCCCTAATGAGTGGCTCTGTGCACGCTGTTTCTCTGATCCTGGCCCACTGCAACCTGGCACGGACTGGGTTCCTTGGGGCCCAAGAAAGGGTGATGACTGGTTCATACCTTCAGGACTGCCTGACCTTCCTGTTGCCCACGTTTTCCCAGGTAAGGGCAGGGAAGGTAGGTGCCTAGCAGGTCTCCACCCCTTCCTGGTCACTCTTCCTTGTGTGCTTAGCCTAGAAGTGGTGTCAAACTCCATGGTAAATGTTGACATGGGTGTAATACAATGGTCTTAGTTGACATTGACAATAGAGCTCTCTGGGTATTACTCCCTTGATGTCTTGAACCCAAGACAAGATAGAGCAGTGGGCTTTTCCTGGTTTAGGAGACAGGACTTGAGACCCTGCAGTTAATTATGTGACCTCAGGCCATTTTTTCAATTTTCAGAGATTTTTGGTTAGCCTTTTATAAAGCTAATGCAGTAGGTTGGAATGCCATATAGAAATGGAAGAAAGGAGAACATATTTGCAATATATACGTAAAGAACTCTTACAAGTCAAAAATGAGAAGACAACTCAACTAAAAAAAAAGAGCAAAAGGTTTGAACAAATATTTTATAAAAGAAGAAATATGAGTATCTAATGAGCACATGAAAAAATGCTCAATATCATTTGTCATCAGGAGATGCAAATTAAAACCAAAGTGAGATACTACTAAATACCCTTTAGAGTGGTTAATATTAGAAGGACTGATAATAACCAAGTGTTGGCAAGGATGGGTAGCAACTGGAACTCATATATTGCTGCTGGGAATGTAAAATGGTACAACTTTGGAAAGCAGTTTGGCTGTTTATTAAAAGTTGAACATATACCTACTGTCTGATGCATCCATTCCACTCCTAGGTATTTACCCAAGAGAAATGAAGGCATATGTCCGCAAAAAGACTTGTACACAAATATTCATAACACCTTTATTTACAACAGTCAAAAACTGGAAAGAACCCAAATGTCCATCGACAGATGCCTAAAGAAACACACCATGGTATATCCGGCATAGCTATACAATGGAGTACTACTCAGAGATAAGAAAAAACAAACTATGAAAACAACATGGATGAATTTTAAAATAATGATGCTGAGTGAAAGAAGCCAGACCAAAAAATAAAACCTTCCAAACCCAGTACATCTGTATGATTCCATTTATATACAACCCTAGAAAATGCAAACTAATCTCTCATAACAGAAAGCAGCCCAGGGGCTCCCTGGGACTGGGGGTGGAGGGAGGGCTGGCCTAACAAGGGGCCAGAGGGAACTTAGGTAGGATGGAGATGTTCTGTATCTTGATTATAATGTTGGCTCCACATTTAAATGGATTTGTTTATTGATGTAAATGATACTTACTTCACTGAAGTGAGTTAAAAAAGAAAAGAGAACAGAATTTTAAAAGGCCTTTGTTTAATTCCTGGTGCCAGGAATCGTTCAAGCAGAGAATAATAGCACAACACAAGGGCCTGAGCCAGTGTCTTTACTTAGGAAAAATATTTAAATGGGCCTCTCAGTTGCATAAGAATATATCACGAATCCGTTCCTGAATGGAAGCTTTTGGGACAAGGGAACTAAGCTGCTGAGGAACAATATAAACATTTTTACTTTCATTAAGGTCAGAGTTAAAACTCTAGCTAATGTTCCCAAGATGTTATTGGTTTCAACACAGGGGGTAGTTGGGTCCTGGAGTTTGAGAAAGGAGGACTGGGTTAAGAAGACCCTCACCCAAGTGGTAAAGCTGGTGCCTGAGACCTGGTGAGAGATCGGGAACAAGGAGTGAATAGCGCTGGGAGTGGAGAACATGGCCAGTGAACAACCAGGAGGGAAGATATCACGTTGTCTGTGTTCAGTTTTACCCTTTTCCGCACTGCGTTTTCCCCTCCTTGACCCGCAGGCCTTCAGGAAAGTTAGATTAAATGCTGTGATTTGCTGTTAACTGTGTTGAGGGCATTCATGGGGGGCTGTGTCCAGGTAGGGGGATTCGTGGAGAGCCATGGAAGCTTGGAGACATGCTTACAAAGTTGCAAGAAGTGACCATTAGAGAGGTCCACAGTGGTGGTCCCCAGGGCCAGCTAACAAAAGCTAAACAGCAGACAGTCTAGGGACGCACTCCTCATGTTTCTGAGAACTACAGCAGGAAGAAGCTGGATCTCTGGCTCTCAAAAGCTGGTGACTGGGGTGCAGACTGCTGCACTGGGGGTCTAAAGGAATGGTGACCACCAGAAAGGTCGTAGCTTGGGGATGTTTGGGGCATAAAGAGATGAACCCCCACCCCAGACTCCCAACTTGTGTTACTGTCCTGACTTATTTTGGACTATGAGACAGAAAAACCAAACTTGGAGGCTAGATTCAGATTCATCTCTTATATCTCAAATGCTTGGAGGAGACCTATGGTACATGGCCAAACCCTAACCAGTAATTGCCTTTGGCTGGTTTGACGTCAGTTTATGACTGGACTTTGTCCCTGAGAGAGAGAGTTAAAACTAAAGACAACGGGAGGAAACCACTTCCTTCCTGGTCACCCAGCAAGAGCACGTAAAATGAGGGCCTTTGCTGCTCACCTCACTCTTCTCGTCCTCCTTTTTGAAGCCTCAGGTAAGCAATATTTTACAAGTTTTACTTCTTTTCACCATGTTTGTTGTCTTTGAGATAGAAGTAGCAGGCTTCAGCTACCAATTCCCACAGCCCATAGGTGGACTATTTTGTGGATGAAGTTTCCTCTCCAACTCGCCTCAGAGACACAAGGCATTTCAGTCTGCGGTGAAGGAAGACCCAGCAGTAGCAAGAGGCCCCCAAAGATCTGGGCTTCAGCAAACCAGAGATCTGTCCTTGAGAGTTTCTGAGGCCAGGCAAGAAGGGCTCAGCGGGTCCCATAGGCCTGGTGCCCGGCAGTGGCCTTCTCTTGGCCCCCAGGGGTCATTGTGGCTCTAATGCACCACAGGGACCTGGTTCAATCCCTGATTCTGGCATCAAAAGTCGTTTGACCCTTGACACATGGGAATTAAGGTTTACCTCTGGGCCAGTCCTTAATCCCTCTGAGTACTGGTGGGCTCTTCTATCAAACGTGGACATCCAGACCTATTTCATGGGTACTGTTGGGGCACAGAGCAAGCCCGTGATAAATGAGAACGGTAGTAGGAATAGGTGTAGCCGCAGTCAATATCCCCAGCTGCTGAGCCATTTTCTTGCTCCTAGAAGAGCAATTGCTTATCTGTTCAACACTTATGAACGGCTGTTTAAGCCCGGCCCTACGGAAGGCGAAGAACCAGATTCTGCCCCCCAGGGGCTCTCAGACCCCTGGGGGAATCAGGTAACATCTTCAGCAGTGTTTTATACCTGAGGGTGTAAAAACTGCTGCCTCTCTAAAACTTCCTCTTTTAGTCATTTTTTTAAACCATTGGTTATCAATGTCAGAGTTCTTAGAGACAATACAAGTTTTTAGAAAACCTATCACTGGGTCACTAGGTTTACTATTCCATGTGCCCAGCGGTTCCTGAGAGTTGAAGAAAGGCAGCTTTGATGATCACCATAGCCCTTAGGGCAAAGATCATCTCTATTTATGCTACTCTTCAAAAGGTTCACTGGGTCTCGAATTATGAATGGGTAACCATCACTAGAAAAAAATTTTGGAAGAAAGTTAATACACACTTAATGAGGTATTTTTATTTCATCATTCGTTAAACATACCTCCCTCCTTCCCCACCCTCCTCCTATCAATTAACAGCTAAAATGCCATATAATGGAAAATGGAGACAATTGCCTTAAACTAAAAAGACAAAAGGCCACGTCCAGGTGAGTACTGCCGCCACCTGGTGGCCTTTTCTCTTGTCACTGAGGACGGCTCTGAGGATTATCAAACCCGTTCTGACAGTCCTGTGACCACAGGCGTAAATGGTTTTACTTCTCAGTACTTGTCCTATTACGTATTAACTGGCATATTTTTCAGTGACGCTTTTTCAAGGGTTGTCTGTTTAGTTTTTAGTTTTACTTATTTTAGGGCTTTTTTTATGTTTAGAAGTAGTCATATATTTTCATGTTTAATGTAGTCAACTATATTTTTCAGAAAAAATGGCTTGAGTACTAATTAATATTAAAAAATAGCAGCTGCCATTAAATATCCAATGTAAACTTAGTATCTTTGTTCCCCCAGCCATCGACCAAAGTGCTCTTAATAACTCTTCAAGCATAACTACTACAACGATTCCCAACCATAGTAACGCTTCTACCACCGTACCTCTACCTTCCACACCTGCTCAGTCGAATGAAACTGCAAACGGTACCGTGACTACACCCACTCCTATTACAGCATCAGCAAATGGGACTTCTCTAATCACATCAAGTCCAGATCCTTCTGTCGCGCCTGTAGGAAATGAATCAACCACAAATGCAAGCACATCGGTTGTAGTTACCTCTACCACCACTTCATCTGTAGGTGGTAACTCAACCACAACTATTCCTTCTCTAACAACATGCTACACCAGTATACCATTCCCTGTCACAGTCACAAATGGGACTGATTCTTCAGTGACTTCTAGCAACATCACTTCATCAAAGACCAGCAACCCAGACCCTGGTCCCGCAGGTAAGACTGAGTCCCTCAAAACTCCTCACTGAGGAGTCAAAATATCATAGAGGATGCCAGGTAAGTGTGTTCTGCTGAGGTAGGGAAGTGGATATAAAGGGACCCAAGGTTTCCTTGGAAATGAACTCCTGGAATTAAAAAATCTGAATCACAACAGCTAAGATATGGAAGCAACCAAAGTGTCCATCAGTAGATGAATGGATAAAGATGTAGTACGTATATACAATGGAATATTATTCAGTCACAAAAAATAAAGAAATCTTGCCCTTTGCAACAACACAGATGAACCTAGAGTGTATTATGGTAAGTGAAATAAGCCAGATGGAGAAAGACAAATACCATACAGTTTCATTTATACATACAATCTAAAAAGAAAGCAAAACAAAATGAACAAAATAGGTGGGCAGGTGAACTAGGTGAAGGAGATAAAGAGGCACAAAAATCTCTATCATTATATAAATTGGTCATGGGATTAAAGTACAGCTTAGAGAATATGGTCAATAATTCTGAAACGTCTTTCTATGTGGACAGTAACTGTACTAGTTGGAGTGAGCATTTAATAATGTAGATAACTGTCAAATCACTATGTTGTATCCTTGAAACCAATATTATATATCAACTATATTGCGGTAAAAGAAAAAGAAAAACATCTGAGTCACAAAGGCTAGTAGCGATGGCAGAGACCCTACAAGACTACCTACAGTTCCATTCTGTTTTCTTTTCCTTCCCAGACATCCCTCCTCAATCTATTTGCCAGATGGGGAATATTTTTATGAACTTAGAGTTGAAAGCTACTTCTCCAGCTTCCCTCTCCCTAAGAGATCTTTGAAAACAGTTTCAGCTCCTCTGTGAAGGCCAGGTCCCAGTAAGCAATGACTCTCCAACCCAACTGGTCTAGCTCCCTGGTCTACCTAAGGAAGGAATCAGTTATAGCCTGACTTCTTCTCAGACGTTATTGAAAAAATATGCCATTATGATGGTGGCTGACTACAATTTGGAATTTGAGTTAATTCATGGAATCTGAGCATCTGAGATAAAGAGCCAAACAGCGATGTTCAAACAATCTTATATGTGACCAGGGCCTTTGTCCAAAGGACAGATGATTTGGGGATACTGTCTAACATATGACAGTTGACTTCAAGCCAAAGTTATTGAAACAGAAGTCACTTGCCTCATTTCCCAAAGCTTGGTCTAGAACAGGGGTCAGCAAACTATCAGGAAAGGCAAACTAACAAATATTTTAAGTTTTGTGGGTCTCTGTTGCGACTATTCCACTCTGTCCTTCTAGCATGAAAGCAGCCATAGCAAATATATAAATGAATAAGCCTGGCTGTATGTACCAATAAAACTTTACTTACAAAAACATTAGACTGGCCAGATTTGCTCATGAGTCCCACTTTGCCAACCCCTGGTCTAAAGGATCCTCAAACCTAGGCTTGAAGGGTCTAGATAGAGCATGTTATTCTCTGGGAAACTGAGGCCCAACCAAGGTCAAAGAGCAAGTTGATGTCCCATTCCACTTACTTATTTTGGCTTCCCCAGCATCTCTGACAGATCTAAGAAACGGATGAGTAAGCAAGTGGAGCCAGAGCCTGCATCTGAGACCTGGTCCCCAGTCTTCCTGCCTGTGTGGAGGGGACACACTGAATGCTAGGTCAGGTGGGACACAGCTACACACTCAGCTGGAGTCAAGAAAGGGAGCTTTTCTAAGCCATTTCTGCTTCCCCAGACATTCTCTCAGAGAAGGACGTCCTCTTGTGTTCTGGCCCTACCACTAACTAACTGTGGGCCATGGGGCAAATCACTTCTCTGTTGGCTTCAACGTATTCATCTGCAATAAGATGTGACTGACCTAAATAGCCACCCAAATCCCTCCCAGTTGTAACACCCAGTGGTTTTATTCCTGGCACAGAACAAGCTAACAAGTCTATCCTTTATTGCCAGAGAGAAAGCATACCAGGAGCTATTTGTCTGGTGTGTCCAGAGTGGAGCAGCATTTCATTTCTTCCTATGATTTTCCAAATCACCCATGCAATATGGCTGAGACTTTTCATAAAAGCCATTTACTTTACTTAGAATGTTGGTTCACATCTTGTTAGAGGGGTGACCCTGACTGTGATACTGCATTATGCCCCCTTTCGTCCCATGTAGCCTGGGTTTTTGTTTTGGTTTCTTTTTTTACTCTTTAACCTTTAAAAAAAACTTTCATTTTTAGAACAGTTTTAGATTCACAGTGAAATTGAGAGGAAGGTGCAGAGAGTTCCCATATACCTACCTAATCCGCACAGGCATAACCTCCCTTATTATCAACATCCCCCACCAGAGGGTACATTTATGACAAGTGATCAACGTCCTTTGACACAACATCAGTTTACAGTAGGGGTCACTGTTGGTGTTGCCTACTCTTTAGGTTTGGGCGTCTGTGAATGGCCTGTAGCCATTATTACAGAACCCTAAAGACTATTGTCTCCCCCCAGCTCCTGGCAGCCACTCATTGTTTTACTGTCTCCATAGTTTTGCCTTTTCCAGAGTGTCAGGTATGGGAGTCGTACAGTATGGAGCCTTTTCAGATTGGCTTCTTTCACTTGGTAATACACATTTAAGGTTTCTCCAAGTCTTTCCAAGGCTTGATGGCTCATTTCTTTTTAGTGCTGAAAAATATTCCATTTTCTGGATACACTACAGTTTGTCTACTCACCTACCGAAGGACATCCTGGTTGCTTCCAAGTTTTGGCAGTTATGAATAAAGCTGTTAGAAACATTCCTATGCAGGTTTTTGAATACATATACATTTTTGTCTCCTTTTGGTAAATACCAAGGAATGCATTTGCTGTATCGCATAGTAAAAGTATGTTTCATTTTGTAAGAAATGGCCAAATTGTCCTCTAAAGAGGCTGTACCATTGGCGTTGCCACCACATTTGAGAGTTCCTGTTGCTCTACATCTTCATCAACACTATTTTGTTTTTTAATATTTTTGATAAAAGTAATTTAGGCCCATAGTTGTGGAAAAAGAAGCTTAAATGGTACAAAAGTATATGTAGTAAAAACGAAATCTCCCTCCCATCCTAAACTCCTACTACCCAGATCCCAGTTTCTTGCCCCAGAGGAAACTTGAATGGCCCATTTCTTGTGTCTCCCTCCAGAAATAATCTGTGAAAACACAAGCATACATATTTGCACATTTGTGTGAACTCCTCCCACTTTTATCACAAAAGAGATCATGTTATAGACACTGTACCCCATGTATAGCTGTTTTTAAGGGATCAGTGATTTCTACCTATAGGTTCATAAGAATCTTAAGACAGCCCTGAAGATTTTCAGTCCCTCAATCTATTATGAAATCAAAGCTCAGAATCATTTCACTTGACAGAGATGAAAAAAATGGCTAGCCAAGATCACCATTTGGCCGCTGACCTAACTTCACTCCTCAGATCCCATCAGTCTCTGGAGATAGGGGTTCTCTGGAGATAAATGGGAGAACCAGCCAGTGGTGTGGAAACCTTGCAATATTATTCTTACCATTTATTCAAGTCATCCACTCAGAAAGCCAGAGAGCAGGGTGTCCCCTCATCACTTTCTTTAGACTTGTCACTGAGTTAATGCACACCACCCCTTACCACCTCTCCTCAAGGGCCCGCATGCCACGTACGTGCGCCAGCACTCTACATCTTGTTTCTTTGTGATGCTTCTTGCCTGTTCCTCCCTATGAGACAATTAGTCAGACCTACCTACAAAATATGATGCTTTCTCTAAAATAATTTTGGGGAGGGCTACCTAGTGTGAGAGGACAAGACATGAAAGTTCTGGAAAGCCCTTGAGCTCCAATGATTCCTGATTCCTTAGAATTTGAAGACTGCTCTCTCTCTGAGCAAACTCTTGTCCACCAAACTCTGACCTCAACTGCTGACAAGCCCTTGGCTCCAGAACTTCAGCAACAAATTAGAGGCATAAGAAAAGGTGTATGTGTTTCTAGTTCTTCTAAGGGTGTGCCATGCAGTAACACAACCAAGGAATAGAAAGTTCCCAGGAGGGAAGCATGAAGATTTCAAAGTATGTTTCTGGATGTTATTTGTTGTCACTCTGTGGGTTTTTCATGTCTTTCTACTCCCTCTCAGGGCCCAGCGATCCTTGCCAAGGGAATCCCTGTGAAGGTGATTCTTCATGTGTTGGTCTGAATAGTACGTATTTTTGCCTGTGTTCAGAAGGGTACTACTATAACTCTTCCACATGCAATAGAGGTGAGTTACAAGGGATGAACCATGCAGAGCTGCACCTTAGAGCTAAAGTGGGATAGAACACTTAAAATAACTACAAAAAGAGCTTCCAGAATTTAGAGGTAGAGGAAAATTTGAAGGTGACAAAAGCCAGCCGGGGAGAGAAAAGATTCCTGCCTTTCTCTCAGTGGAGCCTGGTGGGAGAGGACGCGGACTGAGCCTCCTTTGTGGGCTAGTCCTGAAGGTCCAGGAGCGGGGGTCCCTTCACTTGACCTATTCACCAGAACAGTGCCCTGGGGACAAAATGAGAACGATAGGTGTTGAAGTCCCTCAGAAAGAACAAGGGCTACGTAAATGTAAAGGAGTGTTGTCCCGTGGAGACAGTGAACCAGAAGGGGACACACCTCAGACCCCGGGGTCGTGGGAGCCTGGGAGCCTCATTATCTCTGGCCTCGGTCAGTCCTCTGCATAGGGTTTGCTTGTTCCGTAAAAGCAAGCCTCATTTTTAGAGATTTAAGAGTCCTTCAGCTTTAGACACAGACTTTAGGAACGAATCAACACGTCCTTGGTGTAACTCTTTTGTTTACATCGGCTGGGCGCGATGAAGGTCCAAAGCTATTTTCTGAGTTCTAAATTTTTCTCTGTTCCATGAATAAGAAACAGTCTGCTTTGCCAAGGCAGACCAGTTGTACAGGAATGAATGTTGTATTGCCACAGGGGTTAGAGATATCTGAAAGCTGAAAAGAGGTTCATATTTTTAGTACTAATAATCTCATTGCAATGAGGTTATAATAGTTGTAGTTATAATATTTATTATATAGGCACTTTGGAAATAAGTATTGTACAGATTGTATAACTAATAATTAAAAGCACTAAAAAATGATTGCATCAATGAAAAAAGTATACATTTCATAGATTATTAAAGAGCCTTTAAAAATGATAGTTCTGAAGACTAGGTAATGATTTAGAAAAATGTTTATTATGAAATAATAAGTAAAGAAGACTCATATAAATTTGGAATCATAACAGTGTAAAACTACATGGGAAAAAAGAGCTGGGAGAAATATACCAAAATGACAATGGTTGTGTTAGGTTGGGTGGGATTTCGTATTTCCAGACTTCCTGTAGTTTCATCATAAAATGTTTAGAATGTTTTTTTTTTTTAATCTATGTTAAGATTCTGCTTGAATTTCAGGAAAGACATTCCCTGGAGAAATTACAGTGAACGTACCAGAAATATCTGACTTGGAAGATACAAATTCTATGGCCTATCAAAAATTGCATATTGAAATTACTAAATTTGTAAGTATTTTCCAACCTTCTGATATAAGTGTTGTTCATTCTAACGCTGCCTGGCAGAGTGTTAGGCCGGCATTCAGACGGTACGTGTTGGTACAGTTGGTGAACAGCAGCGGTGCTGGCGCCACTGCTTCCCAGTTGCCCAGGCCCCTCCTGTGCAACCCTTGCACCTCCCCAGGCTCCTGCACCTAGAGGGATAACATGCCTGGCGCTGAAGAGGGCCTTTAGAAGCTTGCTCCAGCCATGACATACCTCTTGTTATAGAAACTATTAGAATATTTTTAAATGGACAGATAAAGGTAACCATGTTTTAAAATATGTCCATAGAATTGAAGATGAAAAATGTTTAAGATGTTTTTTCCTTTTACAATCAAATTTGCATGCATTTCTGTAGTAGTCTGGTTTCTTTGATGCCTAGAACAAGAATTCCCTCTGAATTAGCTAGCATCTGTTACTTTTTTTCCCATTGTCAACAATGTCCAAATGAACAATAGCATCATTTCATTTTGATTGTTTTGAATGTGTTCACATGAAAGGGATGGAGATCTGCATTCTAGAACCACAGATGTCAGACCAGGAAGGGCTTGCAGAGGGCACCCAGCCCATGTTTCTCAAAGTTTCATTTTAAAGGGAAAAATCATTAGCCTGTAAACATGTCTTAGGATCCTAGGTGAAGAAACACTTTGAACAACTAAAGTCTTATTCTATGTCAGTGTCTCTCAAGTTGGAATTATACCATTACAAAAGTTTTATTATTAGAATTGGTAAAATGTAAAAAAATTATTAACCAGATGATTTTATGGAGTGTACTACTGCTCAGGACCAGCCAACGAGGGCCTGGCACCACTCGGATACAACCCAGGGCTGCAGAATCCCAGCACTGGCCCTTGACCTTTGTCACACCACCTGGGTATGGTGGGCCGGCTAGCCGTGACTAGCCTCTGGGTCTACATTCCAGCTCACGCACTTGGATGATATTCAGTGCATTGAAGACGGCAACATCGGTGTGTTCCTATTTCCAGGGAATCCCCCAATTGTGCCGTGCGGCTTTACTGAGCATTGTCCATTGTGGCAAATTTGCTTAGGGTAAGAGCGTCCAAAATCCCTCCAGCTACAGGCCTCTGCCCTGGCCTTCAGAGACCAGTTTTGAGACTTGCTCTCAGTCAAGTCTTGGTCCCAAGGAGACCTTGGAGGGGTAGAGCATTCTTATCATTTCCAAGAGGCTTTTAATCTGAAAGAGATATACCAGAACTGCTTGGTGACTCCTACATATAGGAAAAGCAGACAGTTTACTTTCTCCAAGGTCCTTTTAGCAGACTTTGTAGCCAGGGCAGTCCCAGCTCAGGCCCTGAGAAGCCTCCCAGGGTCCATTTTCTACCCAGCTGGAACCAAATGGATAATCTGCAGAGGGGTTTGGAGTTTGGAACCTAGTATATTTCTAATTCTCAAAACAGCCCCCCAGGGGAGATGGTGCTACGGTGCTATTTTGCAGATGGGGTAGTCAAGGATCAAAGTTAGTTAAGTAACTGACTGAAGGTCACCAGCTGATGGGTGAGGAGATAGGGATTTGAACCCAGACGTGCCTGACTACAATATTGCTTCTCCTTCACCTCACCTGCTGGCTCTGTCATTCAGTGCAGGCCGGGCTGGCCTGACTGGACAGCTCCTGCCTTCCTGTCCAGCTTTGCAGCCTTTCCGACTGAGAGGTGTATAGCCAACCTCCTCTGACGATGGCCTGGAAGAGAAAAAAAAGCAAACACTTTCTCCTAGGGGTGATGCAAATTTTGTGATCGCTTCTTTAGGATTAAGAGGATGAAACAGTCAGTAGGGAGCTGAAAGGGACCTTGGAGGTCATCCGGCTAACTTGTTCCTAATGGGTCTCCCGGTGCTTTCATGGTTTACAGAAATACCAGCTCTTCCTAACATTTAAAGAATTAAAAGGGATCGTACATACTCTAGATATAAGATTGCCCAGACTAACTAGAGCATCAAATTTATTTGAATTTGACCAGAAGAAGAGAGAAATGATTTAACATATTTTATATGACATTTTGCCATGATCTTTCAAAACAAGTCTTTCACACTTGAATCGGGCAGTCACGAGTCAACCAGTGTTTGTTTCCTGGGGATTGCCTGGGCTGAGTGCTAAGGGAGTGGGGGGTAGAGGGAGGCTGTGTTTTAAGAAAGAGAGAAAAAAAACCTATTCTTAGCACCAAAGCCCTTATGTTCTACTTGCAACCCCCACCCCACCTCCACCTTCCCCCTGCAGTAGGTCCCAACTTTATCTCTGGCCATTTCTCTACAGGTATCTAGAGTTGTCTCTGCTCTTAGAACACAACTCAACCCTGATAAGATCTACCTGTGCTAGAGACCCTTATATCCCACGTCATTTTATACACATGATAGCCCTAGGAGGTGGGAACTGCTGCTCTCTCAAACTCTCCAACGAGACAAGTGAGGTTCAAAGAAGCTAAATTATGCAAAGGTTAATAGATGGAGATGAAATGTGACTTTAGATTTCTTCCCAGTTCATCCTGCTCGCTTCTGAGCCACTTGCTTCTGGACATTAGCATGTACTGTTCTTTCTTTATTCCTTGTCCTGGCACCACATTTTTTAACACTTTAAGGCCCATCTCCTTTATGAAACCCTCTCTGGTTCTCTGCAACCCAAAGAGAGTTTGAATTTCTATAGTAGGTGGTATCTCTCTATGGCCCTTACCTCTCTCAGCTCCATGGTACTAGTCCCCTGTTTGATCACAGGACAGGGTCTGCCTATCTTTGTAATCTCTAAACTTCCAGCATAATGCCTTGGCAAGGCAATTAAATTAGGTCCTTGGGTAAATTGATGAGTACATGAAGCATGCATGTAGGTAAGTCTATTCTTATCTGTTAGATAGATAAGATCTATCTGAAACTTCACAGTGAATTTGACAAGACAAACTTGATAAGTTCGTTGCCTAATTTTTTTTTAATTGAAGTATCATTACTATACAATCTTATGTTGGTTTCAAATGTGCAACACAGTGGTTCAACAGTGACCCATATTATTAAATCCTCACCCCCTGTAGTTTGGTTACTATTTCTCAACGTAGAAAGATGATACAGAATCATTGTTAGTCACCTAATTTTTAAGAGTATGGTCATTGATGGGTGAGGTGTTTTAGGTTTCTGTCTTTTCCCTGGACAACTCTGACTTATATCAGGGTCTTGCTATTTTAGAGCAAAAATACTGAAAGATATTAGAGCACATGTAAAGAATAAATTATTTACTGTGATGAACTATATATATTTATATAAATGAGCTTTGACATGTATTTATGTTAAAACCTAAATATAGTATCACATGTCTTCCCTCTATAGCTGTTATTGAATCTGTTCTTTTCCTCCACAGTTTAAAGATGCATTTAACAATCCTGATTTTGGACAGACGGTAATTCTTAAAATAAAGTAAGTTCGCTCTGGACTGATGGGGTACTTTGGGGTAGGTGGCATTTGCTTAACTTTCAGTCTTCCCTTGTGCCATGCAGCACTTAAGACCCCGCAGTGGTAAGTCACAGGTCAACCAGAGGTGGCTGGTCTCAGCGCTATAGAAGGCCCTGCCTCTGCTGTGACACTGACCCTGTCCTGGATGGGCAGGACATCAGCCTGGGGATAGACTGTGATTGGCTACTCAGCAACTTGGTGCGTGGCCCAGGGCATCTCTGGGATCAGTTCGGTTTGGTTTGATCCCTTGGCTACAGACCACATCTGGCCAACCCCTGGAATGTGCATTCCAGGGGGCCAGGAAGAGAATAAATGGCTCCCGGCATCTCTTCCCTCATCCGGGGGGAGTGAGGGAGACAAGGCAACTCTAGTCACAAGCCTGACCCTTGAAAGGGCCGGCAGTGAGCCTTTTCTGCAGAAAGAACGAGAATTATTGAGCATACTGATATGCAATGACCGGTGTTGGGTGCTATTTAGGGACCCAAAGAGGCAGAGGATTCTCAAGATGTCAGTGATTCCATCTTGGCTTTTTCTCTGAAGCATTGTAATACACAAGTGCTGCAGGCTGAGGGAAGAAAGCTCTGGGGTGAAAGGAGGTGTACAGGAAAAGCAGCCCCAGTGTATTTATAGTTTATGGTTTTACTATTGCATTGAGCTTTATAAGCTTTTTCAAATCCTTTGTGGAATAAGATTTCGCTCTGTGTGTTTGTGTGAATATAAGTATATATATATATATATATATATATATATATATATGTATGTACATATGTATATAAATTCAGAGAAGACCTCCTAAAGGAGGTGAGCTTTGAGCTTGGCAGTGAACAAGGGGCATGTGTGACTTTTAGCCAGGAGGCCAGCAGGTAGCCTAATGGGAGGCATGATGCTCCTGTGGAGAGGGGCAAGCAGCAGGCAGAGAGCCTGGGTCCAGCACAGAGGCGCTGAAGCTGGGGGTGCACAGCAGACAGCTGCTGGGACCTATGCATTGCTTCAGGGCATCAGGTCTGGTTTAGTGGACAATGGAAAGTTCATGTGCGGGATGAAGACGACTAGATAAAAATAGGAACATCAAGGAACAGCCAGATCTATACTTGAATCCTGGCCTTGGCAGTTCCTTGCTGTGTCACTAGGCAGGTGCTTTAATTTCTCTGAAGTTTTGTTATCTCATCTGTCTAACCAGGGTAATCTGATTGACTCCCCTGGAGCCTTGGGAGGAGTAAGTGAAATAACCTTTGAAGGATTCCCTGTACAGAGTGACTGGCACACAATGAATTTTAACACGTTAGTTCCCATCTGTTTCCCTTCCAAAATACGGGACCCTGCCAGTATGATGGAGAGCTGGTCCCCTGAAGTCGTCTAGGGGGTTCCCTGAAACTGTGCCACGTCTTTCATTATTAAGGAGTTAGTAAAAGAGAACCAGAGGGGAGTCCTTTACCTATGAGTTCAGTGTTCTGGAGAGGAAATACTTCCCCTACCCTGGGGACTGTTGCAGGGCAAATGGACTGTGGTCATACCTAGGAAGGCATTTTTTTAGGCTCCAGTCCAATGCTCTCTCCTCTGAATCCCCAAGCCCTCTATCTAATGCATAAAGGTTAGAATTGAAAGGATCCTCAGATTTCTCTTTCAAATCTCTCTTTGGACAGAGGAGGAAACTTGGACTCAGGGAAGCTGTGACTGGTCTTGGGCCACAAAAGATGGTGGCAGTCTTGGGTCTAGATCTCAGGTCTCTTCACTCCAAGCCTAGTGCTCTAACCATGTATACACTTTTTTGTCATGAAGCACACAGCTGCTCCACTGTTTCCTTTAACTGTTGCATGAGTGTAACGTCTTGCCACCTGAATTGGAGTGTACGCTTGTAGCTTCTTGAACGAATGAATTGTGAGTGGCATTTCTTTCCTAGCCCCATGCAAAATCATACCATAGATTTCTGGTCATTTTTCAACTGGTGAAAATAACTGGTATCAAGGGTCCCTTTCTCACTGCCCTATGCATTCCACTGCCCCCTCCAAGTCCTGCTGTGAGGGAATCATGGTAGGAAATATTAAGTTAGAATTCTGATGCCCATTTTGTTTTTGGGACTCCCTTTTGCAGTTATTTTTCCTAAAAACAGAATTTGGGTCATGTTTTGGTTTTTCTTGATTGTTCTCGAGAACCCACACGGCTGTAAACATTACCTGAGTAGGCTGGCTATGTTTTCAAGTTTCTGTATTTATTCAGAAGTCAAAATGGAGGATAGAAAAAAAAATTGGACAGGAAAGATATATCCTGAGTCTTAAAAACACAGCCACAAATTGGAGAAGGAAGGAGTTTGTAAAAGTCTCTTTTCTCTCTCTCCATGGTTGTATCACTGGATTCCTTTTGGACAAGTAAAGATAGAATTCAGCACTGCTGTTCTTAGGACTCCAAACTGTAGTGCTGATTAGAGAGAGCCTTAAATGTGTGGCTCGTAGCAGGCATCCGGTCCCGGGTGGTGTGCTTTGGTGTGAGATGTCCGTGCTCCCTACAGCCCGTCATCTCCCCTTGTTTCAGCTCTTCCCTGGGCCATGTGTGCCCAGGCCCAGTTGTACGCCTGCTTTGAAGCCTGCTGACTTCCTGGCTCTCTCTGGGAATAACCCAGGCTCTGTATGGAGGATTAGTGTCACTCTGTGCACAGGGAGGGACACCCTATGCCCTGTCTCTCTAAAAGTACAAGTCTGAGATTCAGCAGCTCAGCAAGAGACCTGCTCTTGATTTTTCTACAGAAAGGGACAACTTCCTATTTCAGATGGTACGTGTTCTACGTCTGGTTAGCTCTAGGCTTCTAGATCCTAGAAATGAATGTGCACAGTCTTTCTAAGCGCTCTCCAACAGGACATTGTCTTAGCCATAGATCTCCTCTGAACACAGAGCAAATAGAGATCTCTGGGTCTATAAATTGCCATCTTTCTACAGGCCTCCATATTTGGGCCCCAGTTGTGGATACAGGACAGCAGGTCAGGACGAGAACCAGATTTGGGAACTGGGAGGTTTGAAGACCAGTTGGTTAATCTTCAGTTCAATTCATCAAGTAATGGATTTATTTCATTTTTAGCACACCTTCAGCAAGATCTGAAATGCGTGCCAGTGACAAGAGTGTTAATGTATCAGTAGTAAACATTTTTACACCAACTACAACCGCAGATGAGAAGTCTGTATCTGACACAATTATAAAAGCAATAAAAAGCAACCCAAGTGGCATTACAGGATACACTAGTAAGTATTAAATCATTGTATTCCAAGTTACCTACTTCTCTTTAAATTTTTCCATTGCATGTGAGAAGGAGACAAGAAAAAATGGATGATTGGATCTGCAAGCATCTCTGGGTTTCCTTTTAACCAGCCTGGACTTCGCCCCTTTCTTCTCTCACTTGCCTTCTACTACTTTCCAACCACCTCCTATGTCCTCAGACTGACCAGTTTGTTCCTCTTCTTGGAAGGCAGCCTGTTTGAACAAATAGTCTGTGGACACGGAGAGATGAAGAAAGAAAAACAAGAAGGCTTTATGCCAAGTTATAGCTTTCCAAATGATTACAGAAAATCTTACCTATACTATTCTGCCTCTAAGCTGATATCCTGTAACACTCACACAGCAGAGCTGTCACAATTCACTTTTGCCATGTTACTATCTACCC
>JAVSCE010007642.1:0-138003 GCA_032199065.1 Smutsia gigantea
CTTATTTTACCTTTTTTTAGTCAGGTACTATTTTTATGCCCATTTTGCACATAAGGAAACTGAGACTCAGAGTAATTAAATATCTTTCTCAAGATCATATAGTCAGTAATTAGAAAATTCAAACCTTGGTCTTTTTTACTCAAATGTCCAGAGTTAAATTCTACATTGAGCTATTTATGGAACTCTATCATATATATACACACATACGCATTATATAATGATGTATTTTATATATATATATATGAGAGAGAGAAAAACTAAACACTATTTAATTTAGCAAATGGCAGAGCTGTAATTTACTCTCAATTTGTCTGACTAAAGATGTTAGCCAGTACTCTTGGTAAACGTCAGGAAAAGACAAAATAAATTGTAAAACTGATAAATTTATGACCTTTCTTCTTCATGGCAGGTCAGTGTTTTTCCAGGAAATCCTGAGATTCTTCAATGATCAACTAAAACATGTAAAAAGGCACATGTCACATCATTTAACCTTGCACACCTGAGTTTGCAAGGGCTGTCTAGTCTGCAGCCTTCCAAAACTGCCTGGGTCATTTTGCTTCCACCCCAAGTATCTCCTGGGATAATAATAGCTAACATTCACTGAGTACTTACTATGTACTAGACATTATTCAAGTATTTTTATTCTTTCTCTCCTGAGCAGCTTAAGTATACTTGAAAGGATTACAAGTACTGTTAACAGTGTTATCTTTGAAAGCCTACAAGACCATTGTATGTTACACTCATTTCCATGCCAACTCACCCTGTAATGGCAATGCAAAGAAGTTTCTTTTTACTTCCTCTGTTGCATAACCCTAAAGACTTCTCCAAGACTAAAGAACAGGTTTATTCTTAGTTTAGTATTTAGATATTATATTCTGTAATTAATAATTTGGTTTCTCACTATCAGGTAATTATCCACAGTAACCAGAGTACTGCTGGTTCTGAAATCATATTATTAACAGATGGGGAAGATGATCAAATAAGCTCATGCTTTGTGGAGGTTAAAGAAAGTGGTGCTGTCATCCACACCATTGCTCTGGGACCTTCTGCTGCCAAAGAACTGGAGACTCTGTCAAATATGACAGGTAAATACACTTTCAATCTCTCCCATTCCAGAAGATCTTTCCCCATAAACTACACAACTACTCAAAAATTTCCTACCCTAAAAATTAATCTTTGTCAATTCCTTGTCCTTGTGCTTCAAATTAATATCTTTCCTTTCCCTGCAAACCTCTCTCCACTTCTACCTAAATTAGCTTCTAATATTAGTCCACATTTGTAGTCTTCAATCATTTCTCACCATTTTCTACGAACACCCCAAACTGAAACTTCTTTCTCCATGATTACTAATTACTTACTCAACTGCCATTCCAAAATTCTTGCTAGGTATCTGTCCTGTTCAGTCCTACAGTAGAGATTCAGAGAGCCCTATTCCATATAGGACATACAAACAATTTGCCTAAGGTTATAGTTAGAGTCTTGATTACAATTCTTTCCCTCTGCAATTCATTCTTTTCCTACTCCTCACAACCAAGTAATCTCTATTTTACCTCCTATGCCCTAAATCAATTTTTACTTTATTCTGGACTACTGTTCTCTAACTGTTTTGATATATCTTAGACACAACTAGAAAATAAGCAAGTTGGTTCAAAAAATTGTCTTGAATTTCATTTAGCAACATTATTTACTGATCAGATCAGCTTTCTTATGTAGCAGGCACTTACATCTGATGACTGATATAAAAATAATAACATTTGACCAATTCTTTAAGTTTTCTTCATTTTAACCTATTTTGAGCAAGTTTTTGGTTACTGTAGGATTACATCTGGGACACTGATACTCCACAAGTTCCGAAGGTTGTGGGAAATTCAGCTTTTATAAATTTAAAAATAGATTTTAAAGTATACTGAGAAAAGCAAAATAACAAATATGGTTTTTCCATTTAAAATTGGTATAATAAAAGTAGATTAAATTCCATTTTATAAGGACATCGCTTTTATGCCAATAAAGATATAAATTGCCTTATTGATGCTTTCAGTAGAATTTCATCTAGAAGTGGCCATACCACTAGCAGGCTATTCAGGTCAGTATCTCAGAAAAATCCTTTGCCTTTTCACAGTGGTAATAAATTTCCATTATATTAAATAGTAACTCCTTTCTCTAATAAATAACTCTTTTGCCTGAAAATATTTCAGGTGTGCAGAAGAAAAACAACCGTACTGAATTTGTTTTTCTGTGACACATAACAGCCACCTTTACTTTTGATTCTTCTATTCTTTACAATTATAAATGCTTTTTATTTGCAAAATTCCTCAAAATAATTCATATTTTCATTGAAATGTTAAAGATAAATTTAGAATCCTCTGAACTGACTAAACTTTGAAATTTTATTAACTACAATAACAAATCAGTCTTATGTGTCTGTTGTTATTTATTTAACAGCTGGAAAGCAAGGCCTGGAATATTGCAGGAAGGAAACAGATAAGTGGCACAGTGGTTGTGGATAGCACAATTGTAAATGACACTTTCTTGGTTGTCACATGGACAACACAAAAGCCAGAAATTCTTCAAGATCCAAAAGGAAAGACATACAAAACCTCAGATTTCATAGAAGATAAACTAAATATTTGGTCTGCCCATCTTCGAATACCAGGTATTGCAGAGGTAAGAATACTATTTTATTTTCTCCATGCTTTATCAATTTCAAGAAAAAACAAACAAAAATAATATCTTACACATTGTCAGTGTTAAAACAGTAACAGATCATGTGTCATAAAAAAGAAGCCAAGCAAAATAATGAGGGAATCATATCCATATTATTTACAGCACATAAAATTGCATATTAAAAATCACTACTATGTTTAAATTTCTAAATAATTTTATACTCCAAACAGAAGTAGGAAAATACTACAAAGCACTCAAATAGATATTTTTGATTTTCAGACAGGTACTTGGACTTACAGCTTCTAGATAAACATGCCAGCTCTCAAATGCTGACAGTGACAATGACCACTAGGACAAGAAGTCCCACCATGCTGCCAGTCATTGCAATGACTCACATGAGTCAAAATACAGCACATTACCCTAGCCCAGTGATTGTCTATGCACAAGTCAGTCAAGGGTTTCTGCCTGTTCTGGAAATCAACGTAACAGCAATTATAGAAACCGAAGGTGGACACCAAGTAACACTGGAGCTCTGGGACAGCGATGCAGGGAGTAAGAATATGCAGCAGCTTCCACTGAACTCAAAATCCTACTACAGTCATGACTTAGAAGACAATATTGCCTATGTATGCTAATGGATCATATTTTAAGTGAAGTTCAAGGTCAAAGTATCTCATTCACTCAAAGTTTCTTACAATAAATTGTCTTCATCCCAGAAACTTTAAATCACTTTTATCTTTTCTTTAAATTTAACTGAATTCAGTTAGTATTTATTGAATACCTACCATATTCTAGCATTTTGCTAGACCTATGTACTATTACATATTACATATGGAAGATTTTTATGATATAAAGCCAGTCTTGCTATTTTTCCCTTTAAGGTGGGAAAATGAAAGCAATATGCAGTATTGATATACACAATATCTCAGGGGTTGTCAAAGCTGAAAAGCCACATGTTCAGTACTTTCTCTTGGGTTACTATAAACCCTTCATTGTATACTATGAAAAGAAAAGATGCTTTTAACTCTTTCATTTCCTACATAGCATTTTTTCAAAGCTATGTTTCTTTTATCATTAGCATACAAGGAAAAAATAATTCTAAAGCCAAAGGAAACAGTATATCCACAAAGAGCTCTCTTGTACAATGTAGAAAACTCATACCACACAGCTTCTGAAATACACTGTTTTCCATGCTATAGCCCTTTAAAGATATGGCATTATCAAAAAAAAAAACTTCCACTGAAAAAGCTACAGTGATATCACCTGACCAAATACTTAGTTCTAAATTCAATTCAGTCAAGACTGAGCCTTCAGTTCAAGACTGGATTCATAATAAATGACACTCATGCTTATTATAGGAGCTACAAGAAGGAAAAATGAGTTATATATGTACATTGAGAGAATAAACCTCACTGTGTTTAACCACAAATGCCTACAATTAGGTGGGATTTAAGAGCCCTTTGACCTTGTAACAAATAGGAAGAGACTGCAGTTCTTACCAAATGTTACCCTCAGGCATTGCAAAAGAAGGTAGTAGCAGAATGTCAAAGAATAAACGAGTATCTATATAATCTGAAAATTCTCTGGGACCCCACTTCCATACCTGCCTAATATGCAGATTTGACTAGATAACTTAGAATTACTAAAACAAGTAGATGTGACTCTAATATTTTATGATCCTCTAATTCCATCAATTTGGGCATTGAATTAATAAATTGTATTTTTGGCCAACAAGTAATTAAGGAGGTCAAATATACACCCAACACAGAACTAGATACTCTAGTTGATACAAAAGGAGTATAAAATACAGTCTTTGCCCTCAGGAATAACATGATTATGAAAAGATAGGTTGAACCTCCATAAACTAAAACTGCATTCTGTGCTACAATTTCATGGAAGAGAGTCATCAGGATAGATGAAATATGTGAACAAGACTTCATGAAGAAGTTGGGCCTCATGTTGGGCTTTGAAGAACGGGTACAATTCATGTAGATAGGGAGAAAGAGGCTCACTCCAGGAAGTCATGACATTGAGAGAAGGAGTAAAATAATGATCAAGGTCAAGAGAGCAAAATTTCACAATGGAATATTTCAATTAAAATAAGGAATAGACAGATAGATAGATAGATAGACCAACCCACCTAAATGGAACATAGGGTATATGTGAACGGTAGTAGAATCGATTCATAAGGTCTATTTATTGAATACCTAAAATGTGAAGGCATGGGCCTGAATGTTTTTAGAAAACGACTAAATCAAAAATCACTATTCACTAAATCATTGTTCACCATACACTTAAAACACCTTCAACATTTAATGAAAAAATTAAGTCTGCACTTCAAAAAAGGACATTTGATTTTTTATTGTTCATGACATTTCAGAATGTGAGAATATATTTTTACATTAATGATTCTGATATATTTCTAAAAACATTTTGGAATGAAACTTTTATGAGGATCTTCCTTTCCTTTCTGGATAAAATAACAATTATAATAGCTAATATTTTTAAAGTTCCAGACATTGTGCTAAACACTTTTATGCATTATCATATATATGTCTCATCATAAAAATATCAGGCATTAAATAAGTATTTATTAAACTGAGTGACTAAGTTTTTTGTGTATTTTACAGATAAGAAAATTAAAGGTAAAAAAGGTTAAGTAAGTTTTTCTTCCTTACACAGCTAGAAAGTAGTAGAACTAAGCTGCTAATCCATTCCCCCAGCTCCTAATCACATTTTAATTGGTACACATTCTAGTTTCTCTGTCTCCTTTTGCTATTTATCCTTATCCCTGCCTCCCACTCTATTTATCTGCTCTCTTACTCCCTCTATTACTTCCTCTCTCTCTATATAAGAAATAATACAGATGTATTTACAATACTCAAATATTATTATGTTCTTAGTTCTGAATTAAAAGTGAATTCAGCTTTTTATATTTCTAATTCTAAAAAGAAATATAGATTCCATTTATTTCAGTACTATATGATTTTGAATTAAAATTTTTTGTGATTAGATAACTAGATAAAAAACTGTTCACATATGTGTTCTTAAAATAAAGTTAGAATACCGAGACAAAAACTGTATCTGGGATTTCCATAACCAAAACTTAGAGTTCAGTCCTAATAGTCCCCTAAATGAAAGGCAGTATGGCATCCTAGTAATTTTAATATACTTAAAGTACCTATTTGTTTTCTAGCAAACAGCTACATTATAAGAATAAGTAAGTGTTTCCTGGACCTCCAAGAAGATTTTGACAAGGCTGCTTTTGTGAATACTTCTAGTCTGATACCTAAGGAGGATGGCTCAGTAAAAAATTTTGAATTTGAACCAGAACCTTTTAAAATAGAAAATGGCACCAAAATCTGTATTGCAGTGCAAGCCATCCATCAAACCAATCTCATCTTAGAGGTTTCTAACATTGCACAAGCAATCAAGTTTATTCCTTCACAGGAACACCATGTCCCTGCTCTAGGCACCAAGATTTCTGCAATCAGTTTGGTAATTTTTGGATTAGCTCTGATTTTATCTATATTTTAAACTAGGAATTGTATGAGAACTAAAATTCAATGTTATACATATTTGGTAAACACTTATTTAGAATTTAATTTGTTAAGTACATTTATTAAAAAACTCTTTGTAACATAAAAGTGAATGTACAAAAGTTGTAAATTTCCTCATTACTTGAGTTAATTAATACCAATTGGATGTTAATGTAAATCAAAATGAGTATACTAATTCCTGTCTTGGAAAAATCCCTGTTAGCTCCATATAAAAAGAAGATGCATATTTGTACTTGTAGACTTTTTAAGAAACATTTTCAGAATATGCTACAAATTCATTTGGTATATTAAAATCAGAGTTTATCTAGGCTATTTGAAAAATATGTATGTATCCATAACAGAAGTAATTTTATGGTAGAATTATTTAGGTTTCACTGTTGACTATGAATGAATACTTCATGTTTACATGAACTAAAATCAAAAAGGACTATAAATTAGCTTTTAAATGAGGGAACGTCTAAAGCACTAAGGGAGTCAAATTTGTTTTTTATCACTCATTAAAAATGGTATATCAAAGTTTTGACCTTAGGCATGTAATGACTATTAGATACGAAGAATGCTTTTTTGTATAAATTTTCAATATATCACAATAAAGATTATTTATATTCTGAGACCATTACTAGGCTTAAGAGTATTATTACCAAAATACTCCACCAGGGTAGGGATTCTTTTTTTCACTGCTGTATCTCAACATCTAGAATAGTACTTGACATATAATAGATAATTAATAAATATGTGTTAAACAAATTAATGGATATTTTCATACCATCAAAAAAATCCAAATCTGATCCATTACATCAAAAAGTATTCACTAAATATGATATGCACATGGTATTTGTAAGGACTTGAAAACTAACCACTTCATAACAAAAATCTGAATTAACACATAGTATTTCAGGAAGTTAACTATAACATGTCACAGAATTTATAAACTATCTAATAAGATGTAAATTAAACAATAATATACCAATAGTGTGGGTTTTTTTCTAAGAGAGATAGAGACAAAGAGTGGCAGTTATATTAAAGGAAAATCCTTTGTCTACAGGCAGGAAGATTTCAAAAACTCTTTGAACGTCTGAAAGGAGGAATCTACCTATATGATATATCTGGAAAAGCCAGGGAAAAGATCATAAAACATTAGCAAACCAAATCCAGAAGAATACACAAAAAATAATAATATATTATGACCAAGTTGAATTTATACCAGGAATCCAAAGATAGTTTAGTATTAGGAAATCAATGTAATTCACCACATTCACAGACTATTAAGAAAAGGAACATTAAATCTTCAAGAATGAATGAGAAATTAGGCACCAAAGAGGAAGAATTATAAATTCTCAGGGAAATAAGTCACTTAAGAGTCTAAAAAATCATTTAAAAAATTACTGTTGATTATGAAAATCTGTAAGGGCCAGAAGATAATTTACCCTCATCTACATGGCCACTAGACTGAAAAAGAGTTACAGAGCTTTTGCAGTCACTGAGGAAAGTAAGATTCTTATGCAGTAAGAAAAAAAAAAGGAATAGAAGATTCCTTTACAGTAATTGGAAATGAAGGTACAAAACTATAATTATTTGCAGGTGACATAGAAAAAAACAATAAAATTAACAATTAATTTAACAAGAGAGTTCTGAAAAGTTACTGCACACAAGATCAATTTATAAAAATCAGTAGTGCCAGTCTGACACATAATGAACTTTGAGGTCATCACTTCCATCCTCACAATAAAAAAAATGCTGAATAACTGAAAATCAACAATTCTTCTTAGATCCATTAAAGGATTAAGGTCACACTACTACCTGCTGGCCCCAAAACTGGGAAGACAGAAACATATGGATAATCAAAGCTTGCCAAGAACAGAAGCCTAAGACTAAACCCAGTAGCAAGAAGAACACTTAAACTATAAATGATGAATTGCCAGAGGCTCAATGTGGCTGAACTTGAGAGTTAAAAAAAAAAACAGGGGATTTTAGAGAAACCTTTACAGTTTCCTGAACATTGCCTCCACACTTTCCTGAGGTTTTTTCCCGAGTAGCTCTACCACATTCACAGAGTGAGGAATGGTGGAGAATTCCTTCAGACATTCAACAGGGGGAGAGGGAAGAAGAATCATTTTTAAATATGTCCAGAATATTCTATTCTCCTTAATAAAAGACTATCCTCAAGGGAAACTATTTTACCAGAGCCTGAGTTGGGTTTTGCAAAAGCCTAAACAACTACGAGGAAGATAAATACCCAATTTTACTCTCCCCTAGCTTTCCAGGTGGGCAGAATACCCAGCTCCAACCCCAACTAGCCTTCCACACAGGAAAAGGGACATATAACTCCAGAGTGCTCCAGCATTCCTCTTTCATCAAAGGAGAAAAAAAAATTATAAAACACTTTTGAAGGTCACAATCCAGGGGGAACAGCACAATAAAGGAATCAAAACTAATTATAGCACTATAAGATGCTTACACACACAACCCTTACCACCATGTTAATAAGGCTGCTGTATAATAACAGGGGTTTACACATGAAAGAATGGGAAGCCTCAGACCCAATTTAAGAAGGAGACTCCAGGGAAATGCAATTACAGCCAAGGACACAAAAACAAAGACTCTAGAGGAAATTGTTCCTCTGATAACTAAAGCTACAGCAAACAGTAAACACACCCTAACTCCCAGCCAGATCACAAAATTCTCAGATTAAAGGCCTGTTTTACAACAGTTTCTTTTGCCCAATACATCATGTCTGGTCAAAAATTACAAGACATGCTGAAGGCAAAAAACATAGTCTGAAAATACCTACAAAAAACTCAGAAGCAGACTTAGATATGACAGAAATTTGGGAATTATCAAACCAAGAATTTACAATAACTATTGTAAGAGCTCTAATATGAAAAAATTAGACAACATGCCAAAACTGGTAGGTAATATAAGCAGAGATACAGAAATGCTAAGAAGGAATCAAAACAAAATGCCAAAAATAAAAAAATACTCTAACAGAATTGAAGAATGCCTTTGTTGCTAAAGAGTAGACTGCAAATGGCTGAAAAAAGAACAACCAATTTTTTTTAAAGTTTATTTTGGTATCATTAATCTACAATTACATGTGCAATATTATGGTGATTAAACTACCCCCTTCATCAGGTCCCCCCACCAACCCCATTACAGTCACTGTCCATCAGTGGACTGAGGTGATATACAGTTACTACTTGTCTTCTCTCAGTTGTACAGCCCTAACTGTACCCCCCAACATTACGTCTGCTAATCGTAATGCCCGTTTTTCCCCCTTGTCCCTCCCTTCCCACCCATTCTCCCCAGTCCCTTTCCATTTGGTAACTATTACTCCGTTCTTGGGTTCTGTGAGTCTGCTGCTGTTTTGTTCCTTCAGTTTTTTTCTTTGTTCTTATATCCCACCTATGAGTGAAATCACTTGGTACTTGTCTTTTTTGGCTTGGCTTATTTCACTGAGCATAATACCCTCTAGTTCCATCCATGTTGTTGCTAATAGTAGGATTTGTTTTCTTCTTATGGCTGAATAATATTCCATTATGTATATGTACCACCTCTTCTTTATCCATTTATCTACTGATGGACACTTAGGTTGCTTCCATTTCTTGGCTACTGTAAATAGTGCTGTGATAAGCATAGGGGTGCATCTGTCTTTTTCAAACTGGGCTACTGCATTCTTAGGGTAAATTCCTAGGAGTGGAATTCCTGGGTCAAATGGTATTTCTATTTTGAGTTTTTTGAGGAACCACCATACTGCTTTCCACAATGGTTGAACTAATTTGCAGTCCCACCAGCAGTGTAGGACGGTTCCCTTTTCTCCACATCCTTGCCAACATTTGTTGTTTGTGTTTTGGATGTTGGCTATCCTCACTGGTGTGAGGTGATATTTCATTGTGGTTTTAATCTGCATTTCTCTGATGATTAGCGATGTGGAGCATCTTTTCATGTGTTTGTTAGCCATCTGAATTTCTTCTTTAGAGAAGTATCTATTCATGTCCTCTGCCCATTTCTTAATTGGATTATATGCTTTTTGTTTGTTGAGGTGCGTGGGTTCTTTATATATTTTGGATGTCAACCCCTTATCGGATACGTCATTTATGAATATATTCTCCCATACTGTAGGATCTCTTTTTGTTCTACTGATGGTGTCCTTTGCTGTACAGAAGCTTTGTAGTTTGATGTAGTCCCACTTTTTCATTTTTGCTTTTGTTTCCCTTGCCCTGGGAGATATGTTCATGAAGAAGTCGCTCATGTTTATGTCCAAGAGATTTTTGCCTATGTTTTTTTCTAAGAGTTTTATGGTTTCATGACTTACATTCAGGTCTTTGATCCACCTTGAGTTTACCTTTGTGTAAGGGCTAGACAGTAGTCCAGTTTCATTCTCTTACATGTAGCTGTCCAGTTTTTCCAACACCAGCTGCTGAAGAGGCCATCTCCCCAATATATATACCCAAGGCTCCTTTATCAAATATTAATTGACTGTATATGTTTGGGTTAATGTTTGGATTTTCTATTCTATTCCACTGGTCTGTGGGTCTGTTTTTGTGCCAATACCAAACTGTCTTGATTACTGTGGCTTTGTAGTAGAGCTTGTAGTCAGGGAGCATAATTCCCCCTGTTTTATTCCTCCTTCTCAGGATTGCTTTGGCTATTCGGGGTTTTTGTGGTTCCATATGAATTTTAGAATTATTTGTTCCAGTTTATTGAAGAGTGCTGTTGGTATTTTGATCGGGATTGCGTTGAATCTGTAGATTGTTTTAGGTAGTATAGCCATTTTGACAATATTCATTCTTCCTAGCCAATACCATGGGATGCATTTCCATTTGTTAGTGTCCTCTTTAATTTCTCTTAGGAGTGTCTTGTAGTTTTCAGAGTACAGGTCTTTCACTTCCTTCGTTAGGTTTAATCCTAGGTATTTTATTCTTTTTGATGCAATTGTGAATGGAATTGTTTTTCTGATTTCTCTTTCTGTTAGTACATCATTAGTGTATAGGAAAGCAACAGATTTCTGTGTGTTAATTTTGTATCCTGCAACTTTGCTGAATTCAGATATTAGTTCTAGTAGTTTTGGAGTGGAGACTTTAGGGTTTTACATGTCATCTGCAAATAGTGACAATTTGACTTCTTTACCAATCTGGATGCCTTGTATTTCTTTGTTTTGTCTGATTGCCATGGCTAGGACCTCCAGTACTATGTTGAATAACAGTAGAGAGAGTGGGCATCCCTGTCTTGTTCCCGATCTTAGATGAAAAGCTTTCTGCTTCTCGCCATTAAGTATGATGTTAGCTGTGGGTCTGTCATATATGGCCTTTATGATGTTGAGGTACTTGCCCTCTATACCCATTTTGTTGAGAGTTTTAATCAGGAATGGATGCTGAATTTTGTCAAATGATTTTTCTGCATCTATGGAGATGGTCATATATGGTTTTTGTTCTTCTTTTTGTTGATGTGGTGGATGATGTTGATGGATTTTCGAATGTTGTACCATCCTTGCATCCCTCGGATGAATCCCACTTGATCATGGTGTATGATCCTCTTGATGTATTTTTGAATTCGGTTTGCTAATATTTTGTTGAGTATTTTTGCATCTACGTTCATCACGGATATTGGCCTGCAGTTTTCTTTTTTGGTGAGGTCTTTGCCAGGTTTTGGTATTAGAGTGGTGCTGGCTTCATAGAATGAGTTTGGAAGTATTCCCTCCCCTTCTTTTTGTTGAAAAACTTTAAGGAGAATGGGTGTTATTTCTTCTCTATATGCCTAGTAGAATTCAGAGGTGAATCCATCATTTCGGGGGGTTTTGCTCTTGGATAGTTTTTTGATTACTGATTCAATTTCATTGCTGGTGATTGGTCTGTTTAGTTTTTCTGTTTCTTGTTTGGTTAGTTTTGGAAGGTTGTATTTTTCTAAGAAGTTGTCCATTTCTTCTAGGTTTTCCAGCTTGTTAGCATATAGATTCTCATAATATTCTCTTACCACTCTTTGTATTTCTGTGGGGTGTGTTGTTATTTTTCCTTTCTCATGTCTGATTGTGTATATGTGTGTAGATTCTCTTTTTCTCTTAATTAGTCTGGCTAGGGGTTTATCTATTTTGTTTATTTTTTCAAAGAACCAGCTCTTGGTTTCATTGATTTTTTCTATTGTTTTATTCTTCTCAATTTTATTTATTTCTTCTCTGATCTTTATTATGTCCCTCCTTCTGGTGACTTTGGGCCTCATTTGTTCTTCTTTTTCGAATTTCAGTAATTGTGTCTTTAGACTATTCATTTGGGAATGTTCTTCTTTCTTTAGATAGGCCTGGATTGCAATATACTTTCCTCTTAGAACTAACTGCCTTGGCTGCGTACCACAGAAGTCGTGGCTTTGTGTTGTTGTTGTCATTTGTCTCCGTATATTCTTTGATTTTTGTTTTGATTTGGTCGTTAACCCATTGATTAATTAGGAGAATGTTGTTAAGTCTCCATGTATTTGTGAGCCTTTTTGTTTTCTTTCTAAAATTTAATTGTAGTTTTATACCTTTATGATCTGAGAAGTTGTTTTGTAGAATTTCAATATTTTTGCCTTTACTGAGGTTCTTTTTGTGGCCTAGTATGTGGTCTATTCTGGAAAATGTTCCAATGTGCACTTGAGAAGAATGTGTATCCTGTTGCTTTTGGGTGTAGAGTTCTGTAGACGTCTTTTAGGTCCATCTGTTCTAGTGTGTTGTTCAGTGCCTCTGTGTCTTTACTTATTTTCTGTCTGGTTGATCTGTCCTTTGGAGTGAGTGGTGTGTTGAAGTCTCCTAAAATCAATGCATTGCTGTCTATTTCCTCCTTTAATTCTGTTCGTATTTGTTTCACATATGCCGGCACTCCTGTGTTGGGTGTATATATATTTATAATGGTTATATCCTCTTGTTGGACTTACCCCTTTATTATTATGTAATGTCCTCCTTTACCTCTTGCTATTTTCTTCATTTTGAAGTCTATTTTGTCTGATACAAGTACTGCAACTCCTGCTTTTTTCTCCCTATTAGTTGCATGAAATATCTTTTTCCATCCCTTCACTTTTAGTCTGTGTATATCTCTGGGTTTGAGGTGAGTTTCTTTTAGGCAGCATATAGATGGGTCTTGCTTTTTTATCCATTCTGTTACTCTGTGTCTTTTGATTGGTGCATTCAGTCCATTTACATTTAGGGTGATTATCGATAGATATGTACTTATTGCCATTGCTGGCTTTAGATTCGTGCTTACCAAAGGTTCAGGGGTTGCTTCTTTACTATCTAAGAATCTAACTTAACGTTCTTGTTAAGTAATTGTAAAGACTGTGTGATGTTTCTTTATTTCTCTCCCTTCTTATTCTTCCTCCTCCATTCTTTATATACTCGGTGTTTTATTCTTTGCCTTCAGTTAGTATTTGGATGGTCTGCTTTCTTTGCTATGATTTTATTTTCTCTGGTGACCTCTTTTTAGCCTTAGGAGTGCTTGCCTCTAGAGCAGTTCCTTTAACATGTCCTGTAGAGGTGGTTTATCGGAGGCAAATTCTCTCAGCTTTTGCTTGTCTGGAAATTGTTTAATCCCTCCATCATATTTAAATGATAATCGTGCTGGATACAATATTCTTGGTTCGAGGCCCTTCTCTTTCATGACATTAAATATATCATGCTATTCTCTTCTAGCCTGTAAGGTTTCTGTTGAGAAGCCTGATGATAGTCTGATGGGTTTTCCTTTGTAGGTGATCTTTTTTCTCTCTCTAGAGCCTTTAATACTCTGTCATTTTCTTTGATCTTTGCCATTTTAATTATTATGTGTCTTGGTGTTGTCTTCCTTGGGTCCCTTGTGTTAGGAGATCTGTGGGCTTCCGTGGACTGCGAGACTATTTCCTTCCCCAGCATGGGGAAGTTTTCAGCAATTATCTCTTCAAAGACACTTTCTATCCCTTTTTCTCTCTCTTCTTCCTCTGGTACTCCTATAATGCGAATATTGTTCTGTTTAGATTGGTTACACAGTTCTCTTAATATTCTTTCATTCCTAGAAATCCTTTTATCTCTCTCTGCCTCAGCTTCTCTGTATTCCTGTTCTCTGATTTCTATTCCATTAACAGTCTCTTGCATCTCGTCCAGTTTGCTGCTAAGCCCGTCGATGGCTTGTCTCATTTATGCATTGTCTTTCCTGACTTCCCTCACTTCCTCCCTCATTTCTTGCATATTTCTCTGTAGATCCATCAGCATGGTTATGACTTTTATTCTGAATTTTTTTTCAGGAAGATTCTGCATTCCCCTCCCTTCAGTTTCCCTCTCAGGTGTCCTCTGGGTCTGGTTGATTTTTGTTTGTATCATATTCCTTTGTCTTTTCATGTTGATAGAAGTGGTCGGTGGTATGTGCCACGTATGTCAGCTGGGCTCTTTAAGACTTAAAAAAAAAACAAAAAACAAAACAAACAAAAAAAGAAGGAAGAGAAAGAAAAGAGAAAAAGAAGAAAGAAAGAAAAGAAAGGGGAAAAAAAACACCCACCCGAAGTGGATTCTGTAAAGATGCTGTAGGTGTCACTGTTGCTCCACTATTCCACAACCGCGGCCACGCTGCTCTTTGTAGCTCTGGCCGGGGCGGGAACGAATGGGAGGCTGTTGTTCTCTGTGTAAAATTTTAGTGTGGCTGCTAACTTTTCTCAGAACCAGCCAAGGGGTCCGAAATTCCTCAGGACTCCCAGGCCGCTGGGCTGAGCGTGCTGGGGCGATTGTGTTCCCTTGCAGGGCCCCCTGCCTCTCCAAGACCGCTAAAAACAGCACGTGCTTTTCTCTTTTCCAGCGGCGCCGGCTGCACGGACCTGGGCGCTTCCCAGCTCAAAACCTGCACCTTCTGCCCCTTCAATATCCGATGCACTGCGCGATGTGTGTCAGTGCTCCCCGCGCAGATCACCGGGCCTGGTTATTTCTCGGGCCTGTTCTTCCACTCCCTCCCGGCTCTGAATCCTCTCCTCCTGCCAGTGCGCTGGGGTGGGGGAGTGCTCAGGTCCTGCTGGCATGCGGCTCCGTATCTTACCCTCCTCGTGGCGTGCTGAGTCCTCTCAGGTGCAGATGCAGGCTGTGTGCTGTGCTATAAATTCTGGTCTCTCTTTTAGGAGTAGTTGTATTTGCTGTATTTTCATAGATTTATATAGTTTTGGGAGGAGATTTCCGCTGCCCTGCTCATGCCGCCATCTTCCTGGAACTCCAGAACCATTAATTTTTAAATTTAGTAATACAAATGTCCCAAATTGAAAATCAAAGAGAAAAAAGAATGAAAGGAAGCTCTAAGAACTGTGGAAGAATTACAAAAAGTGTAACATGTATTCAGTGGGAGTAGCAGGAAAAGGAGAGAGAGTAGAAAATAAATATTTGAATAATGACTGAGAATATTTCAAAATTAATGACAGACACTAAGGACAGTTCCAGGAAGCTCAGAAAGTAAGAAACACAATAAATCCCCACCCCCCAAAAAATTTATACCTAGGCATATCATGTTCAAACTGCTGAAAATAAAGACAAATCTTGAAAGAAGTCAGAAATAAAAATGATCTTACCCAAAAAGGAACAAAGATAAAAGATTACATCAGACTTCTCTTCAGAAACAATGCAAGCAAGAAGATGGTGGAGTTACACAATTAAAATGCCGAATGAAAAACCAGCAACCTATAATTCTGTATCCAGCAAAATTATCCTTCAAAGAGAAGGAAAAATATCTTCTCAGACAAACAAAAATTGAAGGAATGTTTTCCAATAGACCTGCCTTGCAAGAAATATTAAATGAAATACTTTCTGATTGAGGGGAGAAGAAGATGGTAGAGTAGAAAGGAAAGGCCGAAACCGACTCCCACATACACACCAAGGAAGCAACTACAGCAAATATAACTAACCCTGAAAATGACCAAAAGACTAGAGAGCAGACCACCTATACTTGGTGAAGAAGAGAAAACCACACAGAGAAGAATAAAGCAACAGAGACATGATCAAGTGGGACACAAGCCGTTCTCCCATCATAGCCCACAAGTGGGAGGAAGACGAACAGAGCAGGGAGAGGACAGGCACTCAAGAACTCTACACACTTTGTTCAGGGAACACTTGTCCACATTGCATCAAGCTTTGGTGATTAATGGTGATGGACATCAGGGAGAGCTAGAGCACTCTGGGAGGTTGAGATTCCTACCACTTGTAAAGGAGAGGTATGCTCTGCTGGTACCACTGAGACCCAACACGGAAACAAGTTTGAAAGATTTACTAGCAGTGGGAAGGGTGCCAGAGGGGCAAGGTTTGGATGGAGTTCTCTCTGCAGGAGAAAAGGCAGATGGATGATGCTTCTACAGTCCTCCCTCAGCCCAACTGGTCAGGTGCTTAGCGGAGGCCCAAATGCTTCATCCCTCTCACTGGCAGCTCAGCCTCAAGCCACTTCCTTAGGTACTCACCTGCCTGCCCACCCACTTGGTCTGGCAGCATCAGACTTTGCTGTCTGACAGGTGGAGGCAGGCTTTGCTGCCTGGCAAGCAGAGGGAGGCTTTCCCAGCTATCTTGGCCCTATCTAAGCCCAACTGGGAGGTGTATGTGGGAGCCAGCTCCAAGTACACCTTCCTCCTTATGGGCATCTCACCCTGGTCCTGCACACCCTGACACCATGCACATGCCTATGTCCTAAAACTGGTCATCTTCCACAAAGCCACATGACAGCACTGGCCAAACCATTAACCCAGCAGCTTTGTTATCACTACAAGGCACACAGAGGGCAGCCCTGCCCGTAACAATCCAGCAGAAGCCACTGCTCAAATCACAAAGAGCTAAATGAGGCAAACTGGTGGCCACAGTGGACTCAGATAGACCACTGCCAACAGACAGACAAGAAGGAGGCCCCACCCATTGCCCACCACCAACAACTGGGGCTCCACCACAAAGGAGAGCCAAGCACCAGACAGTAAAGAATCTTGAGCTTCTGGGCACCCCAGAATGCCTTCTTCATAAAGCCATTACTCTCTGCACAAGGAAACACAGCAAATCTATCTAATACAAATGAACAAACACTGAAACCCTGACAAAATGAGGAGGGGGAGGAATATGTTACAAACAAAACCATAGGATAAGACACCAGAAAGATGGCTAAATGATATGGAGATCACCAATCTTCTTGATAAAGATTTCAAAGTAACAATCATAAATATGCTCACTGATCTGTGGAAAGTATTGACAATCTCAGGGAGGACTTCAACAAAGAGACAGAAGAGGTGAAAAAGAGCCACTCAGAGCTGAAGAATACAGTAACTGAAATGAAATACAGAATGGACAGAATGAATAATAGATTGCTGCAAGCAGAGGAGATAATAAATTAGATAGAAATTAGAGAACAGGAAAACAATGTAGATGAGGAGCAGAGAGAAAAAAGAGTAACTAGAAATGAAAAGATGCTGAGAACTGTGTTACACCTCCAAATAAAACAATATTTGTATAACAGGAGGACCAGAAGGAGAAGCAAGAGACAAATGGGTAGAAAGTCTCTTTGAAGAAATAATTGCTGACACCCAGGTCCTGGAAGCACAGACAGGCCCTAACAAAAGGAACCCCAGGAAGACAATGCCAAGACATATAATAATAAAAATGACAAAGATTAAGATTAAGGAGAGGGTATTAAAAACAGCCAGAGAGAGAAAAAAGATTACTCATCACGGAAACCCCATCAGGCTATCAGCAGACTTCTCAAGGGAGTGGCATGAAATATTTAATGTATTGAGACAGAAGGACCTTCATCCAAGAATGCTCTACCCAGTAAGATTATCATTCAAAATTGAAGGAGAGATTAAGTACTTCTCAGATAAACAAAAGGGAATTTACCACCACTAAACCTGCATTACTGGATATGTTAAAGGCACTTCTGTAGATGGAAAAGTTCTTAAACCAAAATAGTTTTCACCAGTGAAAATAAACCCACAGTAAATGTAGTAGACCAATGAATTACCATGCAAGTATGAAATTAAAACAAAACAATAAACAAAGTAATAAAACCAATTATACACAAAATCAGTCAAGGGATACACAAAAAATGCAGATAATGACATCTAATACATAAAGCGTGGAGGAGAAAGAAGAATAAAAAAGTACTTTTAGAATGTGTTTGAAATAGAGTGATCATCAACTTAATAGAGACTGTTATATAGTTAGGAAGCTATCCATGAACCCTATGGTAGCCACAAACCTAAAGCCTGTAACAGATACACAAAAAATTTAAAAAGAGAAATCCAATCACAACACTAAAGAAAATCATCAAATAATGAGAAAAGTATAAGAGAGTAAGAAAGGAACTACAAAAACAATTAACAAAATGGCAATAAGTACATACCTATCAATAATTACCTTAAATGTAAATGGACTGAATGCACCAATCAAAAGACATATGGTGGCAAAATGGATAAAGGAACAAGATCCATCTATATGTTGCCTACAAGAGACTCATTTCAGACCTAAAGACATATACAGAATTAAAATGAAGGGATGAAAAAAGATATTTCATACAACTAATAAGGAGGAAAAAGCAGGAGTACCAGTACTGATATCAGTCAAAACAGACTTCAAAACAAAGAAAGTAAAAGAGACAAACAAGGACTTTACTTAACGAAAAAGGGATCAGTCCAACAAGAAGCTATAAAAATTATAAATATCTGTGGAGCCAACATAGGAGCACCTAAATATGTAAGACAAATATTAACAGAATTAAAGAGGAAAAATGCCTGGAACTCATTCACACTAGGGGACTTTAACACACCACTTCCATCAATGGACAGATCAACCAGACATAAATCAGATCAACCAGACGTAAGTTACATGAAGAAACAAAAAAAGCACAGAAAAACACAGAGGCTAAGCAACATGCTTCTAAATAATCAAGGGATCATTAAGTGACTCAAAACAGAAATCAGGCAAAACATGAAGACAAATGAAAACAAAAATACAACAGCCCAAAATTTGTGGGATGCCACAAAAGAAGTTCTAAGAGGGAAGCACATAGCAATACAGGCCTACCTCAAGAAATAAGAACAAACCCAAATAAACAGTCTAAACTCACAATTAAATAAACTAGAAAAAGAAGAACAAATGAAAATCAGTTGGTAGAAGGAGGGACATAATAAAGATCAGAGCAGAAATAAATAAGAAAAGAATAAAAGAATAGGAAAAAATCAGTGAAACCAAGAGCTGTTTCCTTGAGAAGATAAACAAAATAGACAAACCCCTAGGCAGACTTTTTAAGAAAAAAGAGAGTACACAAACAAAATCAGAAATGAAAAAGGAGGAGTCACAGCGGATACCACAGAAATACAAAGATTAGAGAATTCTTTGTAAAAATTATATACCAATAAATTGGACAAACTAGAAGAAATGGGCAAATTCCTAGAATAATACAACCTTCCAAATCTGAACAAATTACCAGCAATGAAATTGAATTGGTAATCAGAAAACTCCCAACAAACAATAAGTCAAGGACCATGTGGCTTCACAGCTGAATTCAACCAAACATTTAAAGAAGAGCTCATACACATCCTTCTTAAAGTATTCCAAGAAGTAGAAGAGGAGGGAATACTTCCAAACTCATTCTATGAGGCCAGCATCACTCTAATACCAAAACCAGGCAAAAACACCACAAAAAAAGAAAATTACAGACCTATATCCCTGATTAACATAGATGCAAAAATCCTCAACAAAATATTAGCAAAGCTTATTCAAAAATACATGAAAAAGATCATCCATCAAGACCAACTGGGATATATTCCAGGGATGCAATGACTGTATAATATTTGTAAATCAATCAGTGTGATAAGCCACATTAACAAAAAGAAGGATAAAAACCATATGATCATCTCAATAGATGCTGAAAAAGCATTTGATAAAATTCAACATCCATTCATGATAAAAACTCTTAACAAAATGGTTATAAAGGGAGGTTCATACCTCAACATAATAAAGGCTATATATATGACAACTCACAGTTAACATCATACTCAATGGCAAAAAGCTAAAAGCTTTCCCTCTAAGGTCAAGAATAGGAAAAAGGTATCCACTCTCACCACTTTTATTTAACATAGTACTGGAGGTCCACAGCAATCAGACATGATAAAGAGATAAAAGGCATCCAAATTGGTAAGGAAGGAGTTGAACTCTCACTCTTTGCAGATGACATGATATTACATATAGAAAATCCTTTAGAGAAACCACCAAAAAACTATTAAAATTAGTAACTGGATTCAGCAAAGTTGCACGATACAAAATTAATACACAGAAATCATTGTGTTCCTATATACTAACAACAAACTAGCAGAAAGAGAAATCAGGAAAACAATTCCATTTACAATTGCATCAAAAAGAGTACATAAGAGGTACATACTCTTAAAACTACAAGACACTCATTAGAGAAATTAAACAAGACGCAAATAAATGGAAATATATTCCATGCTCATGGATAGGAAGAATTAATATTGTCAAAATGGTGAACCTTCTCAAAACAATTTACAGATTCAATGCAATCCTTATCAAAATACCAATGGCATTTTTCAATAAGCTAGATAGAGCAAATAATCCTAAAATTCATATGGAACCACAAAAGACCCTGAATAGCCAAAGACATCCTGAGAAAGAAGAACAAACCTGGGGGTATTAGCTCCCTGACTTCAAGCTATACTACAAAGCTACAGTAATCAAAACAGTATGGTACCAACACAAGAATAGACGCATAGATCTATGGAACAGAATAGAAAGCCCAGATATTAACCAATGCCCATATGGTCAATTAATATAGGACAAAGAAGCCATCAATATACAATGGGGAAAACAAATTCTTTTCAATAACTGGTGTTGGGAAAACTGGACAAATACATGCAAGAGAATGAATGGATTATTGTCTAACTCTGTACACAAACGTAAACTTGAAATGGATAAAGACTTAAATGTAAGACATGAAACCATAAAAGTCTTCAAAGAAAACATAGGCAAAAATCTCTTGAATATGAGCATGACCAGTGTTTTCTTGGACACATCTCCTTGGGCAAGGGAAACAAAATAAAATAGAAAATGGACAAGTGGGACTATATCAAACTAAAAAGCTTCTGTACAGCAAAGGACAACATCAATAGAACAAAAAGGTAACCTACAGTATGGGAGAACATATTCATAAATGATTTATGTGATAAGGGGTTAACATCCAAAATATACAGAGAACTCATACACTTCAACACCAAAAAAAACAAATAACCTGATTAAAAAATGGGCAGAGGACCTGAACAGACATTTTTCCAAAGAAGAAATATAGATGGGTGACAGGCACATGAGAAGATGTTCCACCATTGGTAATTATCAGGGAAATGCAGATCAAAACCACAATGAGGTGTCACCTCACACCAGTAAGAATGGCCACTATTCAAGACAACAAATAACAAGTGTTGGTGAGGACGTGGAGAAAAGGCAACTTTCTTACACTGTTGGTGGGAATGTAAATGGTGAAGCCACTGTGGAAAACAGTATGGGGGTTTCTGAAAAAAAACAAAGAATAGAAGTACCATATGACCCAGTAATTCCACTCCCAGGAATTTACCTGAAGAAAACAAAATCCCTGATTTGAAAAGATAGATACACCCCTATGTTATTGCCACATTATTTACAATAGCCAAGATATGGAAGCAACCAAAGTGTCTATCAATATATGAATGGATAAATAAGAGGGGGTACATATACACAATGGAATATTATTAAGCCACAAGAAGTGAAATCCTGCCATTTGCAACAATATGGATGGATCTAAAAGGTATTATGCTAAGTGAAATAAGCCAGGTAGAGAAAGACAAATACCATATAATTTCACTTATCTGTGCAATCTAAAAACAAAACAAAACAAAACGGAAGTAGACTCATAGACACTGAGAAGTGACTGGTGGTTACCATGGGTGAGGGGTTGGGATGGGAGGGTGGGGAGGGTGTAGGGGATAAAAGGGCACACAAATTCTCAATCATAATATAAGCTGGTCACAGAAATGGTTACAGCATGGACGATATAGCCAATGATTCTGTAACATCTTCTTATGCTCACAGACAGCAACCACACCTGTGGGGGTGAGCATATAACAATATGGGTAATTGTTGAACAGCACTGTGTCGTATACTGGAAACTGATATAAGATTGTATATCAGCTATACTTCAGTAAAAAAGAAAGAAACACTTTGTGGTAGCCATCCCTTAAGACTGATCGCCAGTGGTTCTTGCCTCCTGGTATACATGGCATTATTTTCAGATCCAATAAAAAAGAAGGGGAATAAAAGAAAGAAAGACAACACCTCAACAAAAAAAATTGGGCAAAAGACATAACTTGCACTTTACAGAGAAGAAAATTAAAAAAAACCAACCATGTTAGAAAAAGAGTCTCAATATCAAATATAACCAGAGAAATGCAGTTAAAAAAAACAAGATACTATTTCCACCCAATAATAATATCTATAAAGTTTTGGTAAAAATGGGAGAAAAAAGGACCTTCTGCTGAAGGCAATTTGGTTGTATTTTTTAAAATAAAATATATGCACACACTTATAGGTAGACCCCTAGAGAAACTCTTATTATATTTGCGTTCCAGGATATGTTCACTACAGCATGGTTTTTAAGAGTGAAAACAGTAAATAATTTAAGTTTTTAAATTTTTTTAATTTAACAGAAGGAGACTAGACAAAATATGGTGCATTCATGATATTGGCCTATACAACAGCTAAAAGAAATAAATTATATCTGTCTTTCATCTATATTAAACAGATTTCAGACATAAAGTATCAAGTAAGGAAAATTACAGAATGATAGGTACAGTACAATATCATGTACATAATTTAAAACCCACACAAAATAAACCATGTTTGCTTGTAAACCTATATAATAATCAAAAGTATTTAAAAAATTGTTTGGGCAAGAAGACACATTAAACTCTTCATAGAGGAAGCTTCAGTGGGTCTAAAAAGGTGTCAATTTAGTTTCTTAGGGTGTAAGCTTAAGCAGTAATATTTTAGCCCTTTAAAAACCTGTGCTATGACAAAAAATTAGCAATGGTTAATCCTACATCAGAGGCATAAGAGTGTTGTTAGACTATTCTTGGTATTTGCCTGAATTTTAAACATTTCTTAAGGTATAAAATAATAATCTATTTCACTCCACCCCATTAAATAAATTTATAAACATTTTCAAAATATAAACTTGAATTGGGACATTACTTTCTGTTTCCACATATCTGTATGTATCTTGCTTTGGATACATACAAAGGCATACTTTAAAGTAAAAATGGGGAAAATACTCTACAACATGACACTAACTAAAATTCATGTATGCTGACTTTGGCAGGCTATGGAAACTTCAGATGCTTGAGCAAGCTGTGACAGTTTGAGTTATGCTTTTAGTAGTACTCATCTTTCAGGCTTGTATAAGGGAGACTGAAATGGACAGATTATTTTTGGAAGCTATTAAAAGGCTGTAAACAAGAAGTCATGTATCAGTATTAGTAAATGGTAAGTAGTAACGAACATGAAAAGAAGACAGTGAATCTCATTTCTCTCTCTACCTTCTTTGTACCATACCCAAGCACCAAAGGTACTTGAAAAATGTTGTCTGAGTACAAGATATATGATCTTAATTCTTAGCTCCTCAGTGGAAATATTCTCAATAATTTTGAAAGTAATTTCTGTAATGTAAACTGTCCACAGATAAATTTTAAGTCATTCAGGTATGAGCTCAACATTGCTCTTCAGTATCTTGATCCGCCATGATCAAAATACAGGTTTTACCCATAGTATCCATAAAATTAATATCTGTTATTCTCAGATGAAGACATTTATAACAAAAATAGTAAAAGCTATGATTTATTGAACTATAACTTATACATGCCAGTCACTGTGGTAGGCACTTTCCGTATATTTTCCTACCTAACCTTTCCTCCGCACACTGTAAGGCAGACATTATACTATATCCACACTTAACTGATGAGAGAACTGAGGCTCAGAGATGTGAAATAATTTGCCTAAGATGAGACTAAAGCTAGTAAATGGTGATGATGAGATGCAAACCAAGGACTGCCTGATTCCAAATCTATGCTCATTTTACTGTGCCTCAACTCTGCCACTAAACAACATCATTTATTTTGTTGTCACATAAACAAAATCCTGAGCTCCAGGTGGCATGAATGTTGACAACTCCCGCGTTACTAAAACATCTTTATTTTTTATAAATAAATATTTATTTTTATAAATACATAATTATATATTATGCTATCTCTTTAAGAGTTTTTAACAATAGTTACTTAACCACTTTAAACTCCAGAAATGGGGTAGTAACACTATCTCACAGAATTGTTTTTTTAATTGAGATACTTTTAGATATTGTCCTAATTTGCCAATGAATTGAGATTAAGATATTAGGCATTTAGTGAAATGTCTGGCATGTAGTTATTGCTAAATAAACATCAGCAGTTATTATTCTTATTATCATATTTCATATTTTATTATTTAGAGAGTTTAGTTCATTGGTTAAGAACCCAAAATCTCTGCAACCTTATACAGCACAAGAGAACTATATCGTCAGTATTCAATATATAATCATGGAGCATCCACAGTCTCATTTTCAAAGGTATCTACAAAAACTTCTCTCTTCACTAAAATATGGGAATTGTCTAACAGCTCAACTGAACACTGGAATCACACAGTACTTTTCAGCATTTAATTTTTTAGGTTAGCCTGACATCTAGTGGAATGACTGTCACCATCCAAAAGATTTAAAATACATGCTTCAAAAAAAAAAATCATACTTACATTTCACTAAATAAAGAACAATATCTGAAAAGAGAGATTAAAGATGACAGCGTTAGAGGTGACACAGAGAACTCTTCCCAAAACCACATATAATACAAAAATATAGTTAATACAACTAATCCTAAAAAAGCAACAGGAAAGAAGCCTGCGCCAGACTGCATACTCCTGGACAACATAGCAGACCTCACGAAAAAGGGTAACGTACACCAAAGCCTTGATCTGGCGGGACCCAAGCCCTTCTTCCACCCCAGCTAACTGGGGAGAGGAAGAGAAACAGAGGGGGGAGGAGGGGTTGGAAGCCTAGGACTGCTGAACACCCAACCCTGGAGATCTGCTTTGGGAGCACAAACCTACATTGCGTGGTGCTCTGGAGATTAGTGGGGTTGGAAAGCTAAGACAGGCAGAATACTTGGAGACACTGAGATTCCAGCTATTTGTGGAAAACAGAGATCCATATACAGCTGCTCTGGGACAAAGGAAAGGTGGGTGCATCTGAGAGACTTTCTAGCACTGAGAGGGCTGCTGAAGGGGCAGAGATTGCATGGAGTTTGCTTCTAGGGAGAAGAGATAGGTGGACAAGGTTGTTTGGGCATGCTCAGCCCAGCAGATGGGAACTTTCAGGAGCTTCAGGCACTCCATCCACCTGGCTGACTACTCAGCACTGAGGCGCCCCACTGTGATATGCAGCCTGCTGTGCCTTCCTCCTGGCCTGCCAGCACTGGCTTACAAACTGGCAGTTCCAGCCCTGGCATCAGGGCAGCCAGAGGTAGGCCCTGCCTGTGGCAGCTACAAACGCAAAGCACAGAGGGTCACACCTGTGTGCTCAGCCCACTGGTTTTGACAGTGGAGGCAGGCCCTGCAGCCAGGAAGCAGGAAACACTTCATTCCTCCTCTTAGGCACCAGCGCCACTCCCCTGTGACCTCCGACATTACTCCAGGGGCTGAGGAGCTCCACAGACTACAGCTTGTGGGCACTACAGAGTGTCACATACAAATATGAAACATCAAAGGAACCTGGTTCTCACCAAAAATCTCAAAAACACCAGAAAAAGGCAAAAGTGAAACAAAATTCACCAATCTTCCTGAAAGAGAGTTCAAAATAAAAATCTAAACATGCTCCTGGAGGTACAGAAAAATATTCAAGAAATCAGGGAAGAATTTAGAACAGAGATTCAATCATTAAGAAATTCCATATACGAAATGAAACATACAATGGAAAGTTTTAAAAGCAGATTAGATGTAGTAGAAGAAATGGTAAATAGAATAGAAATTAGAGAAGAGGAATACAAAGAAGCTGAGGCACAGAGAGAAAAAAGGATCTCTAGGAATGAAAGAATATAGAGAAAACTGTGTGACCAATCCAAAAGGAACAATATTCATATTACAGGGGTACCAGAAGAAGAGAGAGAAAAAGGGGTAGAAGGTGTATTTGAGGAGGTAATTGCTGAACACTTTCCCAATCTGGGGAAGGAGATAGTCTCTCAGGCCATGGCGGCATAGATCTCACAATGCAAGGGACCCAAGGAAGAAAACAACAACACACATAATAATAAAATGATGAAGATCAGGGATAAGGACACACTTTTAAAAGCAGCTAAAGAGAGAAAAAAAGATCACATACAAAGAAAAACCTATCAGGTTATCATCAGACTTCTCAACAGAAACCTTACAGGCCAAAAGGGAGTGGCATGATATATTTAATACAATGATGTAGAAGGGCTTAGAATCAGGAATGTTTTATCTGGCAAGATTATCATTTAAATTTGAAGGAGTGAATGAACAATTCCAAGATAAACAAAAGCTGGAGAAATTACCTCCCACAAACTATCTATAAAGTATATTTTGGAGGGAATGCTAAAGATTGAAGTATTCCTAAAACTAAACAGATGTCACCAGGGAAAATAAAACCACAGTAAAGAAAGTAGAACAATTAATTACTAACCAGATGCAAAATCAAATCAACTAAACCCAAAGCCAATCAAGGGATAGATAAAAGAGTACAGAATATGATACCTAATATATGAAGAATGAAGGAGGAAAAAAAAAGAACTTTAGGTTCTGTTTGTAATAGCATATGAAGTGAGTTAAATTAGATTGTTAGATAGTAAGGGAATTATCCTTTAACCTTTGGTAACCACAAATCTAAACTCTCCAATGGCAATAAGTACATACCTATTGATAATCACCCTAAATGTAAATGGTCTGAATACACCAATCAAAAGACACAGAGTCACTGAATGGATAAAAAAACAAAACCTGTCTATATGTTTCCTAAAAGAGACTCACTTCAAACCCAAAGACATACACAAACTAAAAGTAAAGGGATGGAAAAAGATATTTCATGCAAATAATAGGGAGAAAAAAGCAGGAGTTGCAGTACTTGTATCACACAAAATAGACTTCAAAACAAAGAAAGTAACAAGAGACAGAGAAGGACATTACATAATGATAAAGGGGTCAGTCCAACAAGAGGATATAACCATTATAAATATCTATGAACCCAACAGAGGACCATCTATATATGTGAAACAAATACTAACAGAATTATAAAGGGGGAAATAGAAGGCAATACATTCATTTTAGGAGACTTCAACACAAGACTGACTCCAAAGGACAGATCAATCAAACAGAAAACAAGTAAGGAGACAGAGATACTGAACAACATATTAGAATAGATGACCTAACGGACATCTACAGAACACTCCATCTGAAAGGAACAGGATACACGTTCTTCTAAAGTGCACATTTTCAAGAACAGATCATATACAAGGCCACAAACAGAGCCTCAGTAAATTAAAAAAGGCTCAAATTGTACCAACTAGCTTCACAGAGCAGAAAGGAATGAAACTAAAAATATATTACACAGAGAAAACAAAAAGCCCACAAACACATGGAGGCTTAATAACATGCTCCTAAATAATCAATAGATCAATGACCAAATAAAACAGAGATCAAACAATATATGGAGACAAATGACAACAATAATTCAATACTGCAAAATCTGTGGGATGCAGGGAAGGCAGTGCTAAGAGGGAAGTATATTGTAACACAGGCCTACCTCAGGAAAGAAGAACAATCCCATATGAACCCTCTAAACTCACAATTAATGAAACTAGAAAAAGAAGAACAAATGAGGCCCGAAGTATCAGTAGAAGGAGGGACATAATACAGATTAGACTAGAAAAAAATAAAATCGAGAAGAAAAAACAATGGAATCATTGCAGGAGCTGGTTTGTTGAGAAAATAAAACACATAAGCCTCTAGCGAGACTTATTAATAAAAAAAGAGAGTCTACACACAAAAACAGACTCAGAAAAGAGAACAGAAGAATCACTGTGGAAACCACAGAAATACAAAGTATTATGAGAGAATACTATAAAAAATCATATGCTAAGAAACTGGAAAACCTAGAAGAAATGGACAACTTTCTAGAAAAATACAATGTTCCAAGGCAGAAACAGGAGGAAATAGTAAATCTGAATATACCAATTATCAGCAAAGAAATTGAATTGGTAACCAAAAAACTGCCTAAGAACAAAACGCTTGGACAAGATGGTTTCACTGTCAAATTTTATCAAACATTTAGTGAAGACCTAACACTCATCCTCCTTAAAGTCTTCCAAAAAGTAGAGGAGATATAGTCAGTTAATATTTGATAAAGGAGCCTTGGATATACAATGGGGAGATGACAGCCTCTTCAGCAGCTGGTGTTGGAAAAACTGGACAGCTACATGTAAGAGAATGAAACTGGACTACTGTCTAGCCCCATACACAAAGGTAAACTCAAGGTGGATCAAAGACTTGAATGTAAGTCATGAAACCATAAAACTCTTAGAAAAAAACTTAGGCAAAATTCTCTTGGACATAAACATGAGCAACTTCTTCATGAACATATCTCCCAGGGCAAGGGAAACAAAAGCAAAAATGAACAAGTGGGACTATATCAAGCTGAAAATCTTCTGTACAGCAAAGGACACCATCAGTAGAACAAAAAGACATCCTACAGTATGGGAGAATATATTATAAATGACGTATCCGATAAGGGTTGACATCCAAAATATATAAAGAACTCATGCACCTTAACAAACAAAAAGCAAATAATCCAATTAAGAAATGGGCAGAGGACATGAATAGACACTTCTCTAAAGAAGAAATTCAGATGGCCACCAGGCACATGGAAAGATGCTCCACATCACTAATCATCAGAGAAATGCAGATTAAAACCACAATGAGATATCACCTCACACCAGTGAGGATGACCAACATCCAAAACACAAACAACCACAAATGTTGGTGAGGATGTGCAGAAAAGGGAACCCTCGTACACTGCTGGTGGGAATGCAAATTAGTTCAACCATTGTGGAAAGCAGTATGGAGGTTCCTCAAAAAACTCAAAATAGAAATACCATTTGACCCAGGAATTCCACTCCTAGGAATTTACCTTAAGAATGCAGCAGGGCTGTTTCAAAAAGACATATGCACCCCTATGTTTATTGCAGCACTATTACAATAGCCAAGAAATAGAAACAACCTAAGTGCCCATCAGTAGATGAATGGATAAAGAAGATGTGGTACATATGCACAATGAAATATTATTCAGCCATAAGAAGAAAACAAATCCTACCATTTGCAACAACATGGATGGAGCTAGTGGGTATTATGCTCAGTGAAATAAGCCAAGCCGAAAAAGATAAGCATCAGATGATTTCACTCGTATGTGGAGCATAAGAACAAAGAAAAAAACTGAAGGAACAAAACAACAGCAGACTCACAGAACCCAAGAACGGACTAATAGTTACCAAAGGGAAAGGGACTGGGGAAGATGGGTGGGAAGGGAGGGATAAGGGGGAAAAGAGGTAATACGATTAGCATATGTAATGTTGGGGGGGCACGGGGAGGGCTGTACAACTCAGAGAAGACAAGTAGTGATTCTATAGCTTCTCACTACACTGATGGACAGTGACTCTAATGGGGTTGGTGGGGGGGACCGAACGAAGGGGGTACTTTAATCACCATAATATTGCACACGTACTTGTAGATTAATGATACCAAAATAAATTATTTTAAAAAAAGTAGAAGAGGAGGGAATACTCCCAAATTCATTCTACAAGGCCAACATCACTCTAATACCAAAACCAGGCAAAGACACCACAAAAAAAGAAAATTACAGACCAATATCCCTGATGAACATACATGCAAAGATACTCAAAAAAATATTAGCAAACCAAATTCAAAAACACATAAAAAATATCATCCATCATGAGCAAGGAGGATTTATTCCAGTGATGCAAGGATGGTACAATATTAGAAAATCCATTAACATCATCCACCACATCAACAAAAAGAAGGACAAAAACCACATTATCATCTCCGTAGATGCTGAAAAAGCATTTGAAAAAATTAACATGCATTCATGATAAAAACTCTCAACAAAATGGGTACAGAGGGTATGTACCTCAACATAATGAAGGCCATGTATGACAAACCCACAGCCAACATCATACTTAACAGCGAGAAGCTGAAAGCTTTTCCTTTAAGAATGGGAAGAAGACAAGGATGTCCCTCTCCCCACTTTTATTCAACATAGTTCTGGAGGTCCTTGACATGGCAATCAGACAAAACAAATAAATAAAAGGCATCCAGATTGGCAAGGAAGAAGGCAAACTGTCCCTGTTTGCAGATGACATCATATTGTACATAAAAAAACTACTAGATCTAAAATCTGAATCCAGCAAAGTTGCAAGATACAAAATTAATACACAGAAATTTGTTGTATTCCTATACACTAACGATAAGCTAGCAGAAAGAGAAATCAGGAAAAAAATTCCATTCACAATTGCATCCAAAAGAAGAAAATACCTAGGAATAAACCTAACCAAGAAAGTGAAAGACCTATACTCTAAAAACTACAGGACACTCACGAGAGAAATTAAAGAAGATACCAATAAATGGAAAGACATCCCATGCTTATGGATAGGAAGAATTAATAGTGTCAAAATGGCAATCCTGTCTAAGCATTCTACAGAGTCAATGCAATCCCTATCAAAATACCAACAGCATTCTTCAACAAATAGAACAAGTAGTTCTAAATTCATATGGAACCACAAAAGACCCCGAATAGCCAAAGCAATCCTGAAAAGGAAGAATAAAGCAGGGAGTTATGCTCCCCAACTTCAAGCTCTACTACAAAGCCTCAGTAATCAAGACAATTTGGTACTGGCACAAGAACAGACCCATAGACCAATGGAACAGACTAGAGAGCCCAGATATAAACCCAAGCATATATGGTCAATTAATATATGATAAAGGGGCCACAGACATACAAAGGGGAAAAGACAGCCTCTTCAACAGCTCGTGTTGCCAAAACTGGACAGCTACATGTAAGAGAATGAAACTGGATTATTGTCTAATCCCATACACAGAAGTAAACTCAAAATGGAACAAAGACCTGAATGTAAGTCATGAAACCATAAAACTCTTAGAAGACAACATAGGCAAAAACCTCTTGAATATAAACATGAGCAACTTTTTCCTGAATGCATTTCCTTGGGCAAGGAAAACAAAATAAAAAATGAACAAATGGGACTACATCATGCTAAAAAGCTTCTGTACAGCAAAGGACACCATCAACAGAACAAAAAGGCATCCCTACAGTATGGGAGAATACATTTGTAAATGATATTTCTGACAAGGGGTTAACATCCAAAATACATAAAGAACTCACATACCATAACATCCAAGAAGCAAATAACCCTATTAAAAAATGGGCAGAGGATCTGAATAGACACTTCTCCAAGAAGATTCGGATGACCACCAGGCATATGAAAAGATGCTCCACATTGCTAATTATCAGGGAAATGCAAATTAAAACCACAATGAGGAGAAGAGGATTAAAGATGGCAGCATGAGAGGTGAGACAGAGGCTTCCTCCTAAAACCACATATAATATGAAAATATAACTAATACAACTACTCTTGAAAGAGCAACAGGAAGAGGACTGCAACAAACTGCATACACCTGGAGACAAGAGCAGACATCACGGAAAAGGGTAGCATACTAAAGCTGTGGTCCTGTGGCATCCAAGCCCTTCCCCCACCCCAGCTCACCAACAGGAGGAGGAGGAGGAACAGAGCATGGAGGGAGTGGAGATCTGGAACTGTTGAACACCTAACTCTGGAGGTCTGCTCTGCAAGCACAAACCTACATTTCATGGTGCTTGCACGAACTCTCGTAATTAGGGGGCTGGAAAGCTAAGACAGGCAGAATTCCTAGAGAGATTAAGATTCCAGCTGCTTGTGGAAAGCAGGGATCCATACCCAGCTGCTCTGGCACAAAAGAAAGGCGGGCAGCCTGAGAGACTTCTTAACAAAGAAGCCCTTAGCAAGAGGGCTGCTAAAGGGGCAAGGACTGATTGCACAGAGCTTACTGCTCAGGAGAAAGGACAGGCAGACAAAATTGTCCGGGTGCACTCTGCCCAGCAGGTTGGGAGCTTTCACGATCTTCAGGTGCTCCAGCTCCCTGGCTGCCTACACAGCTCCAAGAACCCCTTCCGTGGCAGGCAGACTACTGTGCCTTTCTCCTGGCCAGCCCCACTGGGCTTGCAAACCGGGAAACCCTACCCTGGCATTAGGCCAGCCAGAGGGAAGATCTGTCTACAGCAACTGAAAATGCAAAGCATAGAGGCTTATACCTGTGTGCTCGGGGCAGTGGAGACAGGCATAGCAGCCGGGAAGCAGGAAACAGCTCTTTCCTCCCCCCAGGCACCAATACCACTCCCCTGCAACCTCCGACATTGCTTCAGGGGCTGAGCAGCTCAAGAGATGAGCTTCTGGGCACTAGAGGGGGCCATACACAAATACGAAATGCCAAAGGAACCTGGTCCAGAGTAAAATTATGAACACAAATCCTGAGAAATATTTAAATGATATTGACCTCATGACTCTCCCTGAAAGGGAGTTCAAAATAAAAATCATTAACATGCTCATGGAGGTACGGAAAGATATTCAAGAACTCAGGAATGAATTAGTCAGAAATCCAATCATTGAAAAGCAAAATGGATGGTATTAAAAGCAGATTGCATACAGTGGAGATGATAAATGAAATAGAAACTAGAGAAGAGGAATACAAAGAAGCTGAGGCACAGAGAGAAAAAAGGATCTCTAAGAATGAAAGAATATTGAGAGAACTGTGTGACCAATCCAAACGGAACAATATTCACATTATAGGGGTACCAGAAGAAGAAAGAGAGAGAGAAAGGGATAGAAAGTGTCTTTTAGGAGGTGATTGCTGAAAACTTCCCCAATCTTGGGAAGGAGATAGTCTCTCAGGCCATGGAGGGGCACAGATCTCCCAACACAAGGGACCCAAGGAAGACAACATCAAGACATATAGTAATTAAAATGGCAAAGATCAAGGATAAGGACAGACTATTAAAAGCAGCCAGAGAGAGAAATAAGATAACATACAAAGAAAAGCCCATCAGGCTATTATCAGACTTCTCAGCAGAAACCTTACAGGCCAGAAGGGAGTGGCATGATGTATTTAATGCAATGAAGCAGAAGGGCCTCCAACCAAGATTACTTTATCCAGCAAGATTTCATTTAAATTTCAAGAAGGGATTAAACAATTCCCAGATAAGCAAAAGGTGAGAGAATTTACCTCCCACAAACCATCTCTACAGTGTATTTTGGAGGGACTGCTATAGATGGAAGTGTTCCTACAGTTTAATAGCTGTCACCAGAGGTAATAAAACCACAGTAAAGAAAGTAGAACAGCTAATTACTAAAAAAATGCAAAATTAAATTAACTATCCCCAAAGTCAATCAAGGGATAGACAAACAGTACAGAATATGATACCTAATATATAAAGAATGGAGGAGGAAGAAAAAGGAGGAGAAAAACAAAACAAAAGAAAAAAAGAACCTTTAGATTGTATTTGTAATAGTATGTTAAGTTAAGTTAGACTCTTACATAGTAAGGAAGTTAACCTTGAACCTTTGGTAACCACGAATCTGAAGCCTGTAATGCCAATAAGTACACACCTATCCATAATCACCCTAAATGTAAATGGACTGAATGCACTAATCAAAAGACACAGAGTCACTGAATGGATAAAAAACAAGACCCATCTATATGTTGCCTTCAAGAGACTCACTTTAAACCCAAAGACATACACAGACTAAAAGTGAAGGGATGGAAAAAGACATTTCATGCAACTAATAGGGAGAAAACCACAATGAGATATCACCTCACACCAGTTAGGATGGTCAGCATCGAAAAGACTAGGAAGAACAAATGCTGGCAAGGAAGCGGAGAAAGGGGAACCCTCGTACACTGCTGTTCGATATGTAAATTAGTTCAACCATTATGGAAAGCAATATGGAGGTTCCTTAAAAAACTAAAAATAGAAATACCATTTGACCCAGGAACTCCACTCCTAGGAATTCACCCAAAGAAAACAACTTCTCAGATTCAAAAAGACATATGTGGGGAGGGGGGATTCAGGATGGCGGCATGAGAGGTGACACGGAGAACTCCTCCCAAAACCACAAATAGTACAAAAATATAGTTAATTAATACAACTAACCCTAAAACAGCAAGAAGAAAGACGGTTGAACCAGACTGCATACAGACCTCATGAACAGAGCGGACCTCACAAAATAGGGTAACATACGAAAGCCTTGATCCAGTGGGACCCAAGCCCTTCCCCCACCCCAGCTCACCAGCAGGAGAAAGAGAAACAGAGCGGGGAGGGGTTGGAAGCCTGGAACTGCTGAACACCCAGCCGTGGAGGTCTGCTTTGTGAGCAGAAACCTAGTGTCTGGTGCTCTGGACGTTGGGGTGCTCCAATGGGCAGAGTGCTTGAGAAACTGACATTCGGCCATTTGTGAAGGATGGGATCTACATCCTGCAGCTCGGTGTCAGAGGAGGGGCAGGTGGTCTGAGAGGCTTCCTAAGAATGCAGCAGCCACGTTTGAAAAAGACATATGCACCCCATGTTTATCGCAGCACTATTTACAATAGCCAAGAAATGGAAGCAACCTAAGTGTCCATCAGTAGATGAATGGATAAAGAAGATGTGGTACATATGCACACTGGAATATTATTCAGCCATAAGAAGAAAACAAATCCTGCCATTTGCAACAACATGGATGGAGCTAGAGGGTATTATGCTCAGTGAAATAAGCCAGGTGGAGAAAGACATGTATCAAATGATTTCACTCATCTGGGGAGTATAAGAACAAAGGAATAACTGAACGAACAAAACAGCAGCAGACTCACAGAACCCAAGAATGGACTAACAGTTACCAAAGGGAAAGGGACTGGGGAGGATGGGTGGGAAGGGAGGGAGAAGGGGATTTTGAGGTGTCATGATTGGTGCACATGGTGTGTGTGGGGTCCCGGGGAAGACAGTGTAGCTCAGAGAAGACAAACAGGGACTCTGTGGCATCTTGCTATGCTGATGGACAGTGACTACAATGAGCACTGGGGCGGGGGGGGGACTTGATAATAAGGGTTAACGTAATAACATTGTTTTTCTTGCAAAACCTTCATAAGAGTGTATATCAATGATACCTTAATAAAAAAAGAATATCTAATGTAAATAATTAAAATTAAACAGTAGAATCAAGTGTAGTATTGTCTATGTGTCAGGCAGTGTACTAAATGCTCCCATGTACCTTATCTCACTTAGCATTTGTTCAAAGTATTTAGTGCCTGTAATGTGCTAAACACTTACTATACAGAATTTTTAAAATGCAGATATGATCCCCATCCTTTTGAAGTTCATAGACAAGGGGATACATTATTAAATAAATCATTATATAAATTAATAAAATTATAAATTGTGTTTAGAGCTATGAAGGACTTTAGAAGGGAATCTTTCATTTAGTAGGAAGTTCAGGAAGGGCCTCCCTGAGGAAGTGATGTGTAAGCCAACTTCTCAAGTACCAATGGGGATTTCAGACAGAGAGAACAGTATGTGTGAAGGTCCCGAGACAGGAAAAGTTTGTTGCCAAAAGAACTGCAAGGAGGACAGTGTAGCTGTGGTTGTAAGGGAGACAGCAGTACCAGGTGAGTTTAAGTCTATGGGGGCCAGATCAGGCAGGGCCATGGGAAAGAGCAGGCCATGTTACGAATTCAGGACTTATCATTTTATTACAGGTATCATAAAAGCCATGTGAATTTTTTTAAACAGGGAGACATATATGATGAGATATATGGTTTTCAAAGAACCCAATGGGGAAATTAAACAGAAGATGAATTTGAATACAGGAGAACAATTAGGATCAATTGGGAGAATACTCCGATAGTCCAAACAATAGGTGGTTTTGGCTCAGACTACAGTGGTTGTGGTCAAGATGTATTTTGAAAGTATATTCAGATCCTGGAGATGAATTGGAAGGGAGGTAGGGGTGAGGGACAAGAAAGCATTGAAAATATTCCCAGATTTCTATCTTGAACAACTGAATAGGTGACTGTCTTAATGTGAGAAAGAGTAGAGATTTAAGAGTAAGACCTAGCTTTTGTTATCAGAGAAAAACTCAGAGATATTTAGTTGCTTATCAGCAAACAAAACTTTTCAGATATGGGGAGATAGTCCTTAGACTGTTGTCAAGGGTGAAGGGCAAAAAATACTTGTGAGAAAAGAAAACTGCAGAGTGTGTAAAGATTGAGTCTTGTTTGTACATGTTTGGAGGTAAACTAATTAGCTGACAGCAAAGAGGTTAGTCTAGGCAATCTGTCCTTGTGTCAGTTGTCCAGTAAGAGGAAAGAAAACAAAACAGAAAGTACTGGATTTTCCTGAAACCCTAACTTTGCTGGGGAGCATATGTGGCAGACTGTCCAAGAATGATATTTATCCAGACCCTTCCATTAGCATCTCTACCTTGGCTGAGGCAGGCCTGAATCATTTCCCTCATGTCCCTCCTTTTATTTAAAACTAACTCCAAAAAACACAATTTCTCCATGAGTGTTTCGATTCCTTTTTTGACCTATTATCAGTTGGATGTGAAACAAAACTTTAGATCTCTAGATTTGATTCTATTGATCAGCTGAACAGATAAACCTGAAAAAATCATGAAGATCTGTAGCACAGATTAAAGATTTTGTTCTTTATACTAAGAATATTGAGAAACCCCCAAAGGTTTGCAATCAAAGGAGTAACTTGATTAGAACCTGAATTTTAAAAATTTAGAAAATTTTATGCTACTTATGAGACAACTGGAAAATTGCTCACTGACTAGGTAGTTGCTAATATTAGGAATTATTGTTAATTTTTGTTTTAGGTATGGTAATGGTACTGTGGTTATGTTTAACAAAAAAAAAGCGTTCTTATCTTTTAAAGAATTACATGCTGAAATATTAATGGATGAAAGGAAAATAAAATGGGGAGTCATCTGTGCAGAGATAGATGTATGTGAATGGAGGCGATTTCCTGCGGCATCAAGTGAGAAGAGTAGAGGAATAAGGATGATGCCTTGGAGAACTTCATCTAGTAAAGGCCAAAGAGATGAAGATGAGCAAATAAACCAGAGTATCTACAAAATTAGTAGATGCTGGACTCTCTTGTCCTTTCCTGGCATGAGCCAGGAGCTCTGTCCTTTCACTTTATCTCTAAATAAAAGCCTGTACCTTGCTCTCTTACCTTGACTGTTTGTGAAGCTCATTCTTTGTCTTCGTGAACAAGAACCCCAGCATCACAAGGACCTCTCTGACTTTTAACACTATGGAAGGATGTACCTTCCTCTCTTTTTCAATTCTGTTTTTCTAGGATCCTCTTCCTGCTCTTCTAACATCTTACTTTCTCTTTCAGCCAGTGAGTCATTCTCCAAGTCCAATTACTCCACAGACTTATGTACTTCTCTGCTGAGTCACTGAGGAGGTCAAAGTAGACACACATGCCTTATTCTTGCTTCACTGTACTCATCCCTCTGTATTCTCCTGAAGACTATCACACAAGCATCTGTAGCTATATGTAAATACCTGTACCAAAGGCAATACCAAAAACAGAAACTTTAAAATTGACATTAATATGGATGGTCCCAAGAGTTTCAAAGGGAAGACAGTTACCTGTAGGTAGATGCTTCACAAAGATAGGTTGGCACTTTTCTGCTCTTAACCCACTTCCTCTAGTCTATATCCTTCAAGCATTTCCAATTGAAATATATCAACAAAAATCGGTAGGTGCAAAATTGGTAGAGTGCTAGGTCAAGGAAGCGAAAGGAAGAAAGTTTTTAAGAAGGAAATAATGCACATGAAATACAATGCCTGGCATTTGGTAAGTGCTCAATAAATACTGCATTTATTTCTGATGGATGAGAAGGAAGTGGTGCAGATGCAAAGTAATGGTAAAATGTCAACACAGAGAAATCACTGGTGACCTTAAGGAGAATAATTTTTGTGGAGTGGTGGGGAAGTTACTACATTAGAGTGGTTTCAGAGGTAAACTGAGATACTAATTGGAGATAATTTTTAAGATGTTGCCTGAGATGGGAAGGAAATACTGCAGTGGTTAGAATAGGGTTGTGAGAGTGAACAGAGGAATTATTTGGTTTTGTGGCAATTTAGGGGAAGAGAAGTTTAAAAATAGGAGAGACTTAAGCATGTTTAAATGCTGGTTAGGAACTTGTAGAAAGGGAGAAAATGAAAATATAGGAAAGAAAAGTCATAAATATATAGGCCCTGAAAAGGTGGAGAAGGTAGGATCCAGAACACTCAGGGGAAGGACTGATCTTTAATGATCAGAAGGACATCTCCTGTTGTAACAGGAGAGAAGGAGAAATGATGAGAGCAGATGTAGGCAGCCTGGAAAGGAAGTTTCCATTCTCTTTTCTCCAGGGAAACAGTTCTCTGGAGCTTATTCAGTGGCCTTTTAGAATCCAAATTTGTGGAATTTCCTGTTCTCATTTTCTGGTGTAATATTTGATATTGTTGATCACTCTTTTTCTTAAAACTCTCTCCTCCATTTTAAAATATATTTCAAGGAGACAAAAAAGTCTAAAAAATAATATAATAAATGTCATATACACTAGCTTAAACAATACAAGTAGAACTCCAATTCCATTCTCTTCCCTTCTCCCACAAATAATCAGTATTTTTGATTCAGTGTTTCTCATTCCCATGCTTGTTTTTATACTTTTACCACTTACATGTACATAAATACAAATGAATGCATCTTTAAACAATGTATTGATGGGAATATTTGCCTTTCAGTGACAGTCTGTGAAAGGTAAATTTACTCATTCTTTTGACTATAAAATGCCATTATTGGCATAACAAAGAGATACATGTACAATCAGTGAAAGTACAAAAAAAACCAGAAATTAATTACGTCAACTTAAGAACAGTGGTTAACTCTCAGAAAGAAAGAGGAAGGGATAGAGTGCCAAAAAGAAGACTGAGGAAAGGATCCAGATTCAAGGAGGATTGAGCAACATGGCAACTGGGCACAATGCCTGAGCTTGGATTGGTGATACTTTTGCTACAAAGACATTGGAATAAAGGCAAAGCTTGAATGAGGTTTCTGGGCAAAGGATACACATAAGTTTTTGTACTACTCTGGCAACTTTCTTGTTAGGTTGAAACTGCTTCAATGTTTAAAAAATGTTTTAAAAGAGGACAGGTTCCAGTTCAAGGTGGCAATGTAGGAAGATCCTGAATTCACCTCCTCCCACAGGCACACCAAGTCCACAGCAACCCTTGGAACAATTTCCTCTGGGAAATACCTAAAGGCTGGCTGAGCAACAACTATAAATCAGGCAAATAAGAAGAAAACCACATCAAAGTAGGTAGAGGAGACCAGGATGTAATGTCCCTATAAATCCCACCCCTAGAATGGCAACCTGCAACAAGAGGGAACTCAAAACCCGGAATTTCCTCCTAAGGAGCGAAACATTTGTACCCCACATCAGGCATCCCAACTTTTAAGAGCTGCACCTGAGAGATAAGCCCCCAAAACATCTAGCTTTGAAAAACAATGGGGCTTGAGACCCAAATGGCTGTAGCAATCTCAGAAATGACTCTTAAAGGGTTTATGAACTTGAATTCACCAGTCCCAGGACCCAGCTCAGAGGCAGCCAATAGCACTCAGACTTTAAGTGAAAGAGGCTCATTGCTTATAAAATGTTAGCCTGAGGGGCAGGTGTCTAGTTTAACACACACATCTATGAGCCTGTTGGAACATTCTCCAGGAACAGAAACTGGTGGGCTCCATCTTCACACTCTCTCTCTGTCTTGCCTAACCAGCAGGCACAAACTCTCTTTTTTTTCTTTTCCCAGTGAGTGCCATCTTTACACTCTTCCTCTGCTTTACTACAGCTGGCAGGCATCATCTTTGTGGTGTACCTTTGCCATGCCCAGAACACCAGTATCTCCCAGAAGGGAGTTTCTACATGTCTGGTACCCTTTGCATAGCTACTGCTCAGTGGACACCCCTTGATTGCCTGGCTCTGGAGGAGAGGTGAACTTGTATTCCCATGAGATTGTAGCAATCAGAGAGAGAGTTCTTGGCAGGCTACCACTCCCAGGGCACTGCACAGACAGCAGACTGAAACACATCCCCCGTTTTTTCTGGAAAGGGGTCTTTTTGCTTGCACTGGAGCTTCAGGCTGAGGGGCAGGCTTCAGAACTGGCAAACACCTGAGGCCTATGGAGCTAGTCTCAGGGAACATAGGCTAGTGGATGCCATCTTTGGCTCTACCTGACTACAGCTCAACAGTATCTCCCAGAAAAGAGCTTTTACATTTGTTTGGAGCCCTAATTTTTGCAGCTGCCACAAGGGGACACCTTTGAATGGTAGTAAGAACTTCAACAAGATGGAAAATATAAGAAAGCACCTCCCTAACCTAGGGAAGGAAACAAACATCAGATCTAGGAAGCCCAGAGAGTTCCAAAGAAGAACAACCTAAAGAGACCCATACCAAGACACATTACAATTAAAATGTCAAAAATCAAAGAATCTTAAAAGCAACAATAGAAAAACAACTTGTTGCATACAAGGGAACCCCCACAAAACTATCAGCAGATTTTTCAGTAGAAACTTTGCAGGCCAGAAGGGAGTGGCATGATATATTCAAAGTGGTGAAAGCAAAAAACTTCCAACCAAGAATACTCCACCCAGCAAAGTTATTTTGAATTAAACGAGAGATAAAGAATTTTCCAGACAAGCAAAAGTTAAAGGAGTTCTTCATCACTAAACTGGACTTACATGAAATGCTAAAGGTACTTCTTTAAACTAAAAAGAAAGGACATCAATTAGTAACAAAACATATAAAAGCATAAGTCACACTAGAAAAGTAAATATAAAGTAAAAGTAGGGACTAATAATTCATTAAAGCCAGTAAAAAGGTTAAAAGATGAAAGTAGTAAAAAATAACTATAGCTACAATAATTAGTTAAGGGACACCCAAGATAAAAAAATGTAAAAATGTGACATCAAGAACATAAAATGGGAGCAGGAGTAAAAATGTAGAGAATTAAAATACAATCAAACTTAAGCTGTTGTCAACTTAAAATATCTACTAAAGATACAAGTTATTATATGTAAGCCTCATAAAAACCATGAAGTTTGATCTTATAGTAGATACACAAAAGATAAAAAGAAAGGAATCCAAACATACCACTAAATAAAGTCATCAAACCACAAAGGAAGAGAACAAGAAAAGAAAAAAGGAACAGAGAGGAACTACAAAACAGACAGTAAACAATTAACAAAATGTCAATAAGTACATACTGATCAATAATTATTTTAAATGTAAATGGACTACATGCTCTAATCAAACAGCACAGAGTGGCTGAATGGATAAAATAAAAGAACCATCTATATGCTACCTACAAGAGACTCACTTCTGATGTAAGGACACACACAGACTGAAAAGGAAATGATGGAAAAAAATATCCATACAAATGGAAACCAAAAGAAAGCTAGGGTAGTTATACTTAGACAAAATAGACTTTAAAACAAAGACTATAAGAGACAAGGGCATTACAAATAATAAAGGGGTTGATCTAACAAGAGGATATTTTATTTGTAAATATTTATGCACCCAACATAAGAGCACCTAAATATATAAAGCAAATATTAATAGACCTAAGGGAAAAATATTTAACAATACAAAATAGTAGAGGACTTTAAAACCCCACTTACCTCAGTGAACAGTGGACGGATCAGACACAAAATCAATACATCAGCCTTAAATTACACATTAGACCAGATAGAGTTAACATACATAAATAGAACATTCCATCCAAAAGCAAAAGCATACATATTCTTCTCAAATACACATGGAACATTTTCTCCAGGATAGATCACATGTTAGACCACAAAACAAGCTTTAAGAAGACTGAACTCATATCAAACATCCTTTCTGACCACAGTAGCATGAAACTAAAAGCCAATTACAAAAAGAAAATGGAACATTCATAAATACGTGGACATCAAACAACATGCTACTGAGTTAATGGGTCAAAGAAGAAATCAAAAAATATCTTGAGATAAATGAAAATGGAAATACAACACACCAAAAAAATCCAGGACGCAGCAAAAGCAGTTCTAAAAGGGAAGTTCATACCAATATATGTTTACCTACCTGGAAAAAAAAAAAAAGAAAAATCTTACAAAAATCACCTGGCTTTACACCTCTAGGAACTAAAAAAAGAACAAATAAATCCCAAAGTTAGTAGAAGGAAAGATATAACAAAGATCAGAGCAGATATTAATGAAATAGAGACTAAAACAATAGAAAGTATCAAACTAAGAGCTGGTTCTTTAGAAAGATAAAATTGCCAAGTCTTTAGCTAGATCCACCAAGAAAAAAAGAGATAAGACTAAAATAACAAAAATCAGAAATGAAAGAGATGTTACAACTGATACCACAGACATACTAAGTATCCTGAGACTACTATGAACAATTGTATGCCTACATATTTGACAATCTAGAAGAAATGGATAAATTCCTAAAAACATACAACCTACCAAGACCAAATCACAAAGAAATCAAAAATCTGAACAAACCACTTATTAGTAAGGAGACTGATCAGTAATCAAAAACAAACCTCCCAACAAACAAAAGTCCATTACCAGACAGCTTCACTGGTAAATTCTATTAAACATTCAAAGAAGAATTAGAAACAATCCTTCTCAAGCTCTTCCAAAAAACACAGGAAGAGGGAATGTTTCCAAACTCATTTTACAAGGCCAGCATTATCTTTATAGCAAAGCCAGTTACAGACACCACCAGAGAATTACAGGCCAATATCCCTACTGAACATACATTCAAAAATCCTTAACAAAATATGAGCAAAATGAATTAAAAATACATTAAAAGGATCATGCACTATATGCAAGTGGGATTTATTTCAGGGATGCAAGGATGGTTCAATATATGTAAATCAATCAACACAATATACCACATTAACAAAATGAAGGATAGAAATCATAAGATCATCTCAATAGATGCAGAAAAAGCATTTGACAAACTTCAACATTCATGATAAAAACTCAACAAAGTGGGTATAGAGAAAATGTACCTCAACATAATAAAGGCCATATATGACAGTCTACAGCTAACATCATACTCAAAAGTGAAAAGCTGAAAGCTTTTCCACTAAGATTAGGAGCAAGAAAAGGATGCCCACTGTCACCACTTTTATTCAACATAGTATTGGAAGTCCTAGCCAAAAATATTAGGCAAGAAAAAGAAATAAAAGACATCTAAATTGGAGAGGAAGAAGTAAAACTACCACAATTTACAGATAACATGATATTATATGTAGAAAACCCTAAAGACTCCACTAAAAAGAAAAAAAAAGCTGTTGGAACTAATAAAAGAATTCAGTAAAGTTGAAGGATACAAAATTAATATACAAGAATCTGTTGTGTTTCTATACAATAATCAGAAAGAGAAATTTAGAAAAAATATCCCATTTACAATTGCATCAAAAAGAATAAAATACCTAGGAATAAAATTTAGCCAAGGTGAAAGACGTGTATATTGAAGATTACAAGGCATTAATAAAAGAATTTGAAGATAACACAAATAAATTGAAAGATATTCCATAGTCATAGACTGGAAGAATCACTATTGTTAAAATGCCCATACCACCCAAAGCAATATACAGGTTCAGTGCAATCCCTTTCAAAATTCCAATGGCATTTTTCACAGAAATAGAACAATAATAAACGTTATGTGGAAACACAAAAGATCTCCAAATAGCAAAACAACTCTGAGAAAGAAGAGCAAAGCTGAAGGCATTGTGCTTCTTGATTTCAAACTATATTACAAAGCTACAGTAATTAAATCAGTATGGTATTGACATAAAAACAGGCACATAGATCAAAAAACAGATTAGAAATGACATAAATAAATACACACATATATGGTCAATTAATTTATGACAAAGGGGCCAAGAATTACAAAGGGAAGGGATAGTCTTTTCAATAAATGGTAATGGGAAAACTGGACACTCACATGCAAAAGAATGAAACTGTACCATCATCTTACACCATACACAAAAATTAACTCAAAATGGGTTAAAAACTTGAGCATAAGAACTGAAAACATAAAACCCCTAGAAGAAAACAGGCAGTAAGCTCCTTGATACAGGTTTTGGCAATGATTTTTTTAATCAGACACCAAAAGCAAAAGCAACAAAAGCAAAAATAAAACACTGGGACTACCTGAAACTGAAACACTTCTGCACAGCAAAGGAAACCATCCACAAAATGAAAAGGCAACCTACTGGGTAGGAGAAAATATTTGTAAGTCATATCATCTGATAAAGGTTTAATACCAAAATATATATTTTTAAAAACTGATACAACAAAAATTGGCAGAGGTCTGAACAGACATTTTTCCAGACTTGCAGATGGCCAACAGGTACATGAAAAGATGTTCAACATCACTAATTATAAGGGAAATGCAAATCAAGACCACAATGAGATATCACCTTATACCAGATAGAATGGCTACTATTAATGAAAGATGAGAAATAACAAGTGTGGTGGAAGATTTGGAGAAAAGGGAATAAGCACTGTTGGTAGAAATGTAAATTGGTGCAGCCATTCTAGAAAGCAATATAGAGGTTCCTCAAAAAACTGAAAATAGAACTAACATATGATCTGGCAATTCCCCTTCTGGTTATTTATCCAAAGAATACAAGAACATTAATTCAAAAAGATATTTGCATCTCCATGTTTATCACAGCATTACACACAATAGCCAAGATATGGAAACAACCAAAGTGTCCCTTGATGGATGAATGGATAAAGAAAATGTGGTATATATGATAGAATATTATTCAACCAAAAAAAATATTGCTATTTGTGACATGAGTACACCTCAATATCATTATGCTAAGTGAAATAAGTCAGACAGAGAAAGACAAATACTTTATTATCTCACTTATCTGTAGAATCTAAAAAAACAAAAAACAACAACCTCATAGACACAGAGAACTGACTGGTGGTTGCAAGGAGGAGGTTTGGAGAGACATGGGTAAACAGGATTAAAAGATACAAACTTCCAGTTATAAAATAAGTCACAGGGCTGTAATATATAGCATTGACACTATAGTTAATAATAGTGCATTGCATATTTAAAGGTTGCTAATGGATCTTAAGAATTCTCATCACAAGAAAAAAAATTGTATAACTATGTAAGATGAAGGATGTTAACTAGACATACTGTGGTAATCATTTCACAATATATACCAATAGCAAACCATTACGTTGTACATTTGAAACTAATGTTATCATATCTCAATTTAAAAATAAAAAATAAGATGAAGATGAGAAACAGAAAAAATGTCAGGACTTGATTAATCAGAAATGGGATATAAGAGGAAATGATCAAAACAAAGTCAAAATTCTAGCTTAGATGACTTGGTGCATCTAATTCAATTTACCATTATAGGAAACCCAAAAAGAAAAGCAAACTACAACTGGCTCAGCAGTGGAAATACTGAATCTGTAGTTGGAAATTATGGTTGGGGAGGAGGGGGTCACAAAAGAACTGTATACATCTTGATTTAATTACTCTATTCTTTTAACAAGTTATTTGAGACTCCACTATGTTGCCAGTATTTTGGACCACAAAAAAATATAAAAATGAGTAAGAAATGGTTGCTGCTTTTGAAGAACTTAATCCATAAGTGAAATGGAATCTATGTGTAGGCAAATCATAACGACTGGTGGATTGAGTCCTCAGAGGATAATGGGTTCATTTCAACCTTGACGACACATTAGAATCACCTGGGGATACCTCTAAACATGCCAATGCTCAGTCCATACCCTGGGAGTGGGGTCTAGGCATTAGTAGCTGCTTAAGTGTGGTGTAAATGGAACTTTCTAACCAGGATTCCTGCCTGGCCTTGATAGTGCCTGTTGTGTACATGTAAGAGTCTGTTTGCACCTCAGTGTGGTGTTTACCAGTGGCAGAGGGATGATCACAGGATCGCCAGTCTGGGGTAAGGGGTGGAGGGCAGCCGCCATTCTCCTCCCCTCTGTTCCTGGTACATAATTGGTCAGACACCTGCCAGTCACCAGAGACCCACCCACAGAGTTGCTCCTGGAGGAAAGGGTAGGGGTGGGGGGCTGGGGTCTGGGGGGTGGAAGCAGAGCGCATGCCCATGGCCAGAGAGCAGGAGCTGGGTAGGAGAGCTAGGTGAAAGAGACTGGAGTGCACTGTGAGAGAGAGCCTAGCAGCCAGGGTTCAGAGCAGAGTGCCATAGGGGAGGGAGACAGCTGTGAGAATAAAAAACCCTTTCATTTCCAACCCCTTGCCCTTGTTTTCCTTTGCTCTTATCATATTTGTGAGGAACTTGCTTTGGATGGGGAACTCCCTTCCTCCCAGAGCCACATTAAACTTTCCAGGTAATGCTAATGTGCAGCCAAAATTAAGAGAACAGTAGCTCCACTCAGAACAGTATACCTTTTCCTTGGAAATATTTAGCAAAATGGGGGCTGGAGTGTGGAGAAGGGTAAGAGATGGAAATAAGGGAATTTGGATGAAGGAGGTTCTGCCAAATAGATTGATGATTTCTAGTTTCTCTGTAAAGAAAAAGTATCAAAGGCAACGTATATGGGTATATGAGAATAAGGTAAGGATCTTAAAAGTGGCAAAGTTTTGCTGTAAGATCTACAGAGAGTGTAAAAAGCAGTTGATTAGGAAGAAGCAAAGGCATTTCTAGGTAGTTATAACGGTTCTACGGAAGTTGGTGATCATGCATTGGTAGTAGCATCCATCTACAAGGTCGTGCAATTTTCCCTAACAATGGTTGGCAGCTTAGAGCATGAACAGAGAAAACAGTCATCCGGGAATGGGTCAGAAGGGTGGAGGGAACACTGCATGAGCTTTAAAAGACAGCCTTCCTAATGCCTTGTACTATTGGAATAAGAAGTTAGTATAGGGAACAGAAAAGGTGATTTGGAGCCCTGACAGAAAGACCAAGTCTCCAAATCAGAATTCAGGTTATTAAGTACAGGCTGGAGATGAGTATTTAAGAGTACTCTGAATTCCACCTTGGCATTTCATCACACTTACAACTACTTATTCAATTCCTGTTTACCAGACGATAACTAGCAACCTCAAGAATGCTGGTTAGGTATAGTTACAGAAGTAAAAGTCAATTGAATGGAATTAGGCAAGAAATGGATGGTAAGGAAGTAGAGGCAATGCACTAGTCTTATGAATTTGTCAGTGAAACAAACAATAATACAGCTATAGAGGGCACAACAGGAAGAAGTGAAGATGTTTTTTTTTCAAGTTGGTAATACATATTCAAGGAAAAGAATCCAGAGTTTTTTCCTGTAATGGAGGACTCAGTGTTGTGATCCTTTTGCAGACATGGATATAGATTATGGCAAATATACTTACTATGAAGACAGATATCTGGAAAGAGAGTAAGTGCTTTTCCACATGAAAATCTAAAATGAACGATAAATGAAAAACAAGATACCTGATTACAGATTTCTTTTTCCATATTTCTGGATAAAACAGATTGAGATGAAAGATCCATGGAGTACTTCCGGTCAAGGAGACTCATTGTGTTGAAGTTACCTTAGAAAGAAGAGGTCTTTCTGTCACCACCACAAAGAATAAAACAACACAAATATTTACCCGTTAACTGCTGTTCCTTATAATGCTTTTAAGAGCTAATCTCTCAGCCTTTAACAACAGCCGCTGCTTCTGTGACTGCTGTTTCAGTAAAACACTAAAGTATGCATGTAAGCTCATTTCACTGCCTGCTGGGCCTGCATTTTCCCAGCCCTAATGTAACAAAAGGGCACAGGACACAAAAATACATACCAAAAACTAACGTCTCTCCCTCCATGCTTGTCCGTTTTAACTTAGTTCAAGCATAGTTTCATGAAAACTGCTTAAGTTACTCAGAATATGGGTTTTTTAACAGACTTCACGTCATATTCTCATTAGTTAATAAAATTCACCACACTAAACGCTAAAGGGTTATTCTATCTCACTCACCATTTTATACTTTGTGTTCTTCACCTGGCGCTGTGTCCCGGGCACTGTACTTTGCACACAGTAGGCACCTAGTGTTGCTCATGTAAGAGAGCGTGTGCAGGCTGCCATAAGGCAGTAACAAGTCCCTGCATCAGCAAATAGTCATAGAGCTTCTGGTGGGGGTGGACAAGCCCCCGAAGGCTGCCAAGTAATGGAACTGAGAACTTCTTGAGGGGAGGGACAGGGTCTTGTTCAGCATAACTGTCTCCGGCCCCTGATTCGGTCTGCTACACGGATGCCTAATAATGCTGAATAAATGAACGCCAGGCTCGGTAGGGACAATACATTCAACCCTACTCTACAAACGTTCTATCTACAAAAGTGCCATCCGGGCGTCAGGGATCCAGCGGGGCGTGGATGTTACAAAATGTTGGTTCCAATTTCATAGCTATTGTAATTTTCTGCTACAATTTCCACATTTTCTTTTAAAACAAAAAGGGGGTCTCGGGTTGTCTCTGCTCTGGGTTCTCAGAGGCGTAACAGCAAACGCGCTGCAGCGCCGTAGAGACCCTCGGCTGCGAACGTGACCCTCCCCGGGGCGGAACTAGCCGAGCTCCCGGCGCGCTTGGGCGCTGGGCTGCGGAGGTCCTGAAGGGGTCGCTGTTCCGCGATGACCTCCATAAAGGATCCGCCCCGCGCGGGGAGCTTTCGTCCTCGGACGGGGACTCGGCTTGGGTCGGACGGAATGCCGGTCCGTCAGCCTTCTGCTTGCCAACCGCGGCCTGTGCGGACGTTCGCGCTGCGCTGTCAGCGAAACCGGCCTACTTCTCCACCGCCGCCGCCCAGGCGAGCGGCCTCCTCCTAGGCGCCCGTTCTCGCGCCTCGCCCCACCCTCTGCCCCCGCCTTCGCGGAAACGACAGCTGCGGCGGCGGGGCTGCGCCGCCTCCCTCCACCCACCACGTCTGCCCCCGCCACTCCGGTCGGGCGCCTCCCGGCTAGGACGCTGGCGGCTTCGCTCGGCTGCCGCCCAGGATGAACATCATGGACTTCAACGTGAAGAAGCTGGCGGCCGACGCGGGCACCTTCCTCAGTCGTGCCGTGCAGGTACCGCGGAGGGGAAAGGGCGGTGGCCGGCGGGAACCCAGGAAGGGCAGCGGAGCGCCCGGCCCGAGGCGGCGGCGCCGCCCTCCCTCACCGGCCCGCGGACCGCCCGGCCTCCTGAGGCCCGAGACCCGGCTTGTGGGCGCGGCCTGGTGCCCTCCGAGCTCGGCGGCTGTTGTCTGTCCCGCTCCTGCCCAACCGCCGCTGCCCCGGAAGCGGGGTGAGGATGGGGCCCGGCGTTCCTCCTGCCTCTGGGAGACACCTTTAGGTCGGTCTTGGGCGGAGGCGCAGCACCGTCCGCCTGCCTAACCCACGACGCCAGGGCTCGTGCGACCTCCTCCCGCTGCGGTGGAGGCCTTGCGAGCCCCGCGGGGTGACCGAGAGATGGGCCATTCCTGCACCACCCCCACCCTTCCCTTCGGTCCCTCTCACCCTCCCTGCTGAGTCCAAGAAGGAAGTTTCCTTTTCCTGCCCCTCAACCCAAAGAGCTGCCAACACAGTTTCCCTCCTGCCCTCCCTCCCTGAAAGGACGGTCCTGGGCTTGGCAGTCTGCGCGAGAAATGGAGATCGCCGGTTGGCGTCCAGACTGTGCCAAGGCCACGGGAAATCTGGAGTTTGGGGATTCTCACCCATTCTCAGAATGGGAGGCATCGGCAGCAGGGCAAGGAGAGGGAGAGGGGGGAGAATCGTATTAGGCCTAGAGTCACAGTGTTAGCGTTTCGGATACATTGGGAGGGGAAATTTATCTTGCGGTATCTTGCAGTCTAGGAAATGTCATTACTAGGGGACAGTTTTCTACAGTCGTCACCCACATGATGCCGACTCAGTTAAATCCAGGAGCAGATGTAAATTTCACAACATGGATTATAAACAATCTGGTGTTGAAGTTTAATGACACACTGTAGCAGCAACATTCTCTTTTGTAAAAACAAAAATAGTTTTCTAATCTACATACTGTATCGACACTGAAATGTAAATCAGTTGTATTGCTCTATTGCTTTCCTTTTCTTCTCTACCCCAATTTTATTGGCATAGTTTATCTTAAATTGCACAATTCTTGGCAAAAGAATGGTAGAACTAAGCAAGATAATGGCTAACTGTATTGTGAAAAAACAATGTCAGACAAAACATTTTGCTAGGCATTTAAGCTATTATCTCCAGTCCTCTCTGTAAGTTTGCCAGATAGATGTTATTAACTCCCTTTTATATATGAGGAAGTAGCCTCAGAGAGGTAAGTAATGTGCTTAACTTGCACGACTAATAAATAGCCAAATGCTTACTAGAAGCTGTTTCTTCTTGGAGAAGCATTGCGGTTTAGTATATACATAATAATAGAATGTTAAAGCCTAGAGAGACCTTAAAGATCGTCTAGTACAATCTGAGCATTTCAACAGCATTTAAGCTAATAACACTTAATAGATGAGAAATCTTGACTTCCAAGTTCCAAAATCTGCATGGCTAGTAATAAGCTAGCTGCCTTAATCGTTTTCTTCCCCTCTTCCAATGAAATATAAAGTATATTGTAGAGACATTGAACTTTATAGTTAAAATAATTTCTTGATGTAAATTAGCCCCCTTGTCATTCATAGTTCAAAGAAAAAGGGCAAGAAGAATGAGTGATTGACAATCTGAAAATAATTTTGGTTTATGAGATTTAATACTGACTGCAGGAGAGCCAGAGTTTGGAATTCTTTGTTTTTGGTGCTGATTTCCTATTATTCTAGGTGCTGAATACAAATTTGACACTGTAATGCCACTCTTAAATACAGTTAGGTATGTTTTCAGGTATAATCCATACTGCTTAAATAGGGCATATATACTAGAATTTGATTTAAATTGTCAGGCTTGATTTAAAAAATAAGTCTGGCACAGCTCTCAAATGATACACTTCCTAGATGAATTTTAATAACTCGTTTCAAATACTGTAGAAAAATTTTTTAATATTATCCTAATCATGTTAGCTGTCAAATAATTTTCTGTCTTAAATACTTAAGTGCCTACTCTGTGTCTTCTTGTCGCCACTATTTGGATACTGTTGATACAGCAGTGAATTAACCAAATTATCTGCCCTCTCAGGGTTTACAATTTAGCGGGAGAGGACAGACTCGTAAATACATCAGGTAGTAATGGAGAAAAAGGCCACAGGGGATAGGTTAATGGCAGGGGTAGAAGATGTTGCCATGTTGTGTAGATATGGTGGTCAGGACAAGCCTTTCCAATAGGATCGAATTTGAAGAGACGTCAACAAAGTAACAGCTACCAGTTTTTTTTTGGAGGAAAGGCATTTAAGGCAGAGGGAAGAAATGCAAAGACTCCGAGGTCACAGGAGCACTAGGGAGACCAGGTAGGGAGCTGTGGCCATCGATTGGCAAAATGTGATGTGAACTTAGAGTGATAGTAGGTGAAGTTCAGAATCTATCCTGTATTGCCTGTCAGATTGGCTCTGGGGTGAGGGAGAAGGATGAGTCAAGGATGACTCTGAGGTTTTGGCATGAGCCATTTACTAACAAGGATAAAATTTCAGGAGGAATGGGCTTCTCTGATGTGTCTTCTTATATTAAATCTGTACCTGTTAGAGGCGTATTCTGAAATATTAATGTATAAACTATAATATGTCAGAATTGCTTTAAATTATTTCGGTTTTTGGCTAAAGAATGGTAGAACCAGAGCAAGGTAATAGCTAACTGTATTATGAAAAACTTTGTCAAACAAATTGTTTTGCTAGGCATTTGGGCTATTATATCCAGTCCTTTCTGTAAGTATGCGAGTTAGATGTTATTAACCCCCTTTATATATGGTAATAGCTAAGTGATTATGTAAATTTGACTTCTAAAAAGTAATTGAAATAGATTTTTCTCATTTCTTCCGTGTGAAAATTCCATGAAGAAAAGGGGTGTGGTTGAAACAACACTGGCAGAATGTTAATAGTTGTTGAAGCTGGATTGTGGGTCCATGAGGTTTCATTATACTATTATAATCATATATTTGACATTTTCTGCAATACTTTTTAAAATAATATACATAAGAAAAAAAGATAGTTCCAAAGTGTAATGTGAAATTTGGACTGTTGTGTGGTAATTTTCAACAAAACACTGCTTTGTCATTTCAGTATTTAGTCAATTACTGAGTTCGAACTCCAAATTGAGTTGACATGAGTATAGTGCCAAAATGCCAACTTTCATGCTGAAAATAGCACAGATCTATGCCAGTTACTCACTACAAATTTCTATTGAAATCAAGTCATACCTTACAGAACAGACCATTTTTTGGTTGGCCAATGGCCATGCACTTTTTCATTTTACTTAAAAAATTTTAAGTTAAAAATGAAATATGTTCCCTGTTTTTAAAAAAGTAAAATCAAACTGTTAAAGCATATAAATTCGTCTCATCTTTCCACTCTTTTCTAAAATTTGTTTATATGCCATGGTACTTTAGGAAGAATATTAAGGTAAAATGTATAAATGAATAGGAATATTCATTCCTTATTTAACAGTCCATTTGGGTGCTTTTGTTGTTCTTTATTCCTCAAAACAGTAGAATACAAAAGCTTCACTTAATTTATCCTCAATAAATTGTTACTTTATTAGTTAAGTGTCCTAGCATCCATTTATTAGTTCTTAGAATCTGTCATTTAGGTTCAAACTTCTTAGATGAGCATAAAATACTCCCTTCCAGCCTCTTTTCTCTCAGTCATATAAACACAGTATTCTTACCAAGTTACCTTTTTATTTCTAAAATATCTTGTACTTTTCTAACTCTAGACTTTTGTTTGTACAGTTAAACTCATCTTGGATGCCCTCTGCCACCTCTCTGTTGTCTTTCCTTCCCTCAAGATACAACTTAAAGTCCACCTTAGACCACAGGAGCTTAATGTGAAATCCTGTGTCATTTTTCAATTCTATATAATCATGTGGCATTTTTCTTCTGATGAACTGTTATGTAAAGTCCCTTGGAGCGCTTAAATTCTATTACTTAATGGCTTTCACATCTTTAATAAGATTTTATGTCCTAAGGAATCAACTCTATTTCATATTCCCTCTCACAACATCCAACAGGGTTCTTTTTAATTTTTTATATCATTTTAGCAATGTAAGGTAGTATCCATATGCAAAGTTTACTCTTTGAATCATTTAGCATGTTAAATAATTTTGCCATTTTCATTAGTATTTTTCTAAAATTGTATCTCCTGACCTTGAAGTTGATTAATACCTGTGTAAAATAACAAACTGTTTAATTCAATGTACATTTATTGAGTACCTCCGAGGTGCTTGGCATTGAAGGAGACAAAGATGAATGAGATCCAGTTGCTGCCCTCAAAGATTTCATAGTTTGGTCCCAACTTGTTATAATTAAATATTTTATTCTTTGTAGTAAATAACCATTTTGTGCATTACTGTTCTCACACTTTATTTGAAAATTGGGCACATTTGTAACTCAGAATTAATATTGAAGCAAAACTTTGCCTATCTTTAAAATAAGAGCATATACCTTTAAAAATATTTTCAAACTAAATTACTTAAGGGATTCATTTTAATTTTCTAACATTTCCTTTGAACTATTGAAATTACACTGTGAACTTCGTGAATGCTGGCTTTTTTCTGAAGGGGAAAAAAGTCTTTAAAATTTAGTTGCAAGCATGGTCTTGATATCCCATTTAATTTAGCAAGTGTAGTCGTGCATCTAAGTTGGAGTTGTAAAGATGACTATGAGCTGTCCTCAACTAGCTTCTGGAGGAAGCTCCAACTTGGCTAAACACTCTCTCTCTCAAGCCCTTCTGAATCCCATTTCCTTTATAAAATTTAAACTGCAATAACTTTATCATTTTTCTCAAATTCTAATAAATATAAGACTCAAAAGTCCATACATTCTGTTATGTAAAAACTCTGCATATTTACCCAAAACTGTGTTCACATCCTTTGGTGCTGTCTGCATTGATTTAGTTTACTAGAAAGAAGGTGATTTGTCAACTTGATGTTAAAGTACTTACATATGAGCTTAGAATAGTGGTTCTCAGTCTTAGCTGCACTTAAAATTACATGAGGAGTCTTTATAGGCTGCCTCTGATTCCAGATAAATTAGAGTCTTTTGGGTTGGATTTGGCATCAGTGTTTTTGAAAGCTCCCCCAAGTAATTCCAAAGAGCAGCCAAAATTGAAAACCAGTTGAGAGTGATTTACTTTACAGTGTACTAATACATTATATTCAGAACTTGTATTATATGTTTTCTTCCAAGAAAGTTACTTTTAAAATACTACTTTACCCAAGAATTGGTGTTTAGAGTTTTTATTAAATAGGTATCTTTGATCACACAGCCTTTTTATTTATAGTCCTTTTTTCTTTCTACTAAAGCAGGGTATGGAATCCAGGCTCCAGAGGCTACATGCCTAGACTGTAATAAAGGAAGGATTATAGTGCCTGGCATAATGTACCTTAATCAAGGACAGTCTTTTCCTTAAAACAGTATTTAGAGAAAAAACATAAAGAGAGAAGATTAAACTTTCTACTCTCATGTCATTTTATCGTATTACTAATGGAATATTATGAAAGAATGTACATTAAATTACCTTTTAGAGAATATTTAGGTTTGGATTTGTTACGATTAATTCACATTCTGATTTTCATATGGGTTTTCACAAGTTTTTAATTATTAAATCGTACTGCTATACACTGATTAAAATACATGCTTAAAACCAACTGTAGTTTCTAACTATCATCTTCAAGAGACTATAAAGTCAATAGTAATTTTGGACTTAAAGATATTGAAAATTAAAAATTTAAGCATAGAGCTTATAATTTTTGGTAATTAGGAAAGGTGTATTTTTTTTTTAAGAAACAATAATTCTTGTCCTTCTGTAAAGGGTACTATTATTATAATTGTATGTTTGTGTTTAGGTATTTTTAAGTTCATAAAATCCTTGAGAGCAAGAACTATGTTATGTGCTGATTATACATCTCCCATACAGTAGAAGAAATGTATTCTTCATAAATATTTTTGATAATAATTTAAACCTCCTTCATTTAGTTGATAAAACTCATCATTTTCTGTAGTAGATGCACATAAAAATGTTTTTTAAAAAATGTGTGTATTAAATATTGTACTCTTTCATCTTAATATGTCATACCTTCTGATTAATAGTGGAAAAAACCTTAAGCTCCCACAATGGTAAAATCATGGGAAATACTGTCTCTTACAATTACACATTTAAGTAACAAAATTTGTCTTTATAATTTCAGCTTAATGTATGATAACATTAGCAACGTTTTTATGTACCCCCCCTTTATTTGTTCATTCTACATAGGATTAAAGTTACCTTTAATTTGATGATTATTAAATGTCATGTAGGAAGCAGAGGTGTGCTGTACAATACAGCTAACCAGAGTGCTGGTTAGAACAAACAGAGGCCTGGAAACACAGAATATGCTGGATTATTGTGATAGACTATATTAACTTCCTAAAATCAGCAAGTATTTACTGGAAGGGTAGTAAAGTATAAGACTGACTCAGATAGATGTCAGATTAAATCCCAACACTGACACCTTGGACAAACTGTTTAACCATTCAGAGCCTCAGCTTCATCACTAAAATTATTAACTCTTACCTACATAACAAGATTTTTTGAGTATTTGATTAAAATGCACAGCTTAATAGGTGGCATTTTATAACATAAACTAAGCCCTGATACTGTTAAGAATACAGAAGTATAAAAAGGTCTTATAAATGATCTTACTGAGAAAAGAAAAATTAAACAGAAGATAAAACAAGACCATATATAATGTACTGAAATGTGAAGCACAATATCTGTGAGTATAAAAATAACAATATTCTCTCTCAGGAAATCCAAGTAAACATGAGATAGAATTTATTACTGGTATTTAAATAAATTGCTTATGAAGGCCTTCCTTCAGAACTACTATTTTCTAAACAGATTTTCTATAATTACTCTTTATCTCACTAGTCATGTTTAAGCATTCCTTATACTGCTTTTTGATTTTATTTTTTGCCCTTCGGAAACTAAAATAGCAAAAAAGTATTCACTGTATTTGTAGAATCCTATTTAGTAAGTCAGTTTACATATTTTATTTCTTGCTCAAACTTGTACAGATAAGTGACTTGTTGCAAATACTCAATTTTGCTCTATTTCACTTTCACACCCTTTGTCTTTTTTTCACTAAAAAAAAAAGATGCCTGTAAGGTAGTGCCACAAAGAATCACAAAGAAGATAATTAATTAAGCAAACAGGCCTTTTGACCTGAAGATTAAAATACTTTATTTTCCAAAAAATTTATTTTCTAGTTGGTTCTTTGAAATATTATTGGGAGGAAACTTGCCCAGAAACCTAACTTGTATCAGATTAATTTCAGTGACTTCTTCTTTAATTACTATTTATAAATATTTTTTAGTAATTTCTATCCTGTACCCTTAATTCCAGTGTGTTTCTAAAACATCTCTTAGATAAATTTTAACGTGATTTTATGTACTGAAAAAAAGTAGGCCTATAGGTTTATACTGTTCAGGTAATTTTTTTCATTTAGCTTTCCTATAATGGAAACCATGTCTTCTAGTTCTTAGCAGAGTGCCTTGCACAAAGACTGACCTAGTAAATACTGATTTTTAAATTATGGATCTGTTGATTGTTATATTAATCTTTTTTTGGTTATTAAATATAAATTAATGACTTCTACAAAAAAATTTTAATGTACATGAAGGTGGTAGAAATGCAACTGGCAGGTAAATTTCAGAGGGCTCTCTGGTCTTCCTGAGATCTTTACATAGCTCCTTTTTTATTGTTTGGTCTCAGGTCACTTGTTACCTGCTCAGAGAAGCTATTTCTCCAACCACCTACATCAACACTCCTCAAACTCCTGCTTCCACTTCAGGCCCAGGTTGCATATCCATTCCCATATGAAGCCTTCCCTGATTCTCTTGCTACCTCGTCTTCACTGCCGAATGAATTCTTCCACTGAATTCATTTGAATATACTTGAATTCTTTATTTGCTCAATTATTCAGTCACTCACACAAGAAACAATAGGCCTACCCATGTTGTTCTCTCTACCATCCTTTTATCTTTGTATACTTATTATCATATTATTTTTTTACTTGGTTTATTGTCTATCTTCCTCATTAAAATGTAAGCTTCCTAAAAGCAAAAACCTTGTCTGGTTTTTTTTGGCTACTGAAACCCATATGCTTAGAATAGTGCCTAGCATAAATGTAGATGCTTAATAATTTTTTTTGAAGGAATGGATGGAATGAACAAACATGTTTATTGATGTGTTGAGTGAAGAATATTTCTCCACTGGAAGACCATCCTTTATAGGTGATATTCACCTGGATGTATTCCTTTTCTTTCCCTCCTGTTAACGCTTTACTGGGGAGATAATTTATTTAACCATTAAGAGGGAGACTTTGAACATGTAAAAGTCTAATGTATACCTCTGCAGGAGGTCTGTTGCTTAGATTCTTCAGGGATCTGTGGAGAACACCAGGGTTCTCTCTTAAAAATGAGATTGCAACTGACTTTGGGATCAAGGGTTTGATCGTTTTGCCCAGTGTCTCTCCTATACTCAATTACAGTACACTGCAAGTTTTATGGGCTTACACAATAGTTTTGGAACTGCTGTTCTCAGTTCCACCCATTGGGTCAGGGCTTGACTACTGGCCAGTCTCAAAAAGACTTAAGCTTTAAAAGCTATTAAAGCTGTTATTTCTAACCCCTGAAGACCTTCAGTGGGGATTGTAAGCAGAAGTCTAATAACATTCTAGGGGACTTTTCAGCTAAAAATGCTAACTGATCATCAGTTGAAAGTATTAAACCAAGAAGAAGGATGCTGAAAGAAACATAGTAAAACTCAGAAAATAGAGCAACCGAAGATATTTTAAGAAATGAGAGGGAAAAAAGCAAGGTGAACACTTCTGTTAGCCAGAAATGAGTCACACCTAACAAGCATGGAATCAGTGCTAGTGTTATACTTGTATTGTGATGGGGGAAAGCCACATATTCTAGAAGAAAATTTTACATGATAAACAGCCTGAGTCATCACTTCTAGTATTTAATTAAAGTCTTCAGAAATCTCCATAAAATGTACAGAGAAATATTTTTACTTCTTTGTTACTGTATGGGCAATGCTGACTTTCCTCAAAAACCAACACACTCAAGGTAATAAAAAAATGATATGTTGAGTATATTTAACTATATGCTCTTTAAAAGATACTACCATAGAATGAATAGGGTATGTTCCAAAAGTTAGTTTATAAATCAGTTGTGGGAACATACCCTGAAAAAACAACTTAAATGCTGGTTTCCCAGAACATACCATAAAAGCCTATCTACTAGGTGTGATTAAAATACCAATAATATAAAGCCATATTAATACAAACAGCCCTTTTTAAATTCAAAATAACTACCAGGCATTGAACAAAATGATTTATATACATATTCTTAAATAACTTTCAAAATATTATAGATACATATTATCTCTCTTTTATCAGAGGATACCTAAGAAGAAACCGTTCAAAAGCTTGCCATGTCATGCAGTGAGCAGCACAGGCAGGATTTGAACTGAGAGTCACTGAATCAAAGCTCGTACAATCCTTACCATTATGCTATCCTACCTTTATTTCTAAGAGGTATTTATAAAACTAAGGATATGTTTAACTATATAAAAGGTCATCTTAAGTGCCATACAAAAGTATGGATAAATTACCAGAATGGCAAAGGAAGTAGTGTTCATATGAAGTGGCTTTTCAATTATTGTATGTTCAAGATTAGATTTAAGTTTTCTTTTTAATGATTGATATAGGTTCCTAAAATGTATTTGAGTATATTAATATTTTTTATTATCAATAACAGTTCACAGAAGAAAAGCTTGGCCAGGCAGAGAAGACAGAACTGGATGCTCACTTAGAGAACCTCCTTAGCAAAGCTGAATGTACCAAAATATGGACAGAAAAAATAATGAAACAAACTGAAGTGTTACTGCAGCCAAATCCGAGTAAGAGACATTTTACCTTTTGTCTACTTTATTGACTGATTAAAAGGTATTGATAGTAGGTTTTTTTAATGTTAAAAAAATGTTTTAATAGCTGTTAGAAACAGCTTTTTTGGTTTATGACTTTGAGGTCTATGATAATTTTCTTATGTGCTTTTTTGGTGAAGAAGAGGGTGATACACTTCTTGGTGTACCACCTAACAAACGGACAGTGTTTTTCAGGCCTTTATAGAATCCTTTTGAAAACTCAATTTCAGACAGTGACTTTGAATTTTAAGAGTTATGAAGGACTGTGAAAATAAATTGATCTTTCTTTTTCATCCAGGAGAGAATTGTCCCTAATTAATTAAGGGAAAATTATATAGAAACTTATAATTACTAATTATTGGTTTTTGTTAAGTTTTACCTTTTTACGTAAATTATTCCATTTTTGATTTTTAGACAACTCTTTGAGGTTTTTCAGATCACCCAGCTCAATACTTGCAAATAAGGTGTACAATAACTGTTTATTAGTTGAAACTCACTACTTGGCATTTTGTATAGTGTAGCATAGCTAATTAAAAGTGGAACTTGAACTAGAACCAGGTGTACTGACACCCAGTCTTTTCACTATGAGCTTTACATAGGATAAAGGCAACAATGTGTGCTTTCTGCCCCGCTTTCCCCCAGTGTTATTAGGACCCTATTGTGAAATGCATAAACTTACTTTAACATACTAACTTAAAGTTCCAAGCTTTAAATTTTGTTATTACATAAACCGCAAGCAGTATGTAAAATACTTGTAATTCTGTGCCATTGTGGTAACCTTTTAAAATAGGCCTTTTATGCTTTGAGTGAGGCCTGTTGTCTTTGGATACCATGTGTTGCTTCTTATTTATTTAAGGCTACTTAAATAATATACCTTGGCACCTTAAAAAAAAAAGTAGACATTTTTCCTCTTATTTCTCGCTCTGTCCAGAGTGTGCCTTATATATAGTCTATTCTACAACATGTTTTTCTGAATGGCAAATGAGCTCATCATACAAGACTGGTAAGTAGGGGTATGGCAGCAGTTTAAAGAAATGACAATGGCTCATAATAAAATTTTACATTAGTGTTTTAAATCTAAAGAAGTAACAGAAGTTTTTTGTGTTTTTTTTTTTGTGCTCTGATTATAAAGTTACAGAGATTTTAGTGGTAAGCCCCAACCTTCTTTTTCCTATAAGTCCTGTTATTTTTAGTGTATGATTTTCCAAAACCTAGGGTTTTCTGAAATATATATTGCATTGTAATTGCCTGTTTATTTTGTTAAGATTTTATTATGATCTATTGATACCCTATTGAAATGAAACATTTTTTTAAAAGTATACCAGTTTTATTAACTGAAATGAAATCAACATAGGATTCAGCTTTAAACTTTTGGCCAAATGGGTAGAAAAGCAGCAAAGCTAAGAATCATTCTCATAGTCAGAAAATGAAATTCTGAAACGTAGTTTAACATCTTCTAAATAGTGTGTTTCTAACTAACTCATTTTGGTTTTAACTAAAGGTTTTTTAATTCCTGCTTAAAAATTCTTCTGATGCTGCAACAGAGTCTGCCACAAAAGCGGGTATTATTCCAACAGTCTATTTTATGTATTATGATTAATGCTTATGCAACTCCTGAAGTGTTTCTATTACAGGTTCAGCTCAATTTTAAAGTTTTCATGCACTGTGAAACTTCCATTTGTGGAGATATTACATGAGGTGCTTAGAAGGAACCTATTTAATCTATTTAATTTAGCTTCTTTTTGGACTGTAATTTTAATTTTTATTTAATTATTGTTTCTGGAAACTTCAACTTTTTTCTCATTTGTCTCTGAAATAGCTTGCTGTTAGGCAGCAATGTAAATGTGAATTTCTTAAATACTATGCTAACCAAGTGTATATTCATATATTACTGGCTTTTTTCCCCGTCCATTTATACCAACATTCTACTACTGCTTTTAACCTTCTGTCTTGTATTTTAATCGTATTTTTAATGGTGAAATCTTTTAAGTGAATACATGCTCAGAGATATCTACATGTCTATATACTTTAAGCATACTTAAACAAAGTTAAGCCAAGGCAAGTTTTTGCTGATCTCTGTCTGTAGACTATTCCAAGCCTGGTTTGTTCTGTTCTTTACACTTCCATGCCTATATTTAGACCCTAGGAAGGAGGGAATGTGCAAGCAAGCAAAAGCATGATAAAGGTGTTCGTAGTATGTGAGTGACTCTAGTTCTTCTCGGTACCTTAAATCCAGGTTTCATAGCTGGAAAGCCCTGATTTTGAAATTAAGAACATATATTCAGAGTTAAAGGTTAGGCAGTATATGAATAAGGCAAAAGCAACTTCACTAGATATTAATTGAATACCAACCTCTTTCTGGAATTTAAAAGTACTCATATAATAGTTTTACTTTATTTTTAAATGTTTTTGTGCCAAAATATTTTATCAGATTTCTAAAACATAAGTTTCTTAGGGCTATATAATACTCTAACATATAAATTAAAAATTATATATTAAGATATGTACTTAAAAGTATGCTAATTTTATTAACATTTATTTTACAGCGTGATAAATCACTAGTAGAGGAACAAAACAGTCTTTTAAATACTTGTTATTTTGAAATCATTTGTAATTTTAAACCTTTCTCCTAGATGCCAGGATAGAAGAATTTGTTTATGAGAAACTGGATAGAAAAGTTCCAAGTCGTATAAACAACCCAGAACTTTTGGGACAATATATGATTGATGCAGGGACTGAATTTGGCCCAGGAACAGCTTATGGTAAGCAAGAGACAAAAAGTTATGCTAAGAAATTCCTTTTCTTTTAGAACTTTACTACTTAGATACATCATTAATATTAAAAATATGTGTGTATGTGTGTGATCACAAGTCCATTTGCATGCCCAAGAGGGCAAGTCATGGGGAATGCGCTTGAAAGACCAAAGGAAAAACCCAGAGACACCATCTGAGACATGAGGGTTTACTAGTACATACATACAGGGAGTCCAGGCACAGCCAGCCAGACAAGGTTGCACACAACTGTCATTGACGGGGGGTACTGCTTATATGGTGTGAGGAGACAGAAACTACATGCTATGCTAAGAGGGATCATTTTTATGCCACCAGTGCCCCAAGGAACAAAACCTTGGTCAGAGGCGACTGCCTCCCAGGAAGACGTTTCCATAGATAAGGGGGCCTTGATTTGGCCAACCTCAGGCCATCAGTATGCTGTATACTTAGCATACTGCCTGAAGGAGGGGCCATGTGGACACATGATTATTTTGGTACAATAGATTACAAGTGGGTAGTGCTTGTTGCCACAATGAGTTATTCAGAGAATTCACATTATCTATCTTTTTAGGTCTAAAAAGCTATGAATTCTTCACTGGTACTTCAGTTGAATCTTGCAATACCTGTGTTGTAGTACATCTTGTGATATGTTACAATTTTGATTTTACATATGTCTCTTCTAGATGACTTTTTTAACTTTCTTGAGGGTTTATTTATTTCTATAATGAAGTGCCTGGCACATAGTAAGTATTTGAACAAAACACTTGTGCTTTCATCACCCAATAATGTCAATACCACAAAAAAGTTAACATGGTTTTCTCTGGATATTTGGATTATATTTCATTTCTATTTTCCTAATATACTTCAGATTTTCTGTAATCTTTTATAATTACTCCATCCTTGTTAGTTGCTGTACTGTATAACTCTGAAGCTCAAAATTATACATTTTTTCCCTCAAATCTTATTTTCTAATTGTTCATGGCTAATTATTCTCTTTTTTGAGACTTTTCCAAAGAATTGGTCCCTATTTGGATATGAAATGTCTGGCAAATTAAATGACTTTCTACACATAGTCCTGATTTATGAAATAGCCCATAAATTCTGGGAGTAAATGAACTTAGTTTTAGTACTTATCTTTATGTTAGGAAATAAACTAAGTACTGTATAATGAATGCCATTAATCCATTGACTGGCTTTTAGATGTATGACTTTTAAGATTGTACATTGTGTTCTTCAAAACAGAATTCTTTGAGAAGTCTGAAAATGCCTAAAATTTCTATAGTTCTACTTATAAATTTTAACTATTGTAGAAAAATTCTTCACATTAAATAGATGTTTTATTCTTCACATTAAATAGACACAGATTGGGGGTCATAAAGGTACATGAGGGATATCGAGCCCTTTCTTTCACCAAGCTGAAGGCCTAGTGATGCATGAACTTTCAGAAGGCTTCTGAATTTTTTCCTTTTTTAATCTGTGTAATCTGTTTGGACCTCTAGTAATTCCTTTGACTGTACCCTGATAATCAGAATTGGGCTCTGTGAATCTATTAGTAACTGGTGACAGCTAACAATTGACTATTCCACACATTGGGCTAAGCACTATGCAATATATGTATTATTTCAGCAAATCTGCATTTATATCTTACTTAAAATGTAAATTCTTCTGATATTTCCATGTTGAAGATAGAGGAAGGAAAACGAGTCTTAGAAAGGTTATTTATCTGTGATCACATAGCTAGAAATTCAAATGTAGGTCTGTATCTGGAAATTGAGCTCAGCTGCTATAGTATATTGTTACATTCCTTACCAATTAGATATAATCTCATCCTAGCATGAAGGAATTAGGATCTACAAACTAATAGCTTATTGGAGCCAGAACTGAGAGTAGAACCTTTGTGTGTGGTTCCCTTTCTTTTACTCTATTTTCTACTGTACTTTTCATATATAAGTAGTAGAGTGCATGTGTTACAAAACATGGAATGTTTTTAGGATACAAATATATGCTATTATAGATACCTGAGATAACTGCATACTTCAGAACAGAAGACAAAATTTTGACTTGATCTACTTATTAAAATATTTTAAGCATTATACTTTCATAAACATAGCTACACTATTTAAACTGTAACTATAAATACTTTTGTATATCCATCTTTTTTCCCTTGGTAGAATTGGTATATAGTTAACTATGATAAGAAGTTCCTCTATATAATTTTCATTTAGTACTAATAATCTTAAATTTACTTTTAAAATAGAACTATCTTAACTACAGTTCACTGTTTAATTTTTACTCAAGTAAACTAAGTTAAAGCACATCAAATTGCTGACTTGACATTTTATTTTCTGACATTATCAGACAATGGTGAAAAAAACTTGTTTTATTTACAGGTAATGCCCTTATTAAATGTGGAGAAACACAGAAACGAATTGGAACAGCAGACAGAGAGCTGATTCAAACATCAGCCTTAAATTTCCTCACTCCTTTAAGAAACTTTATAGAAGGAGATTACAAAACAATTACTGTGAGTTGGAAAATGTTCCCCTTTATTTTTTATTTTTTTTTAATTAATTTATTTTTTTAATATAATTTATTTTATTATCATTAATCTACAATTACATATGCAATATTATGGTTATTAAACTAACCCTTCATCAGGCCCCCCCCACAACCCCCCATTACAGTCACTGTCCATCAGCGTAGTGAGATGCTATAGAATCACTACTTGTCTTCTCTGAGTTGTACTGCCCTCCACCGTGCGCCCCCAACATTACATCTGCTAATCGTAATGCCCCTTTTTCCCTCTTATCCCTCCCTTCCCGCCCATTTTCCCCAGTCCCTTTCCCTTTGGTAACTATTAGTCCGTTCTTGGGTTCTGTGAGTCTGCTGCTGTTTTGTTCCTTCAGTATTTTTTCTTTGTTCTTATACTCCACATATGAGTGAAATCATTTGATACTTGTCTTTTTCGGCTTGGCTTATTTCACTGAGCATAATACCCTCTAGCTCCATCCATGTTGTTGCAAATGGTAGGATTTGTTTTCTTCTTATGGCTGAATAATATTCCATTGTGTAAATGTACCACATCTTCTTTATCCATTCATCTACTGATGGACACTTAGGTTGCTTCCATTTCTTGGCTATTGTAAATAGTGCTGCAATAAACATAGGGGTGCATCTGTCCTTTTCAAAATGGGCTGCTGCATTCTTAGGGTAAATTCCTAGGAGTGGAATTCCTGGGTCAAATGGTATTTCTATTTTGAGTTTTTTGAGGAACCTCCATACTGCTTTCCACAATGGTTGAACTAATTTGCAGTCCCACCAGCAGTGTAGGAGGGTTCCCTTTTCTCCACATCCTCGCCAACATTTGTTGTTGTTTGTGTTTTGGATGTTGGCCATCCTCACTGATGTGAGGTGATATCTCATTGTGGTTTTAATCTGCATTTCTCTGATGATTAGCGATGTGGAGCATCTTTTCATGTGCCTGTTGGCCATCTGAATTTCTTCTTTGGAGAAGTGTCTATTCATGTCCTCTGCCCATTTCTTAATTGGATTATTTGCTTTCTGTTTGTTAAGGTGCATGAGTTCTTTATATATTTTGGATGTCAACCCTTTATCAGATACGTTTTTTATGAATATATTCTCCCATACTGTAGGATGTCTTTTTGTTCTACTGATGGTGTCCTTTGCTGTACAGAAGCTTTTCAGCTTGATATAGTCCCACTTGTTCATTTTTGCTTTTGTTTCCCTTGCCCGGGGAGATACGTTCATGAAGAAGTTGCTCATGTTTATGTCCAAGAGATTTTTGCCTATGTTTTTTTCTAAGAGTTTTATGGTTTCATGACTTACATTCAGATCTTTGATCCATCTTGAGTTTACCTTTGTGTATGGGGCTAGACAGTAGTCCAGTTTCATTCTCTTACATGTAGCTGTCCAGTTTTTCCAACACCAGCTGCTGAAGAGGTGTCATCACCCCATTGTATATCCAAGGCTCCTTTATCAAATATTAATTGACTGTATATGCTTGGGTTAATGTTTGGATTTTCTATTCTGTTCCACTGATCTGTGGGTCTGTTTTTGTGCCAATACCAAATTGTCTTGATTACTGTGGCTTTGTAGTAGAGCTTGAAGTCAGGGAGCGTAATTCCCCCTGTTTTATTCCTCCTTCTCAGGATTGCTTTGCTATTCGGGGTCTTTTGTGGTTCCATATGAATTTTAGAATTATTTGTTCCAGTTCATTGAAGAAAGCTGTTGGTAGTTTGATAGGGATTTCATTGAATCTGTAGATTGCTTTAGGTAGTATAGCCATTTTGACAATATTTATTCTTCCTTGCCAAGAGCATGGGATGCATTTCCATTTGTTAGTGTCCTCTTTAATTTCTCTTAGGAGTGTCTTGTAGTTTTCAGAGTACAGGTCTTTCACTTCCTTCGTTAGGTTTATTCCTAGGTATTTTATTCTTTTTGATGCAGTTGTGACTGGAATTGTTTTTCTGATTTCTCTTTCTGTTAGTTCATCATTAGTGCATAGGAAAGCAACAGATTTCTGTGTGTTAATTTTGTATCCTGCAACTTTGCTGAATTCAGATATTAGTTCTAGTAGTTTTGGAGTGGAGTCTTTAGGGTTTTTTATGTACAGTATCATGTCATCTGCAAATAGTGACAATTTGACTTCTTCTTTACCAATCTGGATGCCTTGTATGTCTTTGTTTTGTCTGATTGCTGTGGCTAGGACCTCCAGTACTATGTTGAATAACAGTGGAGAGAGTGGGCATCCCTGTCTTGTTCCCGATCTTAGATGAAAAGCTTTCAGCGTCTCGCCGTTAAGTATGATGTTAGCTGTGGGTTTGTCATATATAGCCTTTATGATGTTGAGGTACTTGCCGTCTATACCCATTTTGTTGAGAATTTTAATCAGGAATGGATGCTGAATTTTGTCAAATGCTTTTTCAGCATCTATGGAGATGATCATGTGGTTTTTGTTTTTCATTTTGTTGATGTGGTGGATGATGTTGATGGATTTTTGAATGTTGTACCATCCTTGCATCCCTGGGATGAATCCCACTCGATCATGGTGTATGATCCTCTTGATGTATTTTTGAATCCGGTTTGCTAATATTTTGTTGAGTATTTTTGCATCTACGTTCATCAGGGATATTAGTCTGTAATTATCATTTTTGGTGAGGTCTTTGCCTGGTTTTGGTATTAGAGTGATGCTGGCTTCATAGAATGAGTTTGGAAGTATTCCCTCCTCTTCTATTTTTTGGAAAACTTTAAGGAGAGTGGGTGTTATTTCTTCTCTATATGTCTGGTAGAATTCAGAGGTGAATCCATCAGGCCCGGGGGTTTTGTTCTTGGGTAGTTTTTTGATTACCAATTCGATTTCGTCGCTGGTGATTGGTCTGTTTAGTTTTTCTGTTTCTTGCTTGGTCAGTCTTGGAAGGTTGTATTTTTCTAAGAAGTTGTCCATTTCTTCTATGTTTTCCAGCTTGTTAGCATATAGATTCTCATAATATTCTCTTATGATTCTTTGTATTTCTGTGGGGTCTGTCGTGATTTTTCCTTTCTCATTTCTGATTGTGTTTATGTGTGTAGATTCTCTTTTTCTCTTAATGAGTCTGGCTAGGGGTTTATCTATTTTGTTTATTTTTTCAAAGAACCAGCTCTTGGTTTCATTGATTTTTTTCTATTGTTTTATTCTTCTCAATTTTATTTATTTCTTCTCTAATCTTTATTATATCCCTCCTTCTGGTGACTTTAGGCCTCATTTGTTCTTCTTTTTCCAATTTCAGTAGTTGTGTCTTGAGACTATTCATTTGGGATTGTTCTTCCTTCTTTAAATAGGCCTGGATTGCAATATACTTTCCTCTTAGAACTGCCTTTGCTGCGTCCCACAGAAGTTGCGGCTTTGTGTTGTTGTTGTCATTAGTCTCCATATATTCTTTGATTTTTGTTTTGATTTGGTCGTTAACCCATTGATTAATTAGGAGAGTGTTGTTAAGTCTCCATGTATTTGTGAGCCTTTTTGATTTCTTTCTAAAATTTATTTCTAGTTTTATACCTTGGTGATCTGAGAAGTTGGTTGGTAGGATTTCAATATTTTTGAAATTACTGAGGTTCTTTTTGTGGCCTAGTATGTGGTCTATTCTGGAAAATGTTCCATGTGCACTTGAGAAGAATGTGTATCCCGTTGCTTTTGGGTGTAGAGTTCTGTAGATGTCTGTTAGGTCCATCTGTTCTAGTGTGTTGTTCAGTGCCTCTGTGTCTTTACTTATTTTCTGTCTGGTTGATCTGTCCTCTGGAGTGAGTGGTGTGTTGAAGTCTCTAAGATGAATGCATTGCTGTCTATTTCCTCCTTTAATTCTGTTAGTATTTGTCTCACATATGCTGGCGCTCCTGTGTTGGGTGCATATATATTTATAATGGTTATATCTTCTTGTTGGACTGACCCCTTTATCGTTATGTAATGTCCTTCTTTATCTCTTTCTACTTTCTTCGTTTTGAAGTCTATTTTGTCTGATACAAGTACTGCAACACCTGCTTTTTTCTCTTTGTTGTTTGCATGAAATATCTTTTTCCATCCCTTCACTTTTAGTCTGTGTGTATCTTTGGATTTGAGGTGAGTTTCTTGTAGGCAGCATATAGATGGGTCTTGCTTTTTTATCCATTCTGTTACTTTGTGTCTTTTGATTGGTGCATTCAGTCCATTTACATTTAGGGTGATTATTGATAGATATGTACTTATTGCCATTGCTGGCTTTAGATTCGTGGTTACCAAGGTTCAAGGGTTGCTTCTTTACTATCTAACAATCTAACTTAACTTTCTTGTTAAGTTATTGTAAACACAGTCTGATGTTTCTTTATTTCTCTCCCTTCTTATTCCTCCTCCTCCATTCTTTATATAATAGGTGTTTTATTCTTTGCCTTTAGTTAGTATTTGGATGGTCTGCTTTCTTTGCTATGATTTTATTTTCTCTGGTGACATCTTTTTAGCCTTAGGTGTGCCTCCATCTAGAGCAGTCCATTTAAGATATCCTCTAGTGGTGGTTTATGAGAGGCAAATTCTCTCAACTTTCGTTTGTCTGGAAATTGTTTAATCCCTCCATCATATTTAAATTATAATCGTGCTGGATACAGTATTCTTGGTTCGAGGTCCTTCTGTTTCATAACGTTAAATATATCATGCTATTCTCTTCTGGCCTGTAAGGTTTCTGTTGTGAAGTCTGATGATAGTCTGATGGGTTTACCTTTGTAGGTGATCTTTTTTCTCTCTCTAGCTGCCTTTAATACCCTGTCTTTATCTTTGATCTTTGCTATCTTAATTATTATGTGTCTTGGTGTTGTCTTCCTTGGGTCCCTTGTGTTGGGAGATCTGTGGGCTTTGGTGGACTGCGAGACTATTTCCTTCCCCAGCGAGGGAAAGTTTTCAGCAATTATTTCTTCAAAGACACTTTCTATCCCTTTTTCTCTCTCTTCTTCCTCTGGTACTCCTATAATGCGAATATTATTCCATTTGGATTGGTCACACAGTTCTCTTAATATTCTTTCATTCCTAGAAATCCTTTTATCTCTCTCTGCCTCAGCTTCTCTGTATTCCTGTTCTCTGATTTCTATTCCATTAACAGTCTCTTGCATCTCATCCAGTCTGCTGTTAAGCCCGTCGATCGCTTGTCTGATTTCTGCATTGTCTTTCCTCAGTTCCCTCACTTCCTCCCTCAGCTCTTGCACATTTCTCTGTAGGTCCATCAGCATGGTTATGACTTTTATTCTGAATTCTTTTTCAGGAAGACTGTGCATTTCCATCCCTTCAGACTCCCTCTCTGGGGTTGTCTGGTTGATTTTGGTCTGAACCGTATTCCTCTGTCTTTTCATGGCTATAGAATTGGTCACTGGTAGTTGCCACGTATGTCAGCTGGGTTCTTTAAGACTTTAAAAAGAGACAAAAAAAGAAGAAAGAAAGAAAGAAAAAGAAAAAAAGAAAGAAAAGAAAAAACAAAAACAAAACCAAAAAAACGCCCACTGGGCGTAGATTCTGTGGGAATGCTGTAGGTGGCGCTATTGCCCCTTTATTCTGCAGCCGTGGCTGCACCTCTCCGCAGGGCCCTTTATCGCTCTGGCAGGGGTGGGAACGAATAGGAGGCTGTTGATCTCAGTGAGAAGTGTAAGTATGGCTACGCTTCCTCAGTCGCCAGCTAAGGCGTCTGAAACTCCCCCGGACTCCCAGCCTACTGGGCTGAGTGTGCTGGGGCGATCCGGCTCCTCCGCTGAGCTCCTGTCTCTTTAAGGCCGCTGAAGAAAGCGCGCTTTTTTTTTTTTTCCTTCCCGGGAGCCGGCTGCAAGCACCCTGGCGCCTCCCCCGCTCAGATCCTGCCCCTCTGTCTCTCCAATCTCCGCTGCACTGCGCGATGTGGGTCAGCGCTCCCCGCGCAGATCCCCGGGGCTGGCTACTTTGTGGGGGGTGCTTCCACTCCCTCCCGGCTCTGAATCCTCTCCTCCCGCTGGTGCGCTGGGGTGGGGGAGGGCTCGGGTCCCGCCGGGTCGCGGCTCCGTATCTTACCCGCCTCTTGGGCTGCCGAGTGCTCTCGGGTGTAGCTGCATGCTGTGCGCTTTTCTGTGTATTCTTCTCTCTCTTTTAGGAATAGATGTATTTGCTGTGTTTTCGTAGATAAATATAGTGTTGGGAGGAGATTTCTGCCGCCCTGCTCACACCGCCATCTTCCCGGAATTAATGTTCCCCTTTTTTAGTAAAATAAATATATACAGTTTTTAATGAGTAATTTGCCCTCTTAGTGACTGTATAGATATGTAGCGGATTAGAAAATTTAAATAATCTAGCTAGGTGCATGTTCAGATAACAAAACTAACCAAAATAAAAAATGACTGATCATAGGATCTCCGTTTTTGTGTCGCTGTAGTGCTATTAAGATGCCTTTACATCAGTTGTTGATTACCAACACTAAAATCTATAAAGAAGTTCCTGGAATGATTAGAAATATAGACCACAAAGTAACACCGTACTATAACCACGTAACTATTCATTTCAACTGGGAGCCAGAAAGCTAATTACCAGAACTCTATTTCTGGTTATTAGACTTTCTGTCTCTCTGCATCCCTATAAGTCTGTTACCTGCTTTTTAAACAGCTGTGTTTTATTGCTGAAGAATAAGAAATAAATATTAAATGAGCTTTACCAAACCTAATCCATTAGTCTACAATTTTTTAATTTAATTTGCTTTTAAGTGATGGGGAGTAGAGATCTAGGTGGACATTTTTACCCTACAGTTTTTGCAAGACTGCTCTTTATCGTAAATACCACTTTTCAAACTTGAATTGGCAGATTTCTTACTACAAAAATTATTAATAACAAATATTCTAGAAACTGAATATGTTTACAATGAATTTCTCTCTGGGTAAAAAGTTTTGGCCTCCTGAGACAGGAAAAACCACCAAGTTGAAATATGATTTAAAAGATAGGTTGGATTGTCAAAAGGACTTAATTTGATATATGAAATCTAAGAATTAATAATGCAAACAGTGATTCTTATAAACTCACCTGTTATACAGAAGCTTGAGGTTCCCTTGAGGACTTCTAAGATACTATACTTCTGTTTATTCATTATTCGTCCTATAAATTTGAAATTGTATTTTGGAGTGGTAGAGTTGCTTTCAGTTCAGCCTACCCCATCCTTGAGGTAGTCACGGAGGATATCGAGGAGCTTTTTCCTTGGCCCATACCTCCTTCACCTTAGGCACTTTGTAGATAATTCATAAGAGTTTGAAACAGTTTCTCAACCTGGGCACTACAGACATTTTGAGCCAAGTAATTCTTCATGGCAGGAGCTATACTGCATTGTAGAGTGTTCAGCATTACTGTCTTCCACCCAGTAATGCTAGTAATGTCCACCCTGCCCCAGCCCATTGTGACAGCCACGAAGATACTGCCAGGTGTTCCCTAGGGGGCAAAATCACAAAATACTAGAATTGACATTACTTTGCTTCTGCCATCACGTGCATCTTTACCAGGTTTCTCAGATATCTAGAATGTCTCTATCATTTAAAATTGGAAAGAGTAAAAGAGAAAAAGGGGGGAGTCAGATACCTGAATGGTCACTTTATGTAGCCAACTTTGTAATGATAGATTTTTGTTTATCAGATGATTCATATATTTAATGGAGAATAATACTTTAAATATGTATGCCCTTACTGGATTTTAACATCATTAGCCTTCCTTTTTTCTTTCCTATACTTACAGAAAGAAAAGAAACTATTACAAAATAAGAGACTAGATTTGGATGCTGCAAAAACCAGACTGAAAAAGGCAAAAGCTGCAGAAACTAGAGCTTCAGTAAGTAGTGTTTTTAATAGAAAAATATTTTAGGTTAATAATTTTCAGACTTGTGAAATATTTTACTTACATAAGATGCAAACTGTAGTCTATCATTAAGACTAAATATGACTTTAGGGTATTATTTTTGTGTTTTTAAGCAAACTTATCAGAACTTAATACATCCCAATCAGTGTAGTCTTGGCAATATTCTTATTTCAGCAATATACCTGTTGCTAAAAAACAAAAATTATAAGAGCTTCTAGAGTTGTGTCATGTTCTTTAAATATCCTCACTGTTGATGTCCTGTATGTCTTTTAGAGATAGATTTACTATATTTGAAATGGAATGAATCAAGTTGGAGAATGCTTGAGTGTGGCTTAAAAATTTGGTGTGACTCTTTTTCTACTTGTGACTCAAACTGACTAAAGCAGTTGTCACCAAGAATAGTTCCAAAACTATTCAAATAGTGGCAACATGGACTCTCAGGTGACTATTTTAAAGAGGAAGAAATTTGGGTAAATAAGTCCTGGTATATTTTTTCATAAAATCAACCTTAGAATAGTCTTCTAAAACTGTGTAGGGATATATTAAATATTTCATTCAGTAATTTTATATGAATGTAACTCTCTTAAAAGGTTTTATTTTTCAGCTTCTCATTTAATCTAATATTTATACTGTTTATATATCTCTATTCCTAAGTTCGAACAGATTTGAGTTCATTCTTAATTTGAGCTAAGGGATATGTTTTGTTAAGAGGCATAACATTCCCACTGCCTTTTGTTCCCAGCTCACTACCACCAAGAATCATTGCCCTATGGGACATTACCATGGTGCTGGTAGAAGTCGGTTGTGGTTCTCTCTGTTTTGGGAAAGAAAAGGTTGAGACTTGCTTTAGAGTGAAATTTAAAACTGATAACTTGGTATTGAGCAGTGATGTCCTGGGAGTTTACTCCAGTACCTTGTCTGAGCAGAGTGAGTTATATTCTTCCAGATCGTTCCCCTTTTGCAGATTCTGTATTGACTTCTGATGGAGAAGAGCTGCCTTGACAGGACATTAATTTCCAAATGCACTGGCTGTTTCACCTCAGAATTTATCATGACATCAATAAGAACAGCCTAAATTCCCTAAACAGACTTTCTGCAGAATCAGAATTTTAAAAATGAACAGGTAGATGACAAGAGACTCTAAATTAGGATATTAGTTTCTAGTAGCTAATAGTAAATTTGTGGTCAAATATAAATTGATTATTAAGATACTAATTTCATAATCAGGAAAAAAAATGTTAAGATAAATAGGATCATTTGGAAGTAAATGTTTGAACTAGAACAGAATCTTTTTATTCACGCCTACATGTGCCCAGTGATGATCACAGAATAAGAATACTGTTGTTAAGTGTCAGTATAAAATTGTCTTTAAGAAACACTATTATAGGATAATACATATTTACCTGGAAAAATGCCAGAAAGCTCATAGTTTTAACAGTATACAAGGTCCATTGATTATTCTTAATTATTTTATCACTGCTATTAAAATGTAAGAACTAAATATAATAGTAGATAATTTTTGAGAGATATTTTCTTTCGATATATCCAGAAAAGATCTTGACTATTTTTCTGTTCTGTATATTGTTGAGGACAAAATTTTTCATGGGGATTTACATTTAAAATAAAAATGAAAGATTATATAAATGACTTTATTCAACAATTTACCTTATACACAGCTTCTCTAGAATTTATATATTACATAAAACATAATTTAACTAAAGCCAAATATTAAAAATATCAGTCTAGAGAATAATACACATTCCCTGATTTTAGTGTTGTATTCTTTTCCCCTAGACAACCAACTTATTTCTCTTCAACTTGATAGCAGTACGTCTGAAATACTTGAGAAAGGAAAAGTCCTCTTCTTTTATTACATAAAGCTGTGAGGCATGCCTATACTTTGTGTTCCTTTTTTTCTGTATTTCTCTTATGCTTACTTAAAGAATATAGAAAAACAGAAACCACAAGGAGTTTGGGTTTACTTTTTTCTTACTCCTTTCACCCATTTACTGTTTTCTGGTTGGCAGCTGAAGAATTTAATCATAGTCTTTCTTTGATTTCACTTCTTTATACATTTCCATTGTGTGACTAGTTATTCCTTTGCCAGGTAAGGTTTGGTACTTGTGCATATCAGCACATTTTTTTTTAATTCATTTACTAGTTTCTTGTAACGTTTCTTAAAATTCTCTATTTATCAAATGTAAATTTGTACAAGGTGGCTGTCTGAGGGGAGTTCATGTAAAACCTTCGCTGCCCTCAATTCACAGTCTGTAGAGTAGATTGAACTTTGATGATTTAGCCCTATCAGTAAAATATTTATGCTTGTGTCCAATATTCCTTCTTTACTAACTTCTGTTTTATTAGCTAGCATATTGAAAAATGGTAAAGCAACATCAAAGGCAATTCTCAGAAATAAACCAATTGAACAGAAAAGAGAAAACCTACTTGAATATTTCACAACAAACAAAAATGTAATTTTGAAAACACTATAAAACATATCAAGAGAAACAAAGACATATAACTTCTCATTTAAGTTATAAGGCACTGATATTACTGACCTAACCTTAGAGTTAAGTAAACTTCTAAAAAATTATTTTAGTGTTTTGTAAGGAGAAAAAAAACTCATCTGATTTCAAAGCTCTCTAATATTTAGCGGTTTAAACCTCTGTTACTTTTGGGTACCCAGATTTGATAGAAAACATATCTTCAAGTAACACAGTATAACAAATATGCCCCTCTGCCCACTTAAGCATTTCCACAGGTGTCTAAATCTTTTAATTTGTAGTGAGTGAATTATAGCACCATTAATAACCTTTACTTTAATATACACGTTAGACTTTATAGTTGATAAAAATATAAGGATTGACATGCCTTTCATATTTCTTCAGGGGAATGCAAAAGACCTGGCTGAGCTGATTGAAAGAGAACGTTTTTGAAGGCATGCATTCATAAAACAGAAATGGCCTTTGAATAGAAAAGATGTAGGTAGGCAGAAAGGCTTTCATAGGTGAAAATTTAATAAAAATTATAGGTAATTGTGGCAGTTTTTAAAGTGATGCATTTTCCCTAAATAATTCTAATTTAAAATCAAGCATCAACCATGTTTTTTTCTTTGAAAAATTTGTATCTTTTGGAAAAATTGAATAGGCACCACAGTATGAAATTCCATAGAACAATATAATTTGTTTTGTTTTTTTAAGTAGAGAACCGTTTTATCATCTCTTTAATACTTGTTTGTGTGTTCTTTATTGTGCAGAAGTAACTTGTTTCACCGTGTTCATTGGTATAATGTGTTCTTTGTCTCTTACCTATGCACTTAAGCAACTAAAAGCAACTCGCCTTGAAGGAGATAACATTATGGTAAATTTCTCTCACATGCTCAACTTCCTGCATGTAAAATGGCTGAAGGTTTGTTGGCCTAATGTGTTTTCTACATCTTGATTAAAGTGCCTTCTCTTGCTATTATCTACATGTAAGAGTCTATAATAGTCAAAGCCAGGCATTCTTTAGTCTAACAGAAAGCACAGGGAATACTGGCTGAAGTAATATTGAATATTGAAATCTGAAGAAAAGAAATTATGTGTTCTGATTGCCAGATATATTAGCTATATGAAATTCAGATTTTAGAATGTAAACATATAATGCCTTTTATATCAAATAAAAGTTACTTTAACTGACACTTCATATATTCACTTTTAGCAAAGAAAATTAACAAAGTTTACTTAGAGAATATAGGGGGTACAAATTACTTTGCTTCTCAGTATCTTTAATGTTCACCTTAATATTCACCCAAACTCAACATAGAATTAATTTCTACTGCAATTCCAGGACAAGACAAACTCCAGTAGCTGAGATATTTCTGTGGTGATGAGGCTTATGCCCCACCAAGTGCTAATTCACATAAGTTTCAGAACAGTGATAGCCTTGGGCAAGAATTGGGAATGAAAATTGTTCTACAGTTTTCAGTGCATATAATGTGCTTGGTTTGAGGAAAGTTTTGAGATGCCAGAAATTTTTTATTTTTTAACAAAATAGAAATTCATAAAATCTGAACATAGCACAAAAATTCATAAACGTTAGCCAATAAGTATTTATAGATGTGGTGTTTGGTATTGTATGCCTAGGTACATCACTTCCATAGAAGTGGCATGGAATCTGCAGTACAATTAATAATAAGTTAGCAGTTTACTGACTGCTTTTATCTGTTAGCATTGACCTAAAGCCAGGGGGAAAGATTATTGAACAGAGTATGTAAAATGCATTTTTGTTTTTTAAACTGCTGTAATTATTGAAGCCCTGGGCTGAATAAGAGCTTTCCTTAGATAGCAAGAGAATGCATTCATTTGTTTCCATTGTCCTATCTGTAGGTAAATGAAAAGTGTGAGACTATTTCAGTCATTTGTAATTTAGTATATAAATCATAGTTTTTCTTTATATCCTAATAATACGCAAGACTATTTCATTTATTAGGCATTTGTTTTACTACTGATGTCATCAACTTGTAGTAAAACATATTTAACTCTGGTAATTTTAAATTCATTATATCTCAAGTTTGTTGTGCCCCCCACCCCCATGGCTTCATCATTCACATTCGGTGTCCATTTATCCTTGCTTTATTTTAATTGCCTAAAATTCTAGAATTTTAGCCCTAAATGAGATGGTTATTTCGTCCAAATCTTTTATTTCACAGATGAGAGAACTAGAACTAAGAGGGGTTAAATATTCCCAATTTTGGAAAACTGTTAATACTACAAATTTATAGAATTAGTATAAGATTCAAAAATTGATACTATGGATACATTAAGAAGGCATACTTTCACAGTATATAAAGCTGTACTGATTTAGTTTCTACTGTATTTAATCTGTTAATGTGATTCTGGAAAAGGAGAGTATACCATTTGCATTAAAATACATTTTTCTATACTAAGTTGTAGAAAAGGTTAAATTCCAGCTTTCTTTCATGCTATATATTTCTCTCTAATTTTTAATGCTGGCTAGATTTGGGCAGAGGAGGTGACAAAAGTAAGTAAATTATTAAACTACAGAATTATGAAACAATTGTGATTACATAAATACTTATTGGGCAACAACCACGGGGCTAGTCATAGTCTGTGTTACATGTCTTATAAAAACTGAAAATTATTCTGGAAAGCTCAGGTCTGTTTGGGTAGTAGTGACTCCACAGAGCACTAGAACAATGATGCAGAGATGTCTTGCACAGATGATAAATATTGAATACCTGTGATATTAAGTGGTAATCTTTACAGTACTTTGCCAGAAGACAGTTTAAATACTTGGCATATTCATATGTTAATTATGCAAAACAGTTAACATCATGCCCTTTCAGAGAATTGAATATATCATGTCACACAAGTGAATTTTCTACGTAACTGAAGCTTGCTTGGTTCTCTTCAGCACCAGAGCTAACTTTTCTGCCATTTTAGTTGAAAATATTTGTAAGAAAGTATTTTACTGCTGCATTAAGTGCAGGATAATATATATTTAATTTTAGTTCCAGTTAGGGTCATTATTATGATTATCCATTATTGTACTGTGTAAAATGGAATCTGTTGTTTGTTTTTGAAGTATGTTGTCTCCTCTGTAAGGGTCAGGCTGTCACTTTTAGAAGCTGTCAACATGATGGCTTCTGGTAGTCCAATTGTATACGATTTCTGATCTTCTCTGGTCAGGGAAATCAAATAACTAATCAAAGATTTAAGGAGTAAAATTAAGAGTTGAGTGCAGATTTGTTTCAAATGCTATTTGAGGTCTACAGAAGTATTTTTAATTTACTTCCCATGTTCAGACCTACCAAAATCTAACTTCAGATGAGGACAATGCTGGGAAATGAGAGCAGGTTGTAATTGTGGCCCCTGACTATTCATAATTTACAAACTTTTTATTTTCTAACTCTGTAGGATTGCTGACCATACAGTCTATTTCGTGCATAGGTAATGAAGCTATTGATTCTATGACTTAGAAATCCAATGGGAAATTCGTGACTCATGCTGTCATTCCCCTTTGTGGAATCCCTTCATCAACTTACTTATGGTTCCGCCCTGGCCTTTGATTTCTTCCTGAACTTCTAGTATGAAAAAGGGGCAGAGTAACATAGAAGAGTGTAGGTTGAACAGGAAAAGTAGGGTCTCTTCCACTTTGGTTAGCATACAGGTACACCAAAAAAACTGATTCTGCAGTCCTTTAAGTTTGGGAAGTTTTGATATAATGGAAAAAAATGCTTGAAACAAATTTTATGTATGTATATATGAAAAAATATATCTCAAAATGGACTAGGGTTTTTTTTCCTTCTATATGTCTTCTGTCAGTTTTATAATTTAAAAATATATAATTTTAAATATTCATATTCCTGGAATATTTTAAGATTTACACCCATAGAAAAAGTAGGTAGCACTGAACAAGATTGTCACAGCAAATGCTTCAAAAGCATGCCCAATATTTCTACATATAGTCACCTGATCCTGATGTCACAGACCAACAAATTTTTACCCTTTTTCTCAAGTTACAGCCTGAAAGCACTCTTCTTGCTTCCTTACTCAAGTTATGCTATCATCTACTCCAGTTAGTCCAGTAACAGTAATTCTAAGCAGATCTTTTTCTTAAAACTCTAGGCCTTTGTTAATTACAAAATTAAGTCAGGGAATGAGATATTCTGGAGGACAGAATAAAAATCCTTTAAATTCACTATTTTTCTTTAACCCCTTTAAAATAAGTATTTTCTTCCTATGTAAATTGGTATGCTGAACCTAATTTCAGTTACCTCAGCCTCTCAGACTAATTATTGTGACCAATTATATGTGTCAGAAGTAGAGAAGGTTTGGGACATTTGACTATTTTGCATCCACCCCAGACATACATTGAAACCCGTTCAAATGAGATTCATTTCCTCCTGTCATTTATCTTTTCTAAAAATAAGGGCTACGTTGTACAGAAGAATGAGTTCCTAGGCTTTTTAACATGGTGCCTTTCCTCATAAATAATTAAATTTTGCTCAAACAGAGAAGACTGATCCTTTGTAGTGAGATCATTTTATATATTTTTATTCAGTATATTTCCTCTTCAGATTCCAAATTCCTGGTCACTTTTAATCTACTACCTAGCTTACTTGCTTACAGCTTGTTACAGAAGAATTTTCTGCCATTTCTACTAGGGCTGTTAAATCAAATTGTACTTTCACAGTCAAAAACCTATATGAGACTATCCTCATTTCACTTCTGAAGCTCATTTATTTTGTTTTTGCTATGGTTACTTACTTTAATCAGAACCTGTCTGTATTCAGCCAAGCAGAACAGTAAATTGTACAAATGTAACACTGAAGTGATTGGTTTTCCTTAACACGTTCCTTAGGAGGAACAGGATTCTTTTCTTCTCCTGGGGCTTTCTCTCTGCTTCCTAGCACCTTCCCGAGGAAGCTTATTCAGCCCTGTTATCAAAGCACCATGTGTTCTGGTTTCAGTCAAGTAAACTTAATTTTAACTCTTGACTTATTTGAGTAATTCAAGCTTGTTTCCATAAACTCAGTTAGTGGTCATTTCTTAGTCATTTCTGCCAGCAGGTCTGTTGCCTTGGGATGGGAGTGATTATATTAACTGATGATCTATTTTGCTGCTACTACTTTGTTGATAAGTTCACTAGGTTAACTATTGCCACCAAAACGTGAAAGAGAGCGAAAATGGGGTATGAAAGGAAGAAGTTCAGACCTTGTTTTTATACTTAAGACAGTCTTAGAAGTATTATTTGGAGAGGAGAAAGCCATTTATCCTGAAGAATAGTAGAAAATGCCATTATAATGACAGAATCACCATTGATGATTCCCAGCAGGGTAAGTTAACTGTTTTGAGTGAGCTGTGATATTCTGTTTTCTCCTCCTCACTTAACTACCAATCAGCTCTGGCTAACAGTTTGAGATGTTTTTGCCATTACTTACAATTTTAGATCTCTGAGTTTTTAGTGAACTATTTTTTCCCAGCACTAAGCCCGTATCAGAGGGTTGATGCTCTTAGTTGTATGCTGTCACGCACACCTGTCAGGCTCCGAGTCACCTTGATAGCCTGCATAGCTGTGGTAGAAGTACCGATACCATGAAAATCAATATATTAGAGTTTTATTTTATTTCCTGAAGAGCCAGTTTACCAGCACACTACAATTGAAGGTCACCCATAACTTGAAGATAAACCCTAGCATATGTTATAGATAATATTTCTGCTTAATGCATATTTTATGCAGTTTGGAAGGAAAACTAAAAAGAAAGACATTTATGTAGGACAAAGAATCCTTTTTCCTAGAAAACAAGGAACTGTATTCCTAGAAACAAGTGTGTATTTGGTAACTAAATGTAAGAGGTTATAATCCTGTGGCTTCACTCTGAAGTTTTTTCATTTGAGATTGAAGGCCATCTTTAGCTATAGTGTTATGATTGAGAATTTCTTGAAATTTTATACATATAAACTGATCATCTTTAAATTTTTTTAAATGTTAAAATTAGTAAAATTGGTACTAGAAAATACATGATAACGTATTGACTGTCCTGTAGTTTTTCTAGGCTTTCATGTATATGTCATTAAACTTTGACATTAATAGATTCTTTTAAGTCAAGTACTGGTGAGAAGTCAGTTCTGTCTAGATTGAATGATACTAGAAAAGCTAAGGTTTGGAAACCAGGGACCACTTTAGATATAAAGCAAAATCAGGGAATTGACAGGCTATCACTTGGGGTTTGTTTACAGGATCTTTTAGCTGTCTAAACAAATGTACATAAAATGGACTCGGTCCTCTAATGAGATTCTAAAACTATGCTCTAATTTAAGTCTGAACAGGAATTAAGAATAACTCAAAGTGAATTTGATCGTCAAGCAGAGATTACCAGACTTCTGCTAGAGGGAATCAGCAGTACACATGTGAGTGTTCATTCCTTGGAAATTCATTGGAACAAAAAGACTCTGATAGTTCTAAGGCAATTGGGGGAGGAAGAACTCAACTTCCTTTTCAGTCATTTATTAAGGAATTCTAAATTTCCAAGATTTATGAAGGAATATTTAAAATTTTTGTATTTAAGAGAACTGTTTACCTAATTCTCCTCCAGTCATCAAATCCAGTTGGTTTTGTTTGCTAACAGATTGTTACCACACTGGTGACTGAGGTCAATCTTAATGAACCTTGTAGTGAATTGCTAGATACTGATGATTACAGTGTTGTTCTCTGTCTCCCCTTCGCATTTACCACTCTTAACTAGAGGACTCAGAAGTGATTGTAACTTTCCTTTACAGACCCATCACCTCCGCTGCCTGAATGACTTTGTAGAAGCCCAGATGACTTACTATGCACAGTGTTACCAGTACATGTTAGACCTTCAAAAACAACTGGGAAGGTGGTAATTTCCTTTTAACATGTGAAACTTCTGATAAGAAAAGAAATTCAGATTTTTGCATATGAACTAGTAATAGAGGTGAAGATTAGAAGAATTAAAGGCTTTTGTTAGCTTACTTAAAATTAGATTTTTTTTTTTAAGGAAAATAATTATCAAACATCTGAGGTAACAAAAACATTTTGAGCTTTTCTGGCACAGAAGAATGTTAACAGGGATGAGAAGATAATCTAAGTGAAGAATACCTTTTTACCATTTACTAAGAAAACTTAAAGTGTTTGAAGTTCATTTTATTCTTGAATCCTTTTGCACTTGGTTAAGGAAGATGTAGTTACACTGACAGTTGCCCTTAGAGATTAACCAATTTATACTTAACTCATTACACCCTTGTTCACTGCTTAAAAATATTTTTTTAGAATATTCTGTAAGACCTCAAGCCCATTGATATTATTTTGAGTGTGGTATTATGCTTTAAAGCAAAATGATAACACATAAAGCATATAGCTCAATCATCAATTCATCAAATACTTACTGAACACTTGCTATATGCCAAGCACTGTTCATACTTAAGGATTATATAAGCAAACAAAACAGACAAAATTGCTTTTACCCTTGTGGAATTCATACTGTAATGTGACACTGGAAATAAAATGATGTACAGGACAAAGATGGTCTCTCTTCACAACAGAGACTAGGTAGAAATGCAGGCCATAGGTAGAGAGGCTATGCCAGGCCATGTGATAATTGGAAAGGTAAAAGTGCAGGTTACTGTGAGGGACACCTGACTGACTCAAGTGAGTCTAGGAAGGTTTCACAGATGAAATTATTGTAGTAGGAATAATCCAGATGAACAAAGGGGCAGGGACAGATATTTCAGGCAGAGGAAAGTCACGTATATGTAAAAAAGCCAGAGGAAAGACAGAGTGTGGTGAGTTTGGGGAACTGACAGTAGTTGGTTCTGGTTGGAGACCTGTGCTCAAGTTCAGAATGGGATGGTAGATGAGGCTAGAAGAGCAAAGTGGGGTCATGTCATGATTGCACTTTAAGTAATTGTGAGGAGTTTGAGATTTATATAGCGAGGAACCAGTCAAGCAGAGTATTCTGTAACATTTGAAAGAGGAATATCAAGAGAAGTTATTTCAAGAAATAAGATTTTTAAAAAATTCATCACTTAGATGTTCATTTCTGTATATTAATCCTTCAGAACTAGACCTAGAACAAAATTAGGCATATCCACAAAACCAATTTTAGGTCTTTTTTTTAAAGAGTTGTGCCTAATACCATTGGTTATTCTAATAGGACTTACACTTCTCTGTATTTGAAGTTCTGTTAGTTTAATATCTGAAACCAGAACACCACTTAATCCCCACGCAATTACAACTATTTTAAGCCCATGAAGCCTTAGTACTTCCTTTTCACTTTGTCCTGATAACTCAGAAAGTGCAGCAAAGGGGTTACTGTTATTATCATTTGTAGTTATATTCTGCGTAAAGCCACACAAATGCTTGACACTAAGCCATTTAAATAAAATCTAGTTTTGGCTTAGGATAAGCTCAAATAATTATGAAGTGAAATCAGTGCTATTATTCTAGGGAAGAAACTCTAGCTTGTCTCTCAACTCTCAATCATATTACTGGTAAGGATCAATAATAGAGAGCGGGGGAAATTTGGGGCCTTTAGTTTGTTGCAGATTATGCTTTTTAAGACAGTCTATAGCAATATTCAAATGAAGAACTTGAAAAATCTTCCAGATCCACGCAATAGCTATTTTTGAAGAGAAGAACCAAGTTGTAATGTTAATGGCTGTAATAGTAGTGTCGGTATAAGTGGTAACTGAATGAGAGCAGTCACGTAACAATGGCTCCAGTTGTCCCAGGCACTCTTCTGGAACCTCATGTGTAATAATGTTCCAGTCCTCACGCTAGTGAGGTAGATTTTTTTATTATGCACATTTTTCAAATGAAACGGAAGCACTAGTTGCAAGATTACTAAATGTATTTGTTAAATTATTGGAAGGTTTCATATTTCAAGCTACAGTGGCAGCTACTCTACAGTTTTTTAAACATATCAGTGAAAGTTCTTAGAAGGTACAAATGACTTTTTTTTTTCCAGTTGGTTGGGAGTTGTTTCCCTTTACTATTAATTCCCCAGAATTGACATAGGTAGACCTCAGTAGTTAAAGGCTAATTATTCTAGTAAATTTGAAAGTAAATTCCGTGGTTAGAGACTTTAAAAGCCATGTGTGTGTGTATGTGTATGTACACCTACATATGAGTGGGGGGAAGAGCTTATTACCATTTTTATCATCAGAAGTATATATACTTAAGCCCTGCTGAGGAACTGAGGAAAAATAAAATAATTTTTTACAAAGGAACTGAGTGAATTCATTGAGGAAGAGATGCTAAGAAATATGTTCTTAACATTAGAGTGAAACCTGAATTAGGAACTTACTATTTTTATCATTAGAACCTTTTTATCCATCAGAGAAACATTTCCTTTTAATTTTTAAAAATGCATGATTCTAGGCATGAAAGATTACAATGTAATCAAAATAGATCAAACCCCTGCCTTCATGGAACCTACATTCTATTTGGTAGAGGGGAATAGAAAACCAATATGTATGTGACAAACGTAATATATTAGAAGGTGGTAAATGCTATGGAGAGAAATACAGCAGGGAAGTATTTTGGTTGGGGGTGGAGGTTCGCAGTAGTCAGGGGAAACAGAGACTTGAAAGACATAAGGAAGCAAAGCGTGGGGCATCTGAGAGGAAATACTTCTGGACGAGAGTACAGCAAGCGTACAGACCCTGCAGCAAGAACCTAGCTGTTGGATTCCAACAGCTGCAGGGAGAGCTTAGCTAGAACTGAATCGGGGAGCAGAGCTGGAACACACAGGGCTTTGGAAGCCAGTTTTGGCTTTGGTCTTAACTCAAGATGAGGAGTCTTTGGAGGATTTGGCCTGAGAAGTGACGTGATTTGATGTTAGCCTTCATCAAGATCCTTCTTGTTCTTCTGAGGACAGGTGTTAAAGGGCATGGGTGGAACCTAACAGACCTGTTCGGAACCTATTGCACATATATAATTTAGTCAAGAATCCAGTCAAGAGATGGTAGTGGCTTGAACCAGGGTGACTGTGATAGATGTGGTAAAAGAGGTCAATGGAGCCAGCAAGATTTAATGACAGACTTCATGTATGTGAGGCTTAGAGGAGCCAAGAATTACTGCAAGTATTTGGCCTGAGCACCTGGAAGTATGAAGTTGTGGTTAATTAAAATAGGGAGTGCCCCAGGAGGAGCAGCTTGGGGTGGGGAAGGAGGGTACATCCTGCATATCAGAATCCCAGTTTCAGACATGTTAAGTTTGCGAAGTCCATTACATATCTAAGTGGGTATATCCAATTTTACATGTACAAGTCCGGAGTTTGGGGGGAGTGAATTAGAGATGTAAGTTAAAGTCATCAACACATCAAGGATATTTAAATCTGTGAGACTAGATGGTATCAGCCAGGCAGTAAGTATAGGTGGAGAAAAGCAGAGGGCTAAGGGCTGAGCCCAGAAGTACTCCCGCACACACTGAGGACAGCTGGAGAGGATGGTAAGGGATGAGCAGTGAGGTGAGATGTGAGCCGAGTGTGTGGCCTGGAAGTCAGGATGTAGGGAAGTGGAGGGCTGTAACCCACTGTGATCACTTAGATAAGTCAAGTGAAATGAGCACTGGATTTAGAACACTGAAGTCACTGCTGACCTTGACAAGAGTGGTTTTGCTGTGACAGTAAGGGCAAAAGCTTGTTTGCAATAAGGGTTAGCAGGTTTTTGCTTGTTTTTTAAGATAGGAGAAATGACACAGTAAGTGTAGAAGATATAACAATGTGGGGGAAAAAGGGAAAAATTGCTAGTGTGATATCCTTGAGAAGAAAAAGAAGATGAGATTTTATGCACATGTGGAGAAGTTAGCCTTATTAGGAGCATCAACAGCATCTTTAGTAAGAGGAGAAATAGCCAGAGCATGGATTCCTGATAGTTGTTTTTCCTCTCAGTTAAAAAAGAAACAACACATGAGCTGAATGAAAAGGCTAGGAGAGAATTGCTGGAATTTTGAGGATGATTGAAAGGGTATGAAATAGTTATCAGGAGAATGGAAAGTGAGTGGACTAGAGGAATGTAGTGTGGTTGCCAGGCAGCATTGTGGACCTATTTGAGGTCCCCACTCATGAATTTAATGTAAGACCAGACAACATGGTTTTGCATTTTTCTCTTCTCACAGTAAGTACATGGATACTGAGTAGACAAATAGGGAGATTTTTACTAAATAAGTATGATGAAGTGAGGGGCATGAGAGATGAAGATACACACCAAGGGGGTGATTATAATAATTAACCATGGACACGAGGGCATGTTGGTAGGATAGTAAGACCATAGATCCAAGATAGGCTTGTTGTAGCAGAAGTACTAGGGGGGAAAAAAGGTGATGGTTGGAGAATAGGATGTTGGCAATTTTGATTGCTGGAGGGTTATAGTTTTTAGAATTGATTAGGTCTAGATGGCAGGTGGTGGGAACAGGTGGCTGAACTAGGTTCAGGCACAGAATCATTAGAAGAGAGGAGTTCATGGATCTGGGAGGTCACAGTGCTGGAAGAATTATCTATATGGATATTAAAATCACCAAGAATTAAGATACAGTGTCAGTGAGCCAGCAGCTAAAATCTAGAAATGAAGGGAGAGGAATGAGGCATCTGTAGGTGATTGCAACAAGAGATGGTGGGTAATATATAGTCAAATAATAAAGATTCATAGATTAGGTAGGATTGGTAAGGGAGAAGAATATTAACAGTAACAAGGAACATACAATTCCTACTTCATGCACCTCTACACCATCCATCTCAGTGATAAAAGTAATGAAGGAGATAAGCACAGGCATAAAGGGGTAAAGGGAAGGATTAGAGGTTAAGATTAAAGTGAATTTTACTTCTGGCTGACTCTTAACTTCCAGATGGAGCAGTGGTCATAAAGAGAAGAAAATTATATTTTATGGAGGCATGAATTTAACCCACCCTACTAAATGAGGTTTTTTTTATATTTAATGGGTTTATTAAAATTTAAATATGAATTTTCAGCCTTAGAAATGGTTGAATTAGAATGATTATAAGCCTTCCATTTTATGTTGTTTTCCTTTAGTACAATTGGAAAACAGTAGCCTTACAATAAATTGAAAATTCTAATTATCTTTATAAGCACATTAATCATAGGGATTTCACTGACTTGTAATAAAACCTTTGTTTATTTTCCCCTAAAAAATAGAAGACAAACGAACTTATGAAATTTTCTCTAGTCTTCCATTATCTTAATATTTTAATCATAATTATCAGTATTTTTTTGGTAATATTATAATAAAATACTATAATTATCATGGTATTTGAACAGGCGTGTCTTCACTTGTCTATATGTCCATAAAGGAATGGTGTCATTTTGTCTTTGAGCCTTCAGCTTGTGGCAGCAATGGTGGACATGTAGATACTCAGTTTGTCATTTGAATGAATAGGAAAATGTGATTGGATCCATCCTTTTAAAAGAGTTCAGTTACTGAAATATTTCTGAAAGAATTGAGAAACCTTGCACTATCTAACATTTAGTTTTTCACTGACAGTTTTAACAATTTATAAAGGGAGGGAAAGATTAATAAAACATACTAATAGAAGTTTTTTAAGGATAAACTCAATTTTTATTTTTTCTGGAATAGCCATTGTGTTTTGTTTTGTTTTTTAAACTGAAGTTTATAATTGTAAGAACAGCTTCGAAACTTAACTTTCAAGGATTTATATTTGAAAACCACCTGAATTTTCTCTAGTTGTAATTGGCCCAAGAAGGATAAGCTAGACAGCACACTCTGTCATTAAAATATTAATACCTATAAATTTTTAACTAAAGTGGAGGTTCTAAGAAGTAAACACTGCCTCCAAGTGGTGGTATTCAGGAGCTTTATTCCTTTGAAAAGATAATTGGCCATTTTATTTTCAACAGTTTTCCATCCAATTATCACTGTAACAACAATCAGACATCGGTGGCACCTACATCATCTGCTGCTTCATCAAATATGATTGGTTCTTCTGCTTTGACTCCAACAAGTGGCCTCGTAATCACCTCTCCTTCCAACCTCATTGACCTTAAGGAGTGCAGTGGCAGCAGGAAGGCCAGGGTTCTGTATGATTATGATGCTGCGAACAGTAGTGAATTATCACTTCTGGCAGATGAGGTAAGGAATGGGGGGTATGAGAAGAAAATCATGACTTGGCATACCTTCTAGTATTATAACAAAATGCAAATTCCTCATTACTTATTTAGAAATAGTTTACCATGAATGCTTTCATAAATTTCAGGTGGTTGTATTAACATTTTATAAAATTTTAACTGTTTAACAAAATGGAACATCACAGAAATATTTAAGGCTTTTAACTAAACTAAAAGATTTCTAAAACTGCTTCTAATAAAGTCCTTTATCTTTCACCAAAATTGATAACAATATTTAAAGCCCTTTGATAGTGAATAGTTCAAGTTAAATACAAAGCTGATTCATTTTCTATGTTTATTTGTTAATATAGTTAATAACTGGAAATATTTTATTTTGTAGGTGATCACTGTGTTCAGTGTCATTGGAATGGATTCAGACTGGCTAATGGGGGAAAGGGGGAATCAGAAGGGTAGGGTGCCAATTACCTACTTAGAACTGCTCAATTAACTAAGTGGACTATGGAAAGATTACCCATCATGACACTGTATTTATATACAATTAACTCAAAGTAAAGCAGGTTTAAGTGTCTTCCATGTTAATGTCTTGAGAGACTTAAAAGAAAACACCAGCCATCAGAAACCAGTCTTTCTGCCAATAAAATTGCATGGTAAATATTTCATTACAGAATTTTATGTTAGAGTTTTCATGCTGAGAATGTTTTCTTAAAAAATTCTCTTTCTACTGAGATTTAATTAACAAGCACCTTCTACTTTTGAGCCCCAACTTAAAGCAGAACTGTTTTCTACTGAACTTTTCATTAACAGCAAGCTTTTCTTTTATGTAAAATAAATTTATTGTGAATTGATATCAATGACTCATTTATTAGGTATAACTAAGAGCCAAAGAATAAATTCAAATTTGTTTTAAACTGTTGTTTTAAAAAAAGACCTCTAGGATATAGACCTCTTTTGTGAAGAATATGTTTCCGAATGTTTCCATAAACAAAGGCAGTTATTCCATGTTTACCTTGTTTTCCAACAAATTTAATGATTTCAGTGGGTTATTTGTTGGGGCTGGTGTGGTGGGTGGAGGGGGGTGGTGCTTTATTAAACACTACTGGATGGTTTCTTTTAAATTTAAAAACAACTAGTTCTTGAAAAGAATTACCAGTTTCTCTGGTATATTTGCAGCTAAGATTCTAAAATATCTGGAACAGTCTCAATTCACTAAGCAATGTTTTTAAGATTGTTCAACTGGCACAATTTAATGCATAATCATAATTAGATCCATTAATAACATAATGCTGCTGTAAAGAATTTGTTATTGAAAAACAAATCCTTATAAAATATGAATTAGTGCAACTACATTTATCGTAAATTGTATACAAACAATATGCTTTTGGTTACTCTTAGTCTACTAATAAAACGATCAAAATATATTAATGAACTTAGGTTACCTTGATCAGGATCTTGAGTTATGTAATACACACTAATGAAATGATTAGTGTTAGACTTGAAGTCAGAAAATTGCTGTGAATCAGCAGATTGTTTGCATGTTAGCACTTTTGCTCTAATTCTCATTCTTGAATCAAACAGTTGTTGAGGGTCAGGCACTATGCTGATCAGCTGGGGACGCTGCCCTGAGCAAGATGCGCACAGTCCTTCCCCCTGCAGACCTTAGAGACCAGTGGAGGATGCAGAAAAAGAAATAAACAACTATCATATAACAGAAGCAGTGTCATGATAAAATACAGGGTGCTATATTTGGGGTCTTTGAGAGTCCCCTAATTGGGATCTGGGGAGTGGGAGATGGTTAGGAAAGGGAAGTATTCCAGGTAGAGGGGAAAAGATGTGCTAGGTCTGGAACTAAGAGAGTGTAACACATTCTGACAACTATAAAAGTAGTTCAGTCTGGCTTATGCACGAAGGGCAAGAGTGCTTTCATTTCTTCAGAGAATGTTAATATATCAAAATGATATTTTTTGATACTCTAAAAACTGGTGAATAACACAAAGCATGTTTTAAAATGGTGTTTAAGAGCTCATAATAAGAGTTTGGTAAACATGTTGACAATTTAGTTCAAGACCAAACTTTAACAGTAGTTGCCCTTTTATTTTTGTTATGAGAAATTCTTCAATTTTATAGTTGTACAAGATGCTGTAATTTTGAATTGCCAATAAAGAACTCCAAAAGCTGCTCAAGCAGTTAGTTAGCTATAGAGCCAAGTGAGGCTATTTTTCCCCAGAAAGGAAGTTCTAGAGCCAACCTAGAGTAACATCTATTACATAAAGTACAGATTTAGGCTTTAAAAGATAAAAGAAAATTCAGGCCAGCTTAAACAGCAACTGTAAATGAGGCTTATGGGAAAAAGAAGAGTAAAGGGAAAGGAGTATATGTAACTGGAGTGAAATTGTCCTGGGTTCAGATCCAGTGGTTGTCAGGTGTGCTCTCTGGGCTTCCACTCCGCTGTTTAATATAAACTGCCATTTCCTTACTAGTAAAATGGAGATAATAATTATGCCACCTTAAAGGGTATTATGAGGATTCTATAGCAAAGGTTATCTTTTATTTTAGGTCATTTTTAGGGGAGGGTTTGGCACATAGGAGAAACATTCTGTAAACATCAGTTTCCCCTTGTTAGCTCCTGGAGCTTCCTGACTTACCCAGACTGCAGTCTTTGTTTATGACTGTGTACCACAGATACCTCTGATTGTGTCTCTGCTCAATTCTGCCCATCAGTCCTTTCCTCCACCCTCCTTAAATCAGACCCAGATCTAGGTTAAACCTCACCACAGTCCGTGTAGATTCTTATCAGAACATTTATCAGATCCTTGTGCTTTTCATCAAATGCATGTTGATTAAAGCAACCCAGTAAGGTGCCAGTCCTTCAGTAGTGTTAAGGTTCAGAGGCTTCTGTGCCTTTGTCTACCTCAAGTCCATCGCAGTATATGGGCTTATTCTTACACTTAGTGCTTTTTATGTTAATGGAGTTGTGTTTGATTGGTTGTTTGGGCAGGGGGATGGGGGTGTTTCTTTTATTTTGACTTTGGCCTATTTTATAGTCACAGGTTTAATTTTTACTCAGGTAAAGGCCCACAAAGGTTCTTAGGCATGGAATAAATGTTTGGGAAACCTATTAATTCATGGTGCAATTCAGAACTATTTAAATAAGCTCTATGCCTGAGTTTAATATAAAGGTATGGTAACATGTAAAAGATACACATATGAATGAAATAATAAACTTGGAAATAATTGTATACATACAAAATAATTACAAACAAAAAGTGATTGGGTTGTGTCTACATTTGTCCTCAAAGTAACTAACCTAAAAGGTCATGGTGTTAAATCACCTTTTTTTATGGTGCCAATCAGAAAAATTAATATTGTAGGAGATTAGGTCCCAAAAATGGGAATGTGCCTTACTCTGAGTAACGAGAAATAAGAAGCCTGAGGCCAGGGTCTCCAGTTCCTCAGTTTGCCAAGCTCTGCTTTCATTCCTACTTCAAAGGATACTTTTTAAGAATTTTTAGATACTTTTTAAGATACTTTTTAATAATACAAGTCATAGATAATGTTGGGAAAAGGGGAAAAAAAGGGAGGTTAGGGTCCACCCTCACAGTCTGCTATTATCCCCCACCAAAACAAAGAAACTGAATGGAGGAGCTGGTTTTGGGAGGACATTTCTGAAATACACTGGGGAAGATGACGAAGTGCAGGATAAGAAGCAACAGCTTTGTTTACCTAGAGAGACCCAGCTATGTCCATGCTTTGGTGACAGGATTCCTCAAAAACTTCCTCCCCAAACACCTGAAATTTTGAAATATGTTGCCCTAGTGTACAGAACTTCAAGCTTGGGTAAGAGCCGTAGCGGTTAGATGGCTTTGTAATTTTGCCTACAGCCAACTTTGCCTCAACCCCGTCTCGAGATGATTGCCTTTTACCTCAAGATGAGACCCAAAAGGGAAGAAAAGAATTCCATGAGCACACCTGCCCTTTTCCCCACATTATCCTAGTTAGAAAGTCACTGACCAGTGGTTCTCAGTGTGAGGCCCCAAGATGGGCGATATCAGCCTTACCTAGGAATGTGCTAAAAATGAGAATTCACATTTCCAAGTACTTTCTACTTTATTTGTACTTAGTTTTTGTCTTCAAGCATCTATAGAACTAGTCTTAGTTATTCAATGTAACATTTTTAAAAACTTTACTGTGTTCTAGCACTAATACAGTTTATAATTTATTTGTTTAGTATGTATCTGTCACTCAAGAATGTGGGCTCCCTACAGTAGAGACTATAATTCTTTCGATCACAGTTACATTCCCAACTCTTAGCACAAGACCTAGCACACAGCATGTACTCAATAAATATCTGTCAAATGAAAGAAAAAATGCCTTATCCAAGATTTGAATCAAACTCTATGGGTAGGGCCCAGCAATCTTTTTACAAGCCACTTGAGGGATTGTTGCACTCTAAAGTTTGAGAACCACTTCCTTAGAACAGGAAAAACTTGCCTTTCACCTTCAGACCTACTATCTGGCATCACTCGAGAAATTCTCTCTGCCTTCTGTGCCATCACCAACAACACTGCTCTCAAGTGTGGAAGAATCTGCCTGGGCTAAATTCCAAGTGGGTGTGAAGGTACAAGAGTATGCTTAGGTGTATGTCAGGGAAATACTGCTTGGAATGCCAGTGCTTGGTTACTGTGAAGGGTTTCTGGGAATGGATCCCTTAGTCTGGAGAAAGGTTAGCACTACCGCCCACATTTCCACTCAATACAGTGACCATTGGACACCAAAGCTCCCGATAAGCCATTGAAGTATCCATCCCTGTTCCTCAGTTTGCCAAGCTCTGCTCTCATTCCTACTTCAAAGGATACTATTTAAGAATTGTTAATGCTTTTTAATAATACAAGTCATAGATAAGGTGGGAAAAGGGGGGAAAAATTAAAACAGTTTAAAAGATAAAAGCCACCTATAATCCCACTGTCCTGGGAGAGCTGTTACTTAGGTGATAGCCTTCTAGACTCCTGCATTTATAGATTTTTTTTAATGGGATCAAGTTGTACATACTGTTTTATAACTTTTTTTCACTTGACAATAACATAACTATCCTGCTGTGTCTAATATATTTCTACATCTTTTTTAATAGCTGTGTGGTATCCCATCATGTGCCACATTTTATTAAACTGTTGATTCTTAGGTTGTTTCCAATTTTTCACTAATAAACAAGAAATTGTGTTGCTAAATCTTTTATGTGTTCTGTGTATTTCCTTAAGATGAATATTGGAAGTGGAATTGCTACTGTAGATAGCGTGCCAGTTTTTAATAGCTGCTGTTACTACCACTTTGACCTCCAGAAAATATCAATTTGTGCTATTATCAGAAGTACATGAAATAATAACTGTTTCTCTTTGGAGGGCTTCCAAACTATGTTCTTTGAGGCTTCAGTTTAAAAATATATGGTAAGAAGAAGATAGAAAGACCCTGCAAAGTTAAAAGCTAGAGCAGTCTTAAGCTACTCTGATATGGTCATTTACTGTTCTACCTCCTACTACACAGACTTTAAGGATATTTGTAGTACTAGCTTGCTTGCTTTTATTCAGTTGTCTCCTGGAAGCACTGTCACCTTTCTGACTTGCTGAAATGGGAGAACAATATTAAGTGAACTGGATTAATGCAGGCTTACTGGTTTTAGAAAGCACAGCCATAGTGGACAAAAGTAGAAACTTTGGAAGGTAGGCAAACTGGTTCTCCTACTTGGTTGCCTGGTTTTCTGTCAGTCAACACCCTTGAGCCTGTTTGTTCATCTCTAGAATGAGAATGAGATTAACCTATCTTGAAGGGTTGAAAGGATTACTCATATCATGGTCAAAGTGCCCAGCACCTAATAGAAAAAATAGAACTTACTAGGATTTCCAGCTGAGTATGTTAACATCTGTTGCTATTATTAACCTCTGTTAACATGGAATAAATACAATGCCATTGCCAAATAAAATCTTAGTGAAAGCTGTCATAAGTGGAAACTGGGTCATACATCCTACCATACCTACAAAACCTAGTTCTTAAAGAATGTTGTTTTTCCAGAGAGGATGAAAGATGGCGGCGTGAGAGGTGAGACAGAGGCTTCCTCCTAAAACCACATATAATATGAAAATATAATTAATACAACTAATCCTGAAAGAGCAACAGGAGAGAGAATTGCGCCAGACTGCATTTACCTGGAGAAAAGAGCAGACCTCATGGAACAGGGTAACATACCAAAGCTGTGGCCCGGCGGGACCCAAGCCCTTCCCCCACCCCAGCTCACTGGCAGGAGGAAGAAAAATGGAGCGGGGAGGGAGTGGAGGTCTGGGAGTGCTGAATACCTAACTCCAGAGACCTGCTCTGGGAGCACAAACCTACATTTCATGGTGCTTGCATGGTACTCGTGATTAAGGGGTTGGAAAGTTAAGACAGAATTCCTGGAGATTTTGAGATTCCAGCCACTTGTGGAAAGCAGGGATCCATATCTGGCTGCTCTGGGACAAAAGAAAGGCGGGCAGTCTGAGAGACTTCCTAACAAGGAAACCCTTAGCAAGAGGGCTGCTAAAGGGGCAAGGATTGCACGGAGCTTACTGCTCAGGAGAAAGGACAGGTAGACAAAATTGTCCAAATGCACTCTGCCCAGCATGTTGGGAGCTTTCATTTCCTTAGGTGCTCCAGCTCCCTGGCTGGCTACACAGCTCCAAGGACCCGCTCCGTGATACACAGCCTACTGTGCCATTCTCCCGGCCAGCCCCACGTGGCTCGTAAACTGGCAAATCCTGCCCTGGTGTTAGGCCAGCCAGAGGGAAGATCTGGCTATAGCAACTACAAACGCAAAGCATAGAGGCTTATATATACCTCTGTGCTCGGCCCACTGGATCAGAGAGTGGAGTCAGGCATAGCAGCCGGGAAGCAGGAAACACCTCTTTCCTCCCCCCAGGCACCAATACCACTCCCCGGCAACCCCTGACATTGCTTCAGGGGCTGAGCAGCTCCAGGGAGTAGAGCTTCTGGGCACTAGAGGGCGCCATACACAAATATGAAACACCAAAGGAAAATGGTTCAGAGTAAAATTATTAATACAACTCCTGAGAAAGATTTAAATGACATCAACCTCATGACTCTTTCTGAAAGGGAGTTCAAAATAAAAATCATTAACATGCTCATGGAGGTACGGAAAGATATTCAAGAACTCAGGAATGAATTCCAGAGATCCAATCGTTGAAGAGCACAATGGAGGGTATTAAAAGCAGATTAGATACGGTGGAGGAGATGATAAATGAAATAGAAACTAGAGAATAGGAATACAAAGAAGCTGAGGCACAGAGAAAAAAGGATCTCAGAATGAAAGAATATTGAGAGAACTGTGTGACCAATCCAAACGGAACAATATTCGCATTATAGGGGTACCAGAAGAAGAAAAGAGAGAGAAAAAAGGATGGAAATTGTCATTGAGGAGGTAATTGCTGAAAACTTCCCCAATCTGGGGAAAGAGATAGTCTCTCAGGCCATGGAGATGCACAGATCTCCCAACACAAGGGAACAAAGGAAAACAACACCAAGACATATAGTAATTAAAATGGCAAAGATCAAGGATAAGGACAGACTATTAAAAGCAGCCAGAGAGAGAAATAAGATCACATACAAAGGAAAGCCCATCAGGCTATCATCAGACTTCTCAGCAGAAACCTTACAGGCCAGAAGGGAGTGGCATGAGGTATTTAATGCAGTGAAGCAGAAGGGCCTCCAACCAAGATTACTTTATCCAGCAAGATTATCATTTAAATTTGAAGGAGGGATTAAACAATTTCCACATAAGCAAAAACAGAGAATTTATTTCCCACAAGCCATCTCTACAGTGTATTTTGGATGGACTGCTATAGATGGAAGTGTTCTTAAAGTTTAATAGCTGTCACCAGAGGTAATAAAACCACAGACCACAGTAAAGGAAGTAGAACAACTAATTACTAGGCAAATGCAAAATTAAATTAACTATCCCCAAAGTCAACCAAGTGATAGACAAAGAGTACAGAATATGATACCTAATATATAAAGAATGGAGGAGGAAGAAAAAGGAGAAAAAAAAAAGAATCTTTAGATTGTGTTTGTAATAGCATATTAAGTGAGTTAAGTTAGACTCTTAGTAAGGACATTAACCTTGAACATTTGGTAACCACAAATCTAAAGCCTGCAATGGCAATAAGTACATACCTATCGATAATCAACCCAAATGTAAATGGACTGAATGCAACAATCAAAAGACATACAGTCACAAAATGGATAAAAAAACAAGACCCATCTATGTGCTGCCTACAAGAGACTCACTTCAAACTCAAACACATACACAGACTAAAAGTGAAGGGCTGGAAAAAGATATTTCGTGCAACTAATAGGGAGGAAAAAAGCAGGAGAGTTGCAGTACTAGTATGAAACAAAATAGATTTCTTAGAGAATACTTTGAAAAATTATATGCTAACAAACTGGATAACCTAGAAGAAATGGACACCTTTCTAGAAAAATACAACCATCCAAGGCTGACCAAGAAAGAAACAGAAAATTTGAAGACAAATTACCAGCAATGAAATTGAACTGGTAATCAAAAACCTACCCAAGAACCAAATGCCTGGACCAGATGGCTTCACTGTTGAATTTTATCAAACATTTAGTGAAGACCTAATACCCACCCTCAAAGTTTTCCAAGGAGTAGAAGAAGAGGGAATACTTCCAAGGTCATTCTATGAGGCCAGCATCACTCTAATACCAAAACCAGGAAAAGACACCACAAATAAAGAAAACTACAGACAAATATCCCTGATGAACATAGATGCAAAAATACTCAACAAAATATTAGCAAACTGAAATCAAAAAATACATTGTAATGATCCTCCATCATGATCAAGTAGGATTTATTCCAGGGATGCCAGGATGGTACAACATTCGAAAATCCATCAACATCATCCACTACATCAACAAAAAGAAGGACAAAAACCACATGATCATCTCCATACATGCTGAATAAGCATTCGACAAAAATTCAACATCCATTCATGATAAAAACTCTCAACAAAATGGGTATAGAGGGCAAGTACCTCAACATAATAAAGGCCATATATGACAAACTCACAGCCAACATTATAGTTTACAGTGAGAAGCTGAAAGGTTTTCCTTTAAGATCGGGAACAAGACAAGGATGCCCACTCTCCCCACTTCTATTCAACATAGTACTGGAGGTCCTAGCCATGGCAATCAGGCAACACAAAGAAATAAAAGGCATCCAGATTGGCAAGGAAGAAGTGAAACTGTCCCTGTTTGCAGATGACATGATATTGTACATAAAAAACCCTAAAGAATCCACTCCAAAACTACTAGATCTAATATCTGAATTCAGCAAAGTTGCGGGATACAAAATTAATATGCAGAAATCTGTGGCATTCCTGTACACTAAAGATGAACAGCAGAGAGAGAAATCAGGAAAACAATTCCACTCAGAGTTGCATCAAAAAGAATAAAATACCTAGGAATAAACCTAACCAAGGAAATGAAAGACCTGTATTTTGAAAACTATAAGACACTCATGAGAGAAATTAAAGAAGATACCAATAAATGGAAACACATCCCGTGCTCATGGATAGGAAGAATTAATACTGTCAAAATAGCCATCCTGCCTAAAGCAATCTACAGATTCAATGCAATTCCTATTGAAATACCAACAGCATTTTTCAATGAACTAGAGAAAATCATTCTAAAATTCATATGGAACCACAAAAGACCCCAAATAGCCAAAGCAATCCTGAGAAGGAATAATAAAGCTGGGGGGATTATACTCCCCGACTTCAAGCTCTACTACAAAGCCACAGTAATCAAGACAATTTGGTACTGGAACAAGAACAGACCCATAGACCAATGGAACAGACTAGAGAGCCCTCATATAAACCCAACCATATATGGTCAATTAATATATGATAAAGGAGCCATGGATATACAATAGGGAAATGACAGCCTCTTCAACAGCTGGTGTTGGCAAAACTGGACAGCTGCATGCAAGAGAATGAAACTGGATTATTGTTTAACCCCATACACAAAAGTAAATTTGAAATGGATCAAAGACCTGAATGTAAGTCATGAAACCATAAAACTCTTAGAAAACAACATAGACAAAAATCTCCTGAATATAAGCATGAGCAACTTCTTCCTGAATGCATCTCCTCGAGCAAGGGCAAGTGCAACAAAAGCAAAAATGAACTCATGGGACTAAGTCAAACTAAAAAGTTTCTGTATGGCAAAGGACACCATCAAGAGAACAAAAAGGCACCCTACAGTATGGGAGAATATATTTGTAAATGACATATCTGACAAGGGGTTAACATCCAAAATATATAAAGAACTTACACACCTGAACACCCAAAAAGCAAATAACCCAATTAAAAAATGGGCAGAGGATATAAAGAGACAGTTCTCCAAAGAAGAAATTCAGATGGCCAACAGACACATGAAAAGATGGTCCACATCATTAATCATCAGGAAATGCAAATTAAAACCACAATGAGATATCACCTCACACCAGTAAGGATGGCCACTATCCAAAAGACTAAGAACAAATGCTGGCAAGGATGCGGAGAAAGGGGAACCCTCCTACACTGCTGGTGGGAATGTAACTAGTTCAACCATTGTGGAAAGCAATATGGAGGTTCCTCAAAAAACTAAATATAGAAATACCATTTTACCTGGGAATCCCACTCCTTGGAATTTACCCAAAGAATACAACTTCTCAGATTCAAAAAGACATATGCACCCCTATGTTTATTGCACCACTTTTTACAATAGCAAAGATATGGAAGCAACCTAAGTGTCCATCAGTAGATTAATGGATAAAGAAGATGTGGTACATATACACAATGGAATATTATTCAGCCATAAATAAGAAACAAATCCTACCATTTGGAACAACATGGATGGAGCTGGAGGATATTATGCTCAGTGAAATAAGCCGGGCGGAGAACAACAAGTGCCAAATGATTTCCCTCATTTCTGGAGTATAACGGCGAAGCAAAGCTGAAGGAACAAAATAGCAGCAGACTCAGAGACTCCAAGAAGGAACTAGTGGTTACCAAAGGGGAGGGGTGTGGGAGGGCGGGTGTGGAGGGAGGGAGGGAGAAGGGGATTCAGGGGTATTATGTTTAGTACACATGGTGTGGAGGGAATTACGGGGAAAACAGTGTAGCACAAGAAGGCAAATAGTGAATCTTTGGCATCTTACTACATTGATGGACAGTGACTGCATTGGGGTATGGGTGGGAACTTAATAATATGGGTAAATGTGGTAACCACAGTGTTTTTTCATGTGAAACCTTCATAAGAGTGTATATCAATAATACCTTCTTAAAAATTTTTTTTAAAGATTGTCGTTTTTCCACACTCAGGTATTCGAGTAACCTAAGTAGACAACTCCCAAAGTGTCTTAGGGGAGATGTCAATTGGTAGTATGTTCTTATGGCAATTTATCAAAGTGGTAATCATATTCTAAAATGGTGAACTGGACACAGCAGGCAGCCAAACTTCTAACTGAAGCTGTTCCGCCCTTGGCCCACAGCTGATCTTTGTGCTTTGGAGGGCTGTCCACTGGTGAGAACCTAGTACAGAGGGCTCAGCTCAATAAGGGTAATGGTATAATTAGCTAGGTCCAAATAGCATCCCCAGGACTAGAGAATATGGAATTCATTAACCCATAATGAAGTTTATGTAGTGAAGTGTCTGAATTCTAAAAGTTGTTCAGGAATATTTCCAAAAGATTATTGTTCCAGAATTAACAGTTACAGTAATCACAGCAGATAAAGCCCCAGGCACCAACCCATTTTCACATTTAGATGAAACACAGTGTTTCGCCTGAGGATTTTAGCCCCCGGCAGATTCACTCTGGATTCTGTGAGACCAACAAATGGGAACAGAACATTCTTGGGAAAAAGGGTTTATACTTGGCTGTATTCTCACAGCGGTCATAGAGCACTAGAATCATGTCTGCATCTGCAGGTCTGTAATTCACCTCTGTCTCTGCTTCTGTGAGAGCACTGGACAGAGCTCTTTATATAGTGATGCAGTCAATAATAGCTCATTGCCAACAGGTATGGAAGCAGTAGCCTAGCAGTAGTTGGGGGTCAGGTGAGGATCTTGGCCATAGATAGGAGCCTCCATTTTCCCCAAACTCAGTAAGATAAAATAACATCTGGGTTATTTATTATAACTCAGAACCACTCAGCCAATAAAAAGTCAGTAGTAAGAGAACTTGGGTGTGAGTAAGGCTATTCAGGAGGCTTCAGGTTTGTGAGAAAAATTAAAAGACTATGAGGTAAAAGGAGATGGGCTTCTGTTACAAGTAACTTCTCTGGAAGCCTGGTGTACTAGGGTTTAGGGCACCTGATTCTGCCTAGTGCCTTGCTCTAGTGAAGTTTTCTGAAACGAGCTATGATAGGTAATGCCCAACAAACACATACTTTGATGCCTGTTGCCTTTTCTGTATAGTTTCCTTTGCACAGCTCCACCTGAAGACCCTCATTTGTTAAGAGTAAGCTCAAAGGCTTCCTCACTATGAAGACATCCTGGACTCCCTTAAGCAGAATTAATTACCCATATATATACATGTAACTCAATTATGGCATTTATTATCTTGAATTGCAATTATTTGCTAACGTAGCAGAGCTCAAAGTCAGGGACTTTGTGTCCACTAGCTCCTGGCACACCTAAAGCTGAGTTTCAGCAAACCCCCATTGCTGCTTGCAGCATTCCAGCTCATACAAAGGATCTACTATGACTCAGACTTGGTGCTATTACATGTGTTTGCCTAAGAAACATTGCCCCTTTTGGACATCAATATCATATAAAATGCATGTCTACTTTGAGAGTAAAATCAAGAATTATCAATTATTACTTCCAACTGACTCTGGTTCATTTTACACAGCGCTCATCCCTGACTTGTGCTTTGCAAAACACTAATTTATTAGGGAATGGAGTTTTCTTTTCTGTCTACATCTATACTTCAAGTTAAATTTAGGATCAGTCACCTCAAGTCTAGATTGGGCTAGTTACCTTGTTAAGCTTTTCTATGAAATGTCCCCAAAACGGTTTAACTTTGCTTCCTTTCTCCTCTCCTCTCTTTTCTCCAACTTTCTTTTTTTCCATATCTGTGCATACTCCTGCTCTCTTCTTTCAACAAAGGCTAGACGGTTAGGAAAATGTATATCACCTAACAGGAAAAAGGTTAATGTTTACAAAGGAAAAATGATAGTTTGAAAATGCATAATAGAAGATCTTGCTCAATTGCTATTCATGAATGGCAAATCTGATTCAGATTCTAGCAGTCAAAGCAAAGAAGGAAGAACGATAAAACTTCAAATTGACTGTTCACATAGAGAAACACGCTGGTGCTCAGGAGAAGGCCCCTCATAAAGGGGGCACAGAAGACAACATCAAGCACCAAAGCAGAGTTTAAGGGGCCAGAGCTCTTGGCCCGATTCAGGGATTGAATGTCACGTGACTGCCATTATTTCCATTTTCATCAACCTGGGGGTATAAATGAACACAAAAGGCTTCACTTTAACAGTCTGAAATACAATGACTCTGAGCCTTCACCTGTCAGCTCATCAGAAAGTAGAGAAATCTTCATCCCTTCATATTTCAAACAATCTCCAGGGACACTTATGTCCACATATCAAATCCTCTTCTTTCTGTTGGTGGAGAGGGAACCCAGAGACCACCCTCCTTCCTCATTCCAGGACAGCTTTGGGCCTGTGCCCCACCTCATTATCCCAGTTGTCAACAACATTCTGTGGCCGCTTCGCAGGCAAGCTGGGCTTAGCAGGCTGTAGGTGGTAAAACTGAAAGATCACCACTGGCCTCTGATGTAGCATTCTATAGAAGTGGATATGGAATGCTGTTTTAATCAATACAGTTTAACTGTGGACAGTAAAGTTGTCCATTATGACTCAAAGTCTTATAGCAGCTACATGTCAGAGCTCTTTTCCTCAACTCTACAAGACAGGGGGACCCACTGCCTCAGCAATCTTACCCAGACACCTGAGCTTCTTGGTAACCCCTAACTCACCCCCTTTTTCAGTGCCATCCACAGTCCCCAGTGCCTGGTTCACTGCTCTCTCAGACAGAGATGGAAGTCAGAGCATGAAGCATGACAAGAAGCCATTTCTTCCTTCTCTGCTGTGTACAGTTGAGGATTTCTCAAGGCACAACTCCCTAAGCTCAGCCAATTCTTTCAGGAACAAGCCCAGACAAATGCGGAAGACAAATTCTACTACTGGACATTTTGCAGACCTGGACCCAAGACACTCCTTCATCCCATAGTCTTTGGTCTGGGGGGAGCTCCTCACCAGTCTTGTCTATTTGCCTTCAATTTTCTCTTAGGGGCCATATTATTCCATTCAACAGTCTGGCTTTGATTAGAATCATCTCACAACATCCACATTTTTAAATATATTTGAACCACAGCCTTGGGAGCAATGGAGCCCTATTTTATTGCTAGGCTATAAAATGTTACAATTACTATTCTTCCCAGACAGAATGTCTTACTCCAAAAACACCTAGCATAGAAATTAAGACTACAGACTTTGGAATCAAAGAAGCAAATTTTGAAATCCCAACTCTGCCAATTACCAGCTGTGTTGAGCAAGTTACATAACTTCAATTCCTGTTTCCTCATTTGTTAAACACAAACTCCTAGGTTTGTGGCAAGCAGTAGTTCTACAGACATTGTCCCCAGACCAGCAGAATTGGTGTCATCTAGAAACTTATGAGAAATGCAAATTCTCAGACCCCCACCAAATCAGAAACAGGTGGTATTTTAACAAGCTCTCTGGTGATTTGATGCATGGGAAGTTGGATGACCACTGGTTGTGAGGATGAAGTGAAACAATACATGAAAGGACTTGACTTGGTAATTTGCACATAGTAAATACTTAATAATTTTGATTGTTATCACTACCAGGATTTCTAAAGTAATGAATGAATTACACACCCTTCAGGCCAAGTTCTGTATATACTTCTCAGTACCAAGATTTTCCTAAAAGTTTGGCAGCTGAAGGTTTTTAGTTGATGATGACATGGAGTACAAATCCCTATACCTTAACCTACCATGTAGAAAACGAGTTGAAATTAACTTTACCAAAAATTAACCAACTGAAATCTGTACAGAAAGTCACTGTATCTCAGCAGAAAGGAGCACTAGGAGAAAGGGTTAAGATTTTCCTCAGAAACATTCCAGGGTTTGCCTATACACATGGAAAAATCAGACTTCGAAGCTCTAATGTTCTATATCATAGAATACACCCATGGTCATTTCGACTTGAAATTTTCCAAAGCATATGTTACCAATTGCATGTTGTGATTATAAAACAATTTGAATCATGCACTCATAAAATGGCTAACTTTATTCCATGTAACTTCCTGATGAGTGCCAAAATAAATTTGTTTTATAACGTAACCCCAAAATACTAAATGAATCTACCTTCTACTCAGGGTGTTTGGATGTAAACCAAGTTACATGTTGCAGGAGACTAAAATACTTGTGGTTTTAGAATAGTTCATCGTAAGTCATACTTCCTGAGAGCATTTAGATAGCAAGTCCAGTGGAAATTAAATTTGTGGTTATGTGAAGGCCTCACAGATGGACGATGCAAGTCAGTCATCCGAGGAAGCACGTGGAGAGTCTGCCTTGACAGAGGTGCTCAGTTCTCGTGACCCGTCGGGATCTCCTACCGCTTCACTCATCACAGAAAGGGACAGGAGGAGGAGGCCGTTGGGATGTGGGTCTCGGGACGCAGGGTGTGGGAACCGACGTGGCGGTCTCTGAGGCAGGGGAGAAAGTGCAATATAGAAGTTTTCCAGGTTCTTCACAGTCAGAGATTATAAAAGCGATACAGAATTTAACCTGTCTCCTAGATAAGCCTTCAGGCTGCCTTGCCATTCAGGACGGCCACACTGAGATCCAACAGCTGCTCCTCCGGCCGCAGGAGAGCCTGCCCCCGCTCCCCTCCTTCCCAGGCAGCCTCTTTCGGGACCAGGAGAAGTGCCGCGACCTGGACAAGCGGCGGAGGAGCTGGCCAGCATCCACAAGCTCCAGCAGCAGTTCCAGCAGGAGCAGCGACGCTGGCACCGCAGGGGCGACCAGCAGCAGCGGGAGCAGGAGGACCAGGCGAGCTGGAGGAGAGGCTGCTGAGGAGGCGTGGGAAGCTGGCCCAGCTGCTCCAGGAGTACCAGCAGAACCTGGAGCGGCTGAGGGAGGGCCAGCGCCTGTCGGAGAGGCAGAGGGAGAGGATGCGGGCCCGGCCGAGCCTGCTGTGGGGCCGGAAGCACAGCCGGCCGAGTAGCCTTCCCGCAGTGTTTCCTCGGGGAAGCACACAGGTAATGGAACTTAATCGATCTGAGAGTTTATGTCGTGAAAATTCATTCTTCATCAATGAAGCTTTAGTACAGATGTCACTTAACACTTTTAACAAACCGACTCCATCAGGTATCCATGAGGATGCTGCCTAACCCCCAAGGCTATCTAATTCTGATTTGGGAAGGACTGGTGAAAATCAAGCAGACCTCAAGATGGACGTTTCTCAGTCCTGGGATGTCAACCATGAACCGTGGGCAGTTGCTGGGTCCTGTCATCAGGTACCCCCTCTCCATCAAAGCAACAAGGAGTCTTGTAAAAATGGTAATTAATACTTTAAACATCGTCTGTATAGTCTCAAATCTCAACAAGAAGCAGTTTCTCTGAATGGTTGGCTCTTTAGAGCAAATCAAAGTGGGCCCTAGAATGAGAATAAATTGGTGCTGCTGAAAAAAAAAAGACAAACTATTTACTTAACTTTGCAAGCCCGCAGATTTCTCATCTGTAAAATGAGAGGATTAAACCAGATGATCTCTAAGGTCTGTCTAGCTCGCTTCCTCAGATGCTCTAAATAAGGCAAGGTCGTTCATATTTTCATGGTAACTGATGCAAAACCCCAATTATTAATGAACTTAAATGGCACATGCAGTCTACTGGCAGGTAGTTGATGGGATAGTTCTCTTTATATTTAACTTCAGAGAATAAAACTCTAAATTTTCGAGAAAAGTCTGAATTTTCGAGAAAAGAATGAATGATAGCTTGTGAGAGATTCCTTTGGAAATCCCTCTGCATCTGGACGGACAGAGCCTAACCGACCCGGACCTCAGGAAGGACTCACTTTTACTCAGACTTTGTAAAGGCTTCTAATGAGCCAATATGAAGAGCGCTGCTCACAGTCTTAGGTATTACTAGTTTTTTGCATCCCTTTAAAAAAACTGCTGACATTTATTGCCCTGTTTTCATGTATTCTTTCTTGAAACCTGACAGGAAGGTAGTATCTTTGACCACATTTTCCATATTAGGAAACAAGGCTTTAGAGAGCCACAGAGCCAGTGGCAGAGCCAGGTCTCATCCCTCATCTTCCTTATTCTAAAGCCCCATTTCTTAATCAGTGTGAAACACAGATGCCAATATTTTTATATGTGTCCCCAAATATGGTCAATGTCCCATTATTCCCTGTACTTTCTGAGTCAGTAACTTCTTGGGGCAGGAAAAAAAAAGCTCTTAACATAAAGTAGCTATAAATGACTGCTTAACCAACTAAAAAATAATCTACAAAGTTCATCAAGCCATGTAGAGATCTTTACCCCATTACCACCCCAGCTGAAAGTACCGAGAAATCAGTGTTGGCTTAGATCAGAGATTCTCAAAGTGCAGCCCCAGGAATCTCTGGGGTTGGGGCCCAGCCATCTGTGCTTCAACAAGATTTCCAGGTGATTCCGATGCACATGTTTGAGAACCACTTGTTCAAATAAAGCAAAGAGTCTAAAACTACCTTTTGTCTTTTACTTTAAGGCTGACTAACCTGCAGAAACAATAAAAGAGAACAATGACAGGTCCCAAAATATTACAATGAAGCCAACATGTAATACCACTTTATTGACTCTATCAATTAAACAGGCCATCATTAATGAGTAATTTGATGAGCACGTGAAAGCACTCAGAGTGTGACTTTGCCAGGAACAGGGGAAAGAGGCCATGGGCTGGAAAAGTTCATTCCAAAATTCAGCCAAAAAGGAATACAAATTTGTTTCTTATCAAGGTAACAAATCTATATAATCTTTATTGTTCTTTCGTGCCAGAGTTTCAGGTTCCACTGAGGGGCTTATATTCCCTATTGGGCTGTTTGGCAGGACAAGAGCACAACACTAAAAAAAAAAAAAAAAAAACCATGAAAGGGGCCATTCATTGGCATTTGCAATATACCAGTCACTGTATAGAGTTTTTACACATATTCTCTAATTTCATTCTTTCAGCAATCTCTATGAGATAGAGATTATTGTCTTCACTCTGCAGATGAGAAAACTGAAGCTTAAGCATAGACTTTAAGTGTAAACCAGCTATGCTCATTTCAAGGTCCCGGAGACCCAGAGATAGTAAACTCCCTAAATTGCATCTCCCTTTTCCTCTCCCTTCTCTAACACTAATCTCTCCCATTTCTTTACTCTAAAGACGGTCTGGCACAGGAAGCCAGTGGTCTAAGTCTTCCTTTCCAGCCCATTCCCACTTTTCCTTTAACTCTTAACATGATGCCCATGGTAGCTAACTTTAAGCCCAACTTCTGTGACCTCTAGCCCTCCATCTCCCAGAGAGCTGACCTGGGCAGGCTGCTGAGCCTCACTGCGAGCTAGGGAACGGGAGTGTCCCCCGAGAGGTGAAAGGGAGGACAGTAGCGGTGACAGGGGCGCGAGTGACTACAATGTGAGAAAACGTGTCCACAGTGATACCGAACAGAGAGATACTGAACAACGGCAAAGAGAACAACTGAAATATGCTGGGTCAGTACAGAAACCTGGGAAGTATTCACAGTCCAGAAAAAACAGAGGTAAAACCAAGGGATCACTGGAGTAGCAATTAGTAAAAGTTTGTTGTGCATGAACCAAAAAAGGCAGTTTGCAAACCAGGAGCAGTCAGACCGACACATGGAAGGAGGCTCAGGGGATGTGTTTTAAAGCAGCTTTTATAGTGAGAGGCCCGTGACTGCTGATTCTTCACGATGATCGGCTAGACTCTCAGAATTTTCTTAAATGACAAGGAATGCATCAGTTACCTCATACCAACTCTGGGAAACAGTTCAAGTTTTGCTATGATTTCCAGAGGCTTAAGGAAGAAATAACCCAGGTCACATGTGTATTGTTTCATTGGAATAGTGACTTCTCCACTACCATGGCGATGCCACACTCCAGAGTCGGCCACACACACACACAGCCCAGATGTCTGCTCACAACCTTAGGGTCAGAGGAAGCCCTGGTTGTCTCTCTGTTTCCACAGAGGATAGAACACACATCCACCAATGGCACATGCATTACAATGCAAAAAGAAAATATCTCCTTTATTTTGGCAATAGACAAATACTGAAACTGCCCCCAAAACATGTGAAGCTCTTAGCAGCCATGTTTCTTCCCTACAGAGGCACCTGGCTGTGCGGGGCCACCCCTGCCATTTGCAGTCATTGCTTCATTCATGGTGGCTTCACCGCACTGATCAAAGGCAGGTGGTGAGCAGGGATTCCTTAACTGGTCATCCGAACCTCTCTCCCAAAAGTCCTATCAATAGAGACCTTGAGACTTTAGAAAAAAATGAAATAATGATAGGTGCAATGATTTGAGTTCCTCCTGCATGCCAGGCCCCATGCTACAAGTGATTGACATCTGTATCTCATTCCAACAACCTGTGAGGTGGGGACCACTCGTATCTCCATTTTACAAAAGGGGAAATGAATGTTCTTAAATCACACAGCTGATAGAGTGGCAGAGCCTGGGCTTTGACCCAGGACTAATTCCAAGAGGCTTGCCTTCGATTTCTACACTGATGGTTCCACCAATGAACTACTACTATACCTTGTAGCCTAGCCAAGGTTTAAAATGGATAGAACAGACTGCTGCTTTCTATAACCCAGATGGGGTGCAGCTTCTCAAATGCAGCCTAACAAGCTACTCCACCGCAGTCTGACGGTTCTGCCCAGTGGGTGCTGTCCCAGGGAATCGTTTCTTTTCCTCATGTTTCTTAACCTCACCTAGTGCCCATTTTGGTGCCTCCAACAGGCTGAGAAAGCCCCTCTCTCAAGGTAAGCAGGGACCTTCCTGGCCGCATCATTAGTCTAGGAAATCAATGCCTCTCCTGTTCTGTCTCCAGTCCACTCAGCTCATCTCAGTAACTGAGATCTCCCAAGGGTCTTTTGAAAGTCATTTGCTTGATTCTCAGAGCATATTACATGTTATAAATGGTGACGAGGCTCCCAAGTCTTTGTACCAAAATCCACTTAATCTATAATGTGCCTAAAATAACATTATTAGTTAGAGCAGCCCAGAACAATGGAGAGTTGTTGAGACCTTTAATTTCTCTGAGCCCAGGCTTTTTCATGCCCCTTTAATCCCAGGACAGTGACAAGTATCTAGCAAGAAATAATAAGTTAGTATTTACTGAGCATCTACCAATTTCTTGACAACACCCTACATGCATTTGACCTTCACAGCAGCTCTAGATAGTAGGTGTGATTATTAGCCTCAAGAAACTGAAGCAGAGAAGCAAAGTACTTCCCAGGGTCAAAGAGAGGATAGGTACTAGAGGCAGGAAAGGAGCCAGGCAGTCTGGCTCCAAACCAATGTGACTAACTAGTGTGCTGCACGCCTCAGGGGGCCTTTATTTGCTGAGAGGTGGAGAGAGGATCCATGGCGACTCTGCCACGCAGGCAGCTGCCATGATCTGTGCAGGAAAATCACACAGGCTAGTAGATGGGGAGTGGTGAGAAGGGAGCCCTGGCAAATCCCTCCACAAAGCTGGGAAAGGGTGTGAAATCCATACAAGGTTCTGCCTCTTGGAGGGAGAAAGGTATCTGTGGGGCAGCCCCAAGAAAGGATGGAGTTGCTTGTACTGAGTAGGTTGCTGTTCTCGTCAGTTTCTGCCACTGCTCTGAGCCATGACCTTGGGCAGATTGGTTACTACTCTGTCAAATACACACCTTAATAGTCCTCACCTCTAAGGTCTTTGTGGGGATTACATGACATCATGCACCTGAAGTATGGAGCACGGTGCCTGACACCCACTCATGGAACATCCTCTCGTAATGACATCCATTATCATTACGGCATGATATAATTTGACTCCGAAAAAAGTCAAAACCCACAGGAAAGTCCTTCTCCACAGATAATGCTAAGGTAGGCTTGAGGGGAAGGACATTTTGCCCCCATACTGTGATGTAATGCTAAACGGCAGGGCCAGGCCCGCCCTCCCTTGCCTCAGCTAAGGAGGGCCGGTAATTCCAGTCTCCTCTCCCAGCAAACCTCTTACCAGCACCACCACAAGGGGCACCGTGAATGGCATGAGTGCCTCCTCTTCGTTTGTGCTTCTGTGCTCTCAGAGGTTAAAGCTGAGAAACTGTGAGCTAGAGGAGCACCGCTTGGCAAGAGGAGGAAGGCAGCCAAGCCAAGGAGGCCCAGGATCATCAGGCTTTGGAACAGGCTATAATTTACCCAGAACGGTCTCTGCTGGGAATGGGGGGTGAGGTGAGAAAGAAAAAGGCAAAGCTGATGCCCCTGGAAGTTTTTCATCAAAAAATATAATGAACCATACTTTATGAATGCAATGGTGCTTTATGATCCACTTGGGAATTCTTTGAAATGTCTAGGTCCAGAGCCAGCTCGGGCTGCCTGTGTCCATCCCATTGCCGAGAGAAGCATTGCTATCTTTGCCACCACTGATGTTATTGTTTAATTGGGGGAAAAAAAATTAAAGCCATGATAGAAGGTCGTAAACTTAACATTTGGTTTTACTATTCCATTACATATTCGTTGAGGAGGCTTTGGAAGACACAACAGAGACTTTATATGGAAATCAATAACAATTTTTCTTTTGTGTTCAACCCATGAATACTGACTAGCTAATTTTCATGGCATGTCTATAAGATGAGTGAGCTTTATTATCCTCTTCCAATTCAATTTTCTTCAGCATTTTAATCAGTCTAGGCAATTTTATTTTATCTCCATGAAACAACTTTCGCCAGCACTCTCCCTTTCCATCAGATTTTCTTGTCATACCAGTTATGGCTGGCACAGGCAGTTAAGTACTAAGGAATGGGGCAGACTGATGAGGATGGAAAATCAAACAGGGCACTGGCGTGGGCCACCATGGCTGATTGGAAGGGCCAGGCAAGAGGGTGTGCCCGCGACGGGAGTGTCAGGGAGAACGGTGTGGGCGGTGTCAGTACAATCCACACAGTAATTAGCATGGATAATAGGGGGAGCCAGGCAGTGTCATAATAGTTGAAGATTCAGGGCATTTGATAGACGTAGAGGCCTGTCCCAAAAAGTAAGCACACCCCTTTCCCTCCCTCCATGAGATGCCCTATTGATGCCCCATTAATGATGGGTTTGGCCATGTGACCAGCTTTACCCACTGGGTGTGAGCAGGCGCATAGCAGATGTGTAATGTTTTTGCACACTTGGGCTTTCCTTCCTGGGCTTCTGCCAACACCATGAGAAGAGCCTGCCTTGACGACACTAGTTCAAACAGGTTGAGGGACCTGTTGAGCAGACCTGGCCCCAGCTGCAGCCCTGAACCTAGGCAAACACACACGTATCGCATATATTATACACAGCAAGTTCTTTGGGGCTTCAAGGCCTTTAAAGTGCTGTCTCCTATGTCTGAACTACTCTTCCCTGTAATGTAACAATAGAAGGCTGATGTCTTTTCATCCTTCCAGTCTCAACTTAAATGTCACTTTCTCAGAGACCCCTGCCCTGACTCTCCTCCCATTTAAATCATGTCCTTCTGTTAATTATTTCTAAATGCACCTAATTCTTCCCTTCATCAAACTTACCACAATTTATTTGTTTGATGTTTGTCTCTTTCTCTAGATTACATTCCTTGACAGCAAAGAGCATATCTTAGACATTTCGTTTTAGCACAGGACAAACATATAGTAGGTATTTAGTCAATATTTGTAGAGTGAAATACAGCAAGCACTCTGCTGGGGGACGGGGCCATAACTACGGCAGTGGCTGACTCAGAGCCCTTCTCTCAAGCCAGACCATCAGACACCCGCTGCACCAAGCTGTGCTGGGCACCTCATCCCTTCCTGCCTATGGTCAGTATTAGCCTGAGAGACTAAGGGGTGTGGTCAGTTACTGCTGCATAACAAATTAGGCCAAAATTTAGTGGCTTAAGAGAAAAGGTCGTCCCTCAAGGTTCCTGTGGTCAGGAATTTGGGAAGAGCAGTCCTGGTTCAGGGACTCTCATGAGGGTGTAGTCAGATGGACGAAGAAGCTGGAACTGGCCAGATATATTTCTTTATTCATGTAGTCTCAGGGCCACTTCATGTGGTACCTCCATGGTTCTATAGAGGCAAGTTTGGGCTTCCCCACAGCGTGGTAGCCCTTCCAGATAGCTGGACCATGTCCAGGGAGGCTCAATGTTCTGGTGCAAGTTTCCCAGCAACATTACCTTTTTTTGTGTGTGTGGTAAAAAATTTAAAAGCACACATGTAAAATTTTCACCTTAACCATTTGTGAGTGTTGTGAGTATAAAGTTTAGTAAAGTACATTCACATTGTTGTGTAACTAATGTCCAGAACATTTTCATCTTACAAAACTGAAAAGCTGTACTCATTAAGTAACTGTTCATTCCCTCCTCCCACAAGACCCTGGCAACCTCCATTCTATTTTCTGTCTCAATGAATCTGACTGCTCTAGGTATCTCACATGAGTGGAATCATAAAGATCTGTTCTTTCGTGACTGGCTTATTTCCCCTAGCATAATGCTCTCAAGATTCATTCATGTTTAACATGTGTTAGAATTTCCTTCCTTTTTAAAGCTGATCATATTCCATAGCATGTATATACCACTTTGTTTATCCATTCATCAGACAGTATACTGAGCTGCTTCCACCTCTTGGGTATTGTGAATAATGCTGGTATGAACATGGATGTGCAAATATCTGTCGAAGCCCTCACTTGCTGCATGACCTTCTATGTCTTAGCTTCAAAAGTCAAATAAAATAACTTCTTACCATGTCATAAGTCCACTCAGATCCAAAGGGAGGAGCATAGTCTCTACCTTTTAATGGGAGGAGTGTCAAAGTCACATTATAAGATGTGCATATGGAGTGGGAGATTTTGTTACAGCTACCTTTGGAAAATATAATCTGCCAAGGAAAGCTCCAGATGGAAATAGAGAGTAGGCATAGGAAGGACTAGGGAAGGGTCTTCAACTGTGGAAGGAGGAAAGTTACAGAGACTGACAAACAGAGACCTACTACACCAGCAAAGGTCATCCGTGAAGACTCTGCTGCCAATTAGCCTTCATCCTATAGAAAATAGTACTCCACCACTTTCTGTCTCCTTAGCCTGTTTCATTCTTCTTTGTAGCATGTTTCCCCCTCAATACTTGTTTAATTGTTTATTATATATCTGTCTCAACTAGAATGTGAATTCCAGAAAGACAGGGACTTTCTCTCTTTGTTTGTTGTTGTATACTAGAGTCTAGCATGGTACCTGACCCATGGTAGGCACTCAACAAAATTTCACTGAATGAATGAATGGATTAAAGATAAAGGAAAGTGTTACTTGAATTCTGTACTTGAAAGTGGAGTTATTTTATATAGTCAGACAACTCTATATACAAATTCTAGTCGCATCCCTTACTGTCAATAGTGTTCAAGGAGCTATTTAAAAAGGGGAGGAGGTGCATAGCAAGGTGACTAATGCTGAAATTCATAATCCATATAATCATGATAAATAGAAAGTTGGGGTCATGTGATGGAATATTGACTAAGGGGCTCCTCAGAACTTGTGGAGTTGACCTTCATTCAGCAGAGGAGGAAGCTGAGGCCAAGAAATGTGAAGGGTACTGCCCAGGACCACTCAGTGCCAAGATTAAAACTGGAGGCCAAGTCCCTTGACTCATTCTAAACTGTTAGGTTAGTCAGAACATGAGGTTGCAAGTGACAGAAATGTATCTCCATAGCAGTACGCCCTCTAGGCTATAGCTGTAGCTGTGATGCACAGTCTCACCTCAAGCAGACCCCTGCCTTTCTCTGCTCTTTGATCTGAAGGCTTCCTCTAAAACCACAGGAGCTCCAGAAAAAGAGTAGTTAAAGCTCAAAGACAACTCTCAACCAAAGGGGAATGGGAGCCATTGGACAGAAGCCCCAACCACCTGTCCAATGGATGGACGACTCTGGAAGCCATTCTGCAGGCTTCAGTGCTCCCTGAAGCCCAGCCCCTGTTGCCTACAGTGACTTTGATGATGTACACTTCACTGACTTTTTCTTGCTCCCTGTGCCCGCTCCACGTTCCCCCATGGAATTATTTGGAATCACGGCCCAAATAACTACACTCCTCTCTAAATGCTTGACTCGGACTCTGCTTTTAGAGAAATGTAAATTAAGAGATCAAGCTATTACTATTATATACAAAAAAATTGAGTATGTCTTAGTTAAGCAGAGATTGATCATGAGCGGCAGGCATAGAAGGCAGGGGTTAAATGAGATGACATATAAACAGCGCCTAGTTGAATCCCTAACAGGATGGGAGATGCTTATTCAATGGTACTATACTTCATCCATCTAAATGTACCTTTTCTTTAACATTTTAACATTTCTAAAGACAAAATACATCTTAAAATCAGTGACATCTTACAACTATAATTGGGAGCACTTCTTCTTTTTAGAGACACATAGATATCAGGTGCATCTCCAATTGCCATTTTAGAGTCTTTGGAATTTGGTAGTTCTCAGTCAATTATCCCCGTGGAATCTGGAAGTGAATTGCCAAAATACAAAGAAAATTCGTGGAACAGATTAGTCAAGAGACCCATACTCTTCCAACGTCTGATGAACCTAATGATCCAACAGACCAAAGAGGAGACCAGGAGGATCCAAACACCTTCTAGATGGATGTTGCAACTCCAGGCTCATAAATTGGAGACTGTGTTTCATTCATCCACAGCACCTGAGCACCTGCTCAAGGTGGAGGGCTGGCAAATGTTCATTTATGGAAACAAAGTGAGTGGGATACCAAGGTGATCTCTCCTACCTGTCCTGGAAGCCTACACAGGAGTCAGGCAGATGGGGCCAAGAGGGGCATTTTTGGAATGCAGAAACACTAAGTGCTGGTCCAACTAAAGAGGGTAAGCCTGGGAGAGGCTCCCGCTTGGTTGGGTACACGCTGGGGGCTGCAGACCCTCCAGGGGACAGGTAACTTGTATCCGCTTCATCACCTACCTCCTGACCTCCCCTTCCTGTGGCTCTGACGCTGCCCACACAGGGCTTCCGGAGCCTTCTCTTCCTCCTCCTGCCAGGCAGCTTTCCCCTCACAGGTCTGACTCCTTGAGCACTTCATAACCTGACCTTGCCTTCCTTGTCCCTCCACCCAAACTAAACCATCCCATGTCCCATCTCTTTAGGCTTGGACTGCTCTCCAACAAACCAGATAGATGCCTTTGGCTTAAGGTTGATGAGGACCATTTATGTCTTAACAGGGACTTCCTATGCCTTAAATGTACAATGACAAACACATGCCAAGTATTCCATAAGGAATTCATGGGGGTATTGTGGAATGTGCTATATTTTTGGAGCAAACAGACATCCCTCAGACTGTGCATGAACTACTACAAATTGTTTGGACTTAACTACTTAATAAATGGAACTGTTAAAAATTTCTTTTGGCCTAGGAGAGTCATGAAAAAAATAAATGTGCCATGAACTGAGAAAGTTGAGGCACTTATGTCTTGGGCCAAAACAGTAGGTAAGGGTTGCAATTTGGAGCATATTAGCATGCTGATGGAAAGTATTTGTAGGGAGAAGGACCCCTTCCAGAGCCTGAAATCATACCATGCAGGTGGGTATCCACTCTTCCAGTGGCTCAAGATGTCCAGCCTTGTCACCGAATTCCACACGTCATCCTAAGTGATACCTAATTCCACGACCATCTGCCTCCAAAAAGTGTGCAGCCTGACCATGGCCCCATGGACAAAGAGGCACGTGCTTAGGGATTACTTGATTCAGTGGTCAGAGATGGGGAAGGTCTGCCCTCATAGCCCTTCTAGTTGGGGGAGATGAGCAGAGCCATCCAGGTCCTGGATCTACTTCCGTATGGCCTTCCCTTCTACTATCCAGATCCCATGCATTTCTTCAAGTTACAAGTATATAGCATATATATTGTTAATATATAATATCCATTCTAAACTTAAATCCTCCATTGGAGTATAAACTTTGTGAGGACAGGGACTTTGTTTTGCTCGCTACTATGTAATCAGTACCTATAAGAGTGCCTGATACATAGTAGGTGCTCAATGAATATATTGAATAAATGAACTATGATTCCATGAGAGAAGTAGGTCCTTATGTCCCATCATCCACTGTATGCATTAACTTCTCTCCTATGCATCAAGAATGACACAAGCTATGTGCCATTCTTAGAATGAGAAAATATTCGGTAAAACAGTCACTCAAATCACTTTCTGTGTGTTGTGATTCAGAATAGGAAACCTGGTTGGGAAAGGCTGAGTTCATGAGGGGATGAATGGATGAAAAGTCCCACTTCCTCCGAGTTTCCTCCTCTGACCATCCCATCTCAGGGCCAGTTAATGATATGTGAACAAAATTAACAGAACTCTTTTTTTTCCACACAGATTTGGTAACTCTCCCTGCATCTATTAAATATGCCTTGGGTTGGAAATGGTTGAGAGTGAAAGTCTCCTGCTTGATGACTGTTATGCATGTAGGAGAGGGAAGCTCAGCCATCCCTATAAGGTGACTTTTGAGAACCTGTAGTTAATGGCTCTGTAAGTATATCAGCCTTTTAAAGGTTTCACAAAAGGGCACACACAATTGAAACTGTAGCTCTGAGTACTGTCTGGTCCTGATAAGGCTGGCTGGGAATGCCCTGTTTCATCCTTTCCCCAAATCAAATGCTCTTTGAGAGCAGGCCAAGCATTTGAGACCAACCAAGCAGTACTAAGTGCTTTATCTTATCTAAGCAAAGCATGAGAAATAAATTAAGATCCTTGCTGACCTCACCGGCTTAAAAAAACAAAACAAAACAAAACTCTGCTTTTACCTAATGTCTGGTCAATGCCCAGAAGAGAATCTTCTTCCCTCCCTTAAAGTTTTACTTATTTAAACTAAATAAATTAATTTGGTCCTTTTTGCAGTAAGTCCCACTCTACAAGGATATACCTGTTTCAACTTTCTCTGGTCATTTTAAGAGAATTACTAGCAAATGGAATGGAGTTACTTTAACTCACTTAGACCTACAGTCTCACCCTAGGAGCTAGTGATGCAGTTCCTAGAGCCCTGCAGGGAAGAAGTAGAAACCTGAAAAGAGCATCAGCGTTCAAGGAATGGATATTGGGTATGCAACCAGTAGCCTCCACATAGATTTCATAGATGGGACAGGATTTTAGAGTGAAAATAATTTAAATACTAAATAAAAGAAACTAAATTATTTTTCTGGAGTTGCACTTTCAGATAGATTTTCTCTATTAGCTCCAGAGAGAAAAAGGAAAAAAATGTTAAGCCTAGTTGTCCTTGAAGTGTTGCCTTTTAACTACTACATGCCATCTATGCGTGTTACATATATCAGACTTCATATACATAACAACTAGTTTCATAGTGGAAATTAGTGACAAATAAATGACTTTCCACCAAGTTGAAAGTGCAAAGCTATGGACAAACAGTAGCTGGTCAGAAGAGAAAGAGCCAGGTGCAAGCTTTTGTGGCTAAGACAAGCTTTATTTCTCTCCTCCTTTCCACCATTCTTCCTGAACTCCTGCACCCCACCCTCCACCCAACACTCCTGATCCTACATCCCCAGGAAAAATCAGCAAAAAAACAATGACTATGATTAATGGTTAAAGAATACGAGCAGATGTAGAGTTCTTCATAGAGTTTAGGTATGAATCAAATGGACTCTTCTTAACTCCTCTTCTTAAAGCCCTTTTGCCATCCACCTCCGGGCCCCCTCCCCCTTTCAGAAGCATGCTAATTAAAGTTCTGCGACCAGCAGTGAAGAAGGACTGGAGCTGGCTCTCTCAGATCTCTAGCTATGCCAGGCCCCTGCTTCCTGACTTGGACATGCCGGCAAAATCAGTGCAAAGCAACTTGTATGGGAACATCTGCCACAACCCATTCCCCTCCCCGCAACGCCCATCACCCTGTCAGAAGAGGATATTCTTCTGTTGTCACATTCTTGGGCAATATTTCAGAAGCTCACTCATCCTGCCATTCACTTCCCCACCCCCACACCTCTGCCTCCAAACAAGACATTAAGAAGGAAACATGAGAGATTTTATTTTAGCCTAATTGAACAATAGCCCTTATTTCATCTTGAGTAGGACAAATGGGCTGTCCAACTTCACTTCTCACTTTATCTGTTATGAGGTTCCTCTCTCAACTGTTTATTAAAGTATTAAAAAGCACTTTGCAGCACCTGCTGGTACATTCTATCAAAGAGAGTCAAGGAACAGATGAAGACATATGATAAAGCTGGAGAGATAAGGTGCCTTTTTTGAAACTTCCAATTCCCGACCTATTAGAAAGAAGCTTCCCACTCTATGAATTCAATGGTAAGAAAGAAAAAAGAAAAGAAAAGGCCTTTTTCTCCCTGGCAGCAAAGTGGTTTCTATAGGGCAGACAGCACCTGGCAGGTTTTCTCAGGGTCAGACCAAGGTGGGTAACTAATTGCAGCCATTAACATCCAGGTGGTAAGAAATTGCCTGAATTGCCAGATCCTAATAAGCCATTAGCATCTTTATACCGCATGCACTTTTGAGGGTGATTCTCTAATGCACAGAGATGAAACACCTGTCTTTTCTTTCTCAGGGTCTGTCTCCAGCTGTTCCTTGAAGAAAAGCACATTCAGATCCTGGTGGCTACAACGGTGAGCACCGGCCCCAGAGCAGGGAGCAACCCCTTCTCAGGGTGTTGGCACTGAATGCCGTGTGACCTTACATGAGTCACTAAACCTCACTGCTACCTAATTTCTTCCCTTACAAGATAAGGAAGAAACATATCACACTGGTAAGTGTCTTGATATGGGTAATGAGCAGCCATCTGTTTGATGTATTGAGATTTTTATATAAGAATTAAATGTGAGTATCTGCATGACAGCCACAGTGTTCAAAGCTTTCATTCAACAATTGCAGGCCTATACACTCATACATGTAGTGGCGAGGAAGATAAGATATATATACATGAAAAGAGAAATAAAAGGCATGGCCATATTAATCAAACTTCTACTCCTTGTCCAAGACCCTAGCAATGTCCCTTCCTGATTGCCTCCTCATGTGTCTAAGGTAAACTTCACTCCACAGCAGATCAAAGGCATTGTCACCTTGTATGGTCTCTGCCTTTTCAGTCTCCTCTACCAGACCATTAGATTCTAAAAAAGGACTGTGTCCTATTCATTTCTTTATCTCCAGTCCCCAGCGTAGGTCCTGAAACATGGTAGGCATGCGACGTCTGTGCATAAGTAAATGGATGGATCGAATAAATAAATGCCAAATACAGACCATAAGTTCTGTAGTTGTGCTATGGTGGGAAAAGTCCTAGAATAGGATCCAGAAGACCTAGGGGTTAAACCATCAGGCTGTCATTCTATAGAAGTCTGCTTTTGGGCTCTCTGAGCCTCAGCGCCTACATCTGAAAGATGTGTATGCTAATACTCAAAACAGGATTGCTGTGGCAATGCAGTGAGATAACAGGTAATGCAGTGCTAAATAATTTCTGACTCCCTATCCTGGGCCCCTTTTCCATGAACAGTCAGGACACAGCACTAGAGTTCAAAGGGGAGGCCCAGGATGCAGACAGATTTCTAGGTTATCAAAGAAGTAAGACATTGTAAACTATAGGAGTAGGTGAATTCTCAAGGAGAACGGGGAAAGAGGCTGATCACAATATTCAGAAAAATACCTACAATTACATGGGGTGGTGTTAGAAAAAAATTTATTCCAAAGTGTGTTAAAATGATAAGGAAGACTTTATTCAGACTATTTGATAGGCGTCAAGACAATCATAAAGAAGAGGTTCAGCTCATAAACAGTAAGGGCAGCTGGAGATTAAGAGTCGGGGGGGAGGGGACACCTGGTGGATGAAAAATTACTAAGAGTGTGCATCAAGGAGAGGAGGATTCTCGCTAAACCGACTCCACAGGACTAGGCAGACAGAAGGCAGGGCCCAAGCACAAGGCCTGTGAGGAGGAGGGCTCAAGGAGCCTGACTGAAGTTTGGTCAAGGAGAGAGCCTTTGTTGGTGGGGAAATCATGGGCTAAAGAAAAGGCTAAAGGAAAAGGGTCAGTTCAAGAACAGAATGGTAACTCTGTGGAATATAATGACAAGGCCCAAGAAAATCTTTATTCATGAGTATTTTGGCCTCTAGGCCTTAAGTTTGGGTCATTATTTAAAACTTTTGGTTGGGTGATTATAAAAATTCTTAATGCATTTTCAAGTCTATTTACCAAAAATGAAAGATACACTTTGTGGAGGAATAAGGAACTTATAAGTATATTCTTCTCAAAATGTGGTACTCTAAACCACACACTATTCTTCCCAGGCACGACTAGACTTGAAGAGTCAACAGTGGAGGTATAACCTCTCTTGTTCCAGATGCACTATTTCTATTATTACATCCTCTGATTGCATTCATGTTTGTAGCAACCACATTTTGCTCCTGGCTCTTACAAAGTCAAAGACAATATTACTTGTTCTAAAAATGTAAACAAAGTCAGAGGTTGTTTAAGAGTAAACTTGCCTGATTAATTATCTTTAAACTAAGTTTCAACTTGGACTTAATTTTGATCTGTCAGAGCTGTTTAAAAGTATTGATTCAGATATCCAAACTTTTAGTTTCCCCTCCCAGATTTTTGTCACTTAAAATTCAATTGTTATACTTTCTGTGTTTCCATACCTTTAATGTGTCTAAGTCAAATAGCATTACACTAGAAATAGAAACCCAGGTAATTCTTTGTTAATCCACCCACCTTGTGATATTTTTGTTTCACTGCTTAGAATTATTCTAAACAAAAAGCCACTAAACTGAAAGTTCTTCAACGGCAAGAACTGTGCTTATTCATCTTTACATTCCTATCACCTAGCTTGGGGTCTGGCAGACAGTTATGTCTAACCCACATTACTGTCCCCATATCCGTAACGAAGTCTTGTCCAACTCTCTGAAACCCAGGTCTGCTGGGTCTACAGCTTTCCTAATTGATGGTCTTTAATCAAGCAAGCAACCTTTTTAGTAAAAGCATCATTTGTTCCTGCCATATACCTTCTGGCTCTAGAAGTACCACTTATCTTATCCTAGTCTTCACAAAATATCTGTTTAATTATCATACTACAATCCTGCCAAACATAAAAATAATCTAATACCCATAGACATAGACAACTAAGAAATATTATTTTTAAGAACTAGCCTTACTCCTAGTCTTCATACAATTGACCCCAAGTTTTTCTGGGATTTCTTTACTTCGTTTTACTCATTTTCCCCAGCACCACTCAGGATGAACCTGACCACAGCATCCCTCAGTTACCTGTGCATCCTGGGCTTACCCTGTGTCTGAATAGAAGGTGCGACCCATGGGCCATTATTAGAACATGGCGTGTGAAGGGAGCACATTTCGTGGTACCCACTGCACTTTCTTCTGCAGAGTCCTCAGTCTGCCCCTCACAATCCTCCCTGGGGCTTAACTGTGTTGTTGAATAGGGACACAGTTTCCCAGTTCCTCTCATTCCCATTCTCAGATTCTATTCCCGCACTATTCCCCATGCACTGATTCATCCCTGAGTTAAGCCCTCAGCTCTACATGGACACACTGTCTCCCACCCCGTGCTCCTCACCAAGAGAGGAGCTGGGGTCGGCACTTCAGCCAAGCTCCCTGTCAGGCCTCTTGGGCCAATTTCAGGCCTATCCTGGAGGCTGGTTCAGCATAGACAGGGAGAGACTTTTTCTGGACACAGTTTCTACCTTGCTTCTCTTTTGGAAGTGGAAAAAGAACCATGCTTCAGTTACCCATCAGGTACCATAAACCATCATAACTGACATTTATAGAGGAGTGCCGTTCATAAGGCAATTTCCCACAGAGTCATAATAAATTCACACAATAATTTAATTTTCATTACTCTGATGCAAAAACTGCACTGCAAAGTCAGTTGTCCTACCCAAAATCACCTAATTGATAAGTGACCAAGTGACAAACTCTGGTCCATTTGACTCTCTGATCTTCCCTTCATACTACCTATATCACTGTTCACTCACTTTATGTTACTGGGCCCTGACTGTGGCAAGTCCTAGGCTAAGTGCTAGGATATTCTAGTGAACAAGTTATGGAGCTTTCAGTTAAATAGGAAAGACATAAAATAAACAAATACTTGCAGTTGCTACAGGTGCCAAGAAGAACAATTACTGCATAGTGGTTAAAAGTTTAGTTTCTAAACCAGGTATTTGTGTTTGGATTTATACTAGGTGTGTGATCTTTGGGAAGTTAATTAACTTGATGTCTGTATCATAAAGTGAGAATGGTAATATTACTATCAACCTCACCTCTGAGGACTAAATGAGTTTATACATATTAAGTGCTCATAATTTGTGCTCAAGAAATATTAGCCATGATGACAGGGAGCTCTGAAAGAAAGAGGATCTTAACCTATATAGGGGATGGGTGTGGGATAGGAGTTGGTGAGGTTAAGAAAAGTTTTCTGAAAGAAATGGAATTGAATCTGAGGCCTAAAGGATAAGTAGAAATAAGGCTTTTAGGGCTGAGTGCATGTGAGAAGGAGGGAGAAAGAGAATTTGGGGGGCGGGGCAGGGGCAGGGAGAAGAGGAGAGCAGGCAAAGAGAACAGCACGTACATAGGATTCATGAGATACGGCAACTGTCAGCCCAGTCTGTAGTCTGAGGAGTTGGCCCCATTCCTAGATCTACTAAAATACTCATCAGGTTAAAGGTTAGGAAGTTTATCAGGAACAGAAAATTTAAGGCTTTTAGCTCCTGTCCAATCAATCGGTCAATTCTTCCCTGTTTCAGCAACATATAATGGGAAGAGCACAAGCTCCAAAGGAACGCTGGGCTGATGCTCTGGCTCAACTCATAGAAGCCATAATTCTGGCCATTCCACCTTATTCCTAGGCCTCAGATTCTTTCTCTCTAAAAAAAAATGACAACAATTCCTACCTCAAGTGCTGTGAATTCACTTTAATATAAGTTTTGTGAACCTACTCAGGTTGAATTCCCAGCTTTGTTATTGTGAGGTCTAGAATAAACTCCTTAAACACTCTGAAAAAAATTAGTTTTCTCATCTGTAATGTGGAGATGATAAGAATAATGTCTCATAAGATTTTTCTCCCCAACTTTTTATTTTAAAAAATAAATCTATGAAAATTTTAAAGAATACATTTATAAGCTTCATGAAGAGTCACCAACAGCTCACATTTTGCCATGTGTTTGCTCATTCTCTGTGTGTTCAGAGTGTGCACTGTGTGTATATTGCAGACAGCATGACATTTCCCCCTTAAATGTTTTAGCATGCATCTCCTAAGAATATATTCACCACACCACTATTACACCTAAGACATTTGCCATTGATTTAAAATAAGCTGTACATATCTAAATTCCTCAATTATCCCCCAAATGATTTTCATCACTTTTTTAAAAAATTCAGAATCCAAACAAGCTTCATATGTTGTATCTCTTTTGTTTCTTTTAATTTAGAACACTCTGCTTTTTTGGAGGGGTTGCAGGGACTTTCATGACATTAACACTTTTGAAGTATTCATGCTAGTTGTATTCAGATTGTCCCTAATTTAAATTCAGGGTAAATATCTTTAGCAAAAACTGTATAGGTTATGGGGTGACACAAACAAGATGGGATAATAGAAAGCTCCAGAACTTGTTCCTCCATAGACACACTGGCTTAACAATAGAGAGTGAAAAGCCTTTATGAGAACTCCAGAAACCAGTTTGGAAATCATATTATCTGAGGCAATTTCAAGCCCAGAACAACCACATTGAAATGACTTCATTTCAACCACATCAGCAGGTACATTGGTGATGAACCCCCTCAGATTTTGTTTACCTAGGAAGCTCCCTTGTACTCGATGAGTTGCTTTCTCAAGTTTCTTTTTCTCATACAGGGGAGGTCCCATATGTTTTTCACCATATTTCTCAGCAGAAATATTCCAGGCCAAAAGAGAATGGAATATATTCAAAATGCTGAAAGAAAAACATTGCCAAACAAAAATATCTGGCAAAATGATCCTTCAAAAATGAAGGAGAAATAAATGTTTTCAGATAAACAAAAGCTTAGGGGATTCATCATCACTAGACCTACCTTTATAAAAATTGCTAAAGAGAGTCCTTTAAGTTGAAACAAACGGATGTTTGACAGCACATTAAAACATATGAAAATATAAAGCTCTCTGGTAAAGGTAAATATATATAGACAAATATAGAATATTATAATACTGTGATGGTGGGCCAAAAATCACTTTGAATTTAGGCATAGAATTAAAAGAGAAAAGCATAAAAAATAACTGTAACTATAAAACCATATTAATACAAATTATAAGATGTAATTAGTGACATTGACAAAGTTGTGGGGAGGGGGGAGAGATGTAAAAAAAATACTGTTTTTTTTTGTGACTGAAGACAATTTCAATATCCCACCATCAATAATGGGAAGATGAACCAGAGAGATCAATAAGGAAACAAAGGACTTGAATAACACTGAATACCAATTAGGCTTAACAGGTATAAAATTCCACTCGACAACAACAAAATACACATTCTTCTCAAGTGCACAAGGAACATAGATCACATATTAGGTCACAAAATAAATCTTAACAAATTTAAGACTGAAATCAAACCAAGTATCTTTTCTGACCACAGTGGAATGGAACTAGAAATCAATAGCAGAAGGAAAACTCAAAAATCCATAAATATGTGGAAATATTACATACAATAAATAAAATGATACATTCATTAACAACCAATGGGTCAAAAAAGAAATCAGAAGGGAAATTAGAAAACATCTGCAAACAAATGAAAACAGAAACACAACATAACAAAACTTATGGGATGCAGCAAAAGCAGTACTAAGAAGGAGGTTTTTATTAGTAAATGCCTCCATTAAAGGATCTCAAATCAACAATCTAACTTTATACCTCAAGGATCTAGAAAGAGAACAAATGAAACCCAAAGTTAGCAGAAGGAATAGAAGGAAATACATCAACAGATAAGGTTCATATATGAAAAGACCCCAGCTAACATCTTCCTTAACGGTGAAAAATTCCAATCTCTCCCTTTAAGATCAGGAACAAGGTAAGAATATCCACACTCCCCACTTCTAGTCAACATAGTACTGGAAGTCCTCACCAAAGCAATCAGGCAAGAAAAAGAAATAAAAGTTATCCAAGTTGGAAAGAAAGTAAAATCATTTCTGTTCACAGATGATACAATCTTACACATAGAAAACCCTAAAGATTCCACACACAAAAAATCTGTTTCAACTAATAAATTAATTAAGCAAAGCTGCAAGATACCAAATCAACACACAAAATATGAGTTACTTTCTATATATAAGCGATCCAAAAAGAAAATTAAGGAAACAATCCCAGTTATAATAGCATTCAAAGAATATAATACTCAGTAATTTCTGAAAGAAATTATAAAGAAGATACAAATAGATATGTATGAAAAGGCATCCTGTATTCATTGAACTGGAAGACTTAATATTATTAAAATGTCCATATGACCCAAGGCAATCTACATGTTCAATTTAATCACTATCAAAATCACAATGGTATTATTTTGCAGGAAAAAAAAATCAGCTCAGTGGCTTTATCCTTTCTTGGTGCTGCATGTATAAAAGTAGTACCACCACACCTTTCTGTTTCTGTCCAGACTTCTTTCAAGTACTGAAGGTTTGCTTTATCAAATTTTGCTTGAATTAAATAGGAGTACACTGGAACCTGGATTTCTTGTAGCTATTTGATTGTTTTGTTAAGAGATATGACCAGGAAAGAACTTGCTAGGGCATATTTTAAAACCAAGTCATAAATGTGAGAGGGAACTTAAAATTATATAAAATCCATGGCATTGCCTAGATAATGCTCTAATCTTTTAAACATACTACCAGAAAATTTGATAAATTGGACTTCATCAAAATTGAGAATTTCTGCTCTTTATAAGACATCGTCAAGAGAATGAAAAGACAAGACACAGACTGAGAGGAAATATTTGCACAGCATATCTGACAAAGGACTTGTATCCAGAATACATACTTCCAAAAATTCAGTAATAATAAAACTGTATAGGTTATGGGGTGGACAATTATTTAAAAGTGGACAAAAGATCTGAATAGACACTTCATCAAAAAGATACACAAATGGCAAATAACCCCAGGAAAAGATGCCAAACAAAATTAGTAAACAAAAACATCATTAATCAATAGGAAAATGCAAACTAAAACCACAGTGTAATACTACTACATATCTGTTAGAATGTCCAAAGTTAAAAAAACTGACCATACCAACTATTGGCAAGGTTGTGAAGAACTGGAACTCTCAAACACTGCTGGTGGGAATGGCAAATAGTGCAACCCCTTTGGAAAGCAGTCTGGCGGTTCTTTAAAATTTAAACCCACCTGTTCCATAAGACCCAACCATTTCATTCCTTGACATATACTCAAGAGAAATTAAAGCATATCCATACTAAGACTTGCACACAAATGTTCATAGTAGCTCTATTTGTAATAATCCCAAACTGGAGGCAGCCCAGATGAGTATCAATAGGTGACTTGACAGTTTGTGGTGTAGCCACAGACAGAATACTGCTGAACAATAAAAAGAATCAACTACTGATGCACCCAACAGTATGGATAATAAGCTGAGTGAAAGAAACCAGATAAAAAAAGAGTATATAATGCATGATTCCACTACATAAAACTCCAGGAAATCCAAAGTAATCTTTAGTGACAGATGTGGTCCCCTGGGGATGGGGAAAAGGGAACTGGGAAGGGCTGGCCATGGGAGGAAGGCTTACAGAGAGGCAGGAGGAAATTCTGCCAGTGACAACCCTGACTGTGGGGATGGATTTTCACAAGTCTACACATCTGCCAAAACTTATCAAATTGTATACCTTAATCGTGTGCAATATATTGTATGGCAACTACCACAATAAAGCTTCCTATTAGACACAAAAATTACCAGATGGTTTACACTATTTCTATTGGAGAATGGACTTCACTGTGTTTTCCTTATTAGTAGACCTCTTTGCCTAATAAATAATTTACTATACACCACAAGTAGAAATCAACCCACTGCACTTTTTCTCTTCTTATTTTGCTAGTATTGCCCTCAGATGTTAGTAACCAAAGTTCTAGAGATTTGCTTCCACCCTCTGAATGTATTTCCACAGCTGCCAGTGGGTGGAGGCCTGCCAAGCCCTTCAACAACTGCTCAAACAGCTGAGGGAAGCCAGGGGTGGGGGAGGCACCACGTGGGTTTAGCGAGAGCTGGGGGCCGGGACAGTGGCCCACACCTGCCACGGGCCGCTGTGCTGAAACTCAGCCCCTCTTGGGGTCAGGTAGGGGTGGCTTCGACACCTTAATAAGGAGGCCGAAAACCCATCTTTGATAGCATTTCAGCGCCTTCTTTCTCCTGTCCTACTGACCTCTTAGACTTTATAATCTTTTGGGGAGCCCATTGTCTTATCAGTCTGCCACCATCTGGAACTTGCTCTGCTCACAGACAAGGGCTGGTTAGCAAGTCTGTGCCTTTGTTCCCTAAAACCAGAAAAAGAGGATCTTTGACCTTGTTTCTAAGCATTATAAACAAAGGCCTTCTTGGCTGCCAGAAAGCTCAAAGTGCTCCTTAAGCAGGAAGTTTTCTGGCCAGTGGTTGAAATGACATGACATCATGCTTCCTCCTGGAATCCAACCAGAGATAAAAATCAAGTCATTCAATTTACAAAGAGAGAATGCTCCCATCTCCTGCCAGAATTCAGGGGTTGCTGGCTTTCACAGAGATCAAGGAAGAGAAGAGCCTATTTGAACTTAAGCTTTGAGAATGTATCTTACATTATCTCCACTTAATTCCTGATAACATGCAAAGATTTCCCATTCCAAATCGCCTGGTGTCAGAGCAAGGGGTGCTCCTCGGTTATCTTTTCTGAGTTTTCAAATTGAGTGTTTAACCAGACTTGGCAGTAGGCAGGTGGGTCTCATTAGCTGATAATGGGACAATCCCTCAGGGCTCTCTAATAGTGTAGAGTGGAAGGAAGAAATTGATTATCTTCATCTTTTTACCTCATTGATCACAATTTGACATGGGCAAGATAAATATATTGTGATCTAGCAGATAGAAAGGAGCTCCCAGGAGCTGTACAAAATGAGCCTCTTATAGGCAGAAGAAAGCTAGAATAAAGAAGTTATACTAGGCAAAAAAGTGGATTGGTTATTGTGAGGTTACTTTCTTTTAGGGGATGGCAGAAGTCTATGAGGCAGATTACCTAACTAGTGCTGAGGTGATTTGTGATTGGTTTAAGAGTCCATTTTCTGGGAAAGTCAAAACTATAATTAAGCCTCAGTTTGGTGATGTGGGGCTTAGCAAAAGTGACTCCACTTTGGGTGTTGTCTTGTTTTTAACCCACTTAAAATTAATGTTTTTCCAAAGTCCCCTTTTCCCCAGTTAAGGAAATCTCAAGACAATACACCTAATTACAGATAATTTCACCAAAATACTAGATACACTTAAAAATTAAAACAGTAAAAAACAAAACACTCACATGATTGAAGTTAATTTTTGGCAGTCTGTTACATTTTTTTAATTCTGTATTTTTTAAAATATCTTAAAAACATGATTTGGTTCCAAATGAGTAAACTTATTATTTTTAAATACACTACAAACACATACATTTCACAAATTACAATCTATTACTAGGAATCTGCACTCATTAGCCCATAGATTATTTAAAACCACCTCAAAATTCTCCTGTTCTTCAGCAAAATGATTCCAAACTTGGAAATAAGTGAAAAGGATAATTGGGTGACTTTTTGATCATGGTAGGCATTTTCTAGTAAGTCCATCCTACGTGCAACATTATTTGAGTTATTCTCCCAATTGATTAGGGGCCTAGAACTCATAAATCTGTAAAATTAGAGTTTATAGAGAAATTGATAAGTTATGATATTTGTTTCTCTAAGTGATAACATAACTCAAAGGTTATGATGTTATTGCCCAGCAGGACATTAAACAATTTTACATCTAATTTAGCAATCTTATTTCAGCATTCTTTTTTCTACAGACTATATACACTGAATCAGCTTTGTTATTGTCTTGACAATGGGTTTCAGCCCCAGACAATTTCACGATGGATTCAGTGAGTTTTCAAAGGACAATGGAATGTTCTTGGGGTAAAAGTGTTTATTACCTGGTTTCGTTCTCCCTGCGATATGTTGAGCACTAGAATTATATCTGCATGTCTGTAAGCCTCCTTCATCTCTGCCTCCATCCAGAGCACTGGGCAGAGCTCTTCATATAGTGACCCAGTCAGTAATAGCTTATTGCCTAGGGTGTGGAAGCAGTAGTCTAGCAGCAGGCCAGTTACATCATCAAGTAGGTTAGGGTCAGGTGAGGATCCTGGCCATAGGAACTTCCATTTTCCTCACAGTTATTCTGCCAGTTCCCTCATAAATGAATTAAATAAAACCTTGATGCATTCTATCTATGAGAATTGTCTTTTTAAGTTTTAAAAATTATGCCTGACACTCTACCAGCATTTAATAGGATTTGAAGTAGCAGAATGATCCCATTTTTAACTATTTAAAAATAGACCTGTCTTAGTGCATGTTCCCCAGAAGTAGAACCTATGAAAGGATTTGAGTACAGTAGCTTATTTTGGAAATGCAAGGACCACTGGAAAGGAACTGGGGAAGTGACACAGGGAATGGAAGTGAGGGGCTACAGATCATGCCACCCCGAAAATATGCCACTTTGACAAGGGATTATTTTGAGCTGAAGGCAATCGAGACCCCATAGACTCAGGAGAAGCATCATCCTTCCCCACCACTTGCCTAAAAGAAAGTATAAATTTCCCCCTTTGTGGGGAAAAAAATCTACATTTATAGAGGAAATTTCCATTGGGAATGGTTCTTGTGAGAAGTGAGCTACTATCAGAGATAACTTTTTTCACCTGAGAGACTTATCTGCATAGCAACACAACCTTTGTTTACCATACATTTCCTCCTCTCATCTACCAGTAAAGTGCCTCCCTTCCCCCCAGAAGTCCTGAACCCCTATACCTTTCCTTAGCTCAGGATGGCATGTAAACCTCAATCATCTGGCTGCCTTTTGAGTCTTAAACCTTTGTGAAATTCTAATCGTAATCTCATTAAAATAAAATTTACATTTTGCTTCCCCGTGGGCTTTTCTGTGTACATTTTGGAGAAGGACATGCACACTGAGAGGGATGGCTATATAATGGAACTGTCAGTCATGACCTCACCTTGTCAATCAAAGAATGCAACAAAAAGTCCTCCTGCCTAAAGGCCCAGGGCCTTTGTCAACCTTGGCTCTGGTCCACTTCTCCCTTGGAGTTTATTCAAATAAACTTTCATTCTGCTTCACTATTGTCTCTCTGCCTTTCAATTCTTTGTTTCAGCAGAGACAAGAACCAGGGAGAACAAACACAACCGTTTAACAGATCATTAAGCCTACACCATCATGGGTGATGCTGGAGCTTAATCCCACAAGGAAACTGCAAGAAACAGTGTAAAACACACATGCCGGAATTATCCCACCCAAGGACAGTGGCGCTGGGGTATTTACAACAACTCCTCTCAGTCATTTATTGAGGACTGTTCCTGGGTAGTATAATAATAAGTGGCAGCTTTTCTCAGTTCTAAATAAAATTCTCAGGCATGAAGAGACAGACACAGACAGGTGGAACAAGGCATGTGTGGAGGGCACTTAAAGACTATTTCTTATTTTAAAAGGAAGCATTTCCACTCAAGAAGTAATGTCATCTTCCAGGTAATAAAACACAAGTTAAATACATCAACTTCCTCATAAAACAAAGGAGATTTTTTAAAGAAAAATATCCAGATTTGCATCTTTTCATCAAAGGAATTTTCCTTAAGATTAGGCAAATTCAAAATACTCAGAGCAAATATGACAAAAACCCAAGTTATCAGAGCACAGTACCGTTGATTACCTAAGAAACATCTATTGCCAGATCATGGAGAGCTCTCTGGTAGTACATTTGCCATCAGAATTAAATTTAACTGCATGAGATGATAAATGACCTTTTTGCAGGCTGAATGGAAATTTTTGATCAAATTTGTCTAGAAGTATATATAGAATTAAAAAAAAAATAAACTATATCGGGGGCACCTGATGAAGGGGTAGTATAGTAACCATAATGCTGCACATGTAATTGTAGATTAATGATACCAAAATAAAAGATTAAAATAAATAAATAAATAAAATAAACTATACCTAGAACTTTTCATAATTAAACAAAAAAATGTACAAAGTATTGTCCTTGTTTTGCCTGAGGGTTTCGATGCTGGACAAGTTCACTATGGATACAGTGAGAACAAGAAATGACAACGGAACATTCTTGGGGTAAAAGGGTTTATACCGCCTTTATTCTCACGGAGTAGGTTGAACACAAGGATTACGTCTGCAGCCGGCAGTCTGAAGGTCCACAATCCACCTCCACATCTGTGTCTGCCCAGAGCATGGGCAGAGACAGGTGTGGAAGCAGCAGTAGGCCGATTACATCATCAAGTACTTCAGGGGCAGGGGAGGATTTTGACCATAGGAACTTCCATTTTCCCCACACTCCTAATTTTTAAATTATTGATTTGATGTGGCTTAAAAAAAAACTAAACTAAACTAACAAATTTTGTTTACCTTAAAAGACAACTTCTAGGTAGAAAAAAGAATGAAAACTATGGACCACACCATCAGATTTATAAAATGAAAACTTCTATGTTGCCTGACTGGTAGAAAACACCCTTGTGGGTGTGGGGTGGGAGGGAAGTACTTTTCCAGTGGTCCAGCTCAACTGTGCTACTCTGAGGCATTTGGAAAATCTACACTAAATAATGGTAATAGCTATTACTGTACATTGTATACCCTAAGAGGTAATTACTCTTTTTTTTAAGTGTAATTAAAAAAAAATTTATTTTGGTATCATTAATCTACAATTACATGTGCAACATTATGGTTATTAAACTACCCACTTCATCAGGTCCCCCCCACCAACCCCATTACAGTCACTGTCCATCAGCATAGTGAGATGCTATAGAATCATTACTAGTCTTCTGAGTTATACAGCCCTCCCCGTCGCACCCCAACATTACGTCTGCTAATCGTAATGACCCTTTTTCCCCCTTATCCCTCCCTTCCCACCCATCCTCCCCAGTCCCTTTCCCTTTGGTAACTGTTAGTTCATTCTTACGTTCTGTGAGTTGGCTGCTGTTTTTATCTTTCAGTTTTTTCTTCTTAGCTCTTATGCTCCACATATGCGTGAAATCATTTGATACATGTCTTTTTCCGCTACATTGATTACCCTGTAGCTCCATCCATGTTGCTGCAAATGGTAGGATTTGTTTTTTTCTTATGGCTGAATAATATTCCATTGTGTATATGTACCACCTCTAATTTACCCATTCATCTACTGATGGACACTTACGTTGCTTCAATTTCTTGGCTATTGTAAATAGTGCTGCGATAAACATAGGGGTGCATCTGTCTTTTTGAAACTGAGCTGCTGCATTCTTAGGGTAAATTCCTAGGTGTGGGATTCCTGGGTCAAATGGTATTTCTATTTTGAGTTTTTTGAGGAACCTCCATACTGCTTTCCACAATGGTTGAACTAATTTGCATTCCCACCAGCAGTGTAGGAGGGTTCCCTTTTCTCCATATCCTCACCAACATTAGTTGTTGTTTGTGTTTTGAATGTTGGCCATCCTCACTGGTGTGAGGTGATATCTCATTGTGGTTTTAATCTGCATTTCTCTAATGATTGGCGATGTGGAGCATCGTTTCATGTGCCTGTTGGCCATCTGAATTTCTTCTTTAGAGAAGTGTCTATTTATGTCCTCTGCCCATTTCTTAATAGGATTATTTGCTTTTTGTTTCTTGAGGTGCGTGAGTTCTTTATATATTTTGGATGTCAACACCTTATCGGATATGTCATTTATGAATATAGTGTCCCATACTGTAGGATGTCTTTTTGTTCTACTGATGGTGTCCTTTGCTGTACAGAAGCTTTTCAGCTTGATATAGTCCCACTTGTTCATTTTTGCTTTTGTTTCCCTTGCCCGGGGAGATATGCTCATGAAGAAGTCGCTCATGTTTATGTCCAAGAGATTTTTGCCTATGTTGTTTTCTAAGAGTTTTATGGTTTCATGACTTACATTCAGATCTTTGATCCATTTTGAGTTTACTTTTGTGTATGGAGTTAGACAGTACTCCACTTTCATTCTCTTACATGTAGCTGCCCAGTTTTGCCAACACCAGCTGGTGAAGAGACTGTCATCTCCCCATTGTATATCCAAGGCTCCTTTGTCATATATTAATTGACTGTATATTTTTGGGTTAATGTCTGCATTTTCTATTCTGTTCCACTAGTCTGTGAGTCTGTTCTTGTGCCAATACCAAATTGTCTTGATTACTGAAGCTTCGTAGTAGAGCTTGAAGTCTGGGAGTGTAATTCCCACTGTTTTATTCTTCCTTCTCAGGATTGTTTTGGCTATTCAGGGTCTTTTGTGGTTCCACATGAATTTTAGAACTATTTGTTCCAGTTTATTGAAGAAAGTTGTTGGTAGTTTGATGGGGATTGCATTGAATCTGTAAATTGCTTTAGGTAGTATAGCCATTTTGACAATATTTATTCTTCCTAGCCAAGAGCATGGGATGCATTTCCATTTGTTAGTGTCCTCCTTAATTTCTCTTAGGAGTGTCTTGTAGTTTTCAGAGTACAGGTCTTTCACTTCCTTCATTAGGTTTATTCCTAGGTATTTGATTCTTTTGGATGCAATTGTGAAAGGAATTGTTTTCCTGAGTTCTCTTTCTGTTACCTCATCGTTGGTGTATAGGAAAGCAACAGATTTCTGTGTGTTAATTTTGTGTCCTGCAAATTTGCTGAATTTAGATATTAGTTCTAGTACATTTGGAGTGGAGTCTTTAGGGTTTTTTATGTACAATATCATGTCATCTGCAAATAGTGACAATTTGACTTCTTCTTTACCAATCTGGATGCCTTGTATTTCTTTGTTTTATCTGATTGCTGTGGCTAGGACCTCCAGTACTATGTTGAATAACAGTGGAGAGAGTGGGCATCCCTGTCTTGTTCCTGATTTTAGATGAAAAGCTTTCAGCTTCTCGCTGTTAAGAATGATGTTAGCTGTGGGTTTGTCATATATGGCCTTTATGGTGTTGAGGTACTTGCCCTCTATACCCATTTTGTTGAGAGTTTTTACCATGAAGGGATGTTGAATTTTGTCAAATGCTTTTTCAGCATCTATGAGATGACCATGTGGTTTTTGCTCTTCTTTTTGTTGATGTGGTGGATGATTTGATGGATTTTCAAATATTGTACCATCCTTGCATCCCTGAGATGAATCCCACTTGATCAAGGTGTATGATCCTCTTGATGTATTTTTTGAATTCTGTTTGCTAATATTTTGTTGAGCATTTTTGCATCTATGTTCATCAGGGATATTGGTCTGTAATTTTCTTTTTTGGTGAGGTCTTTGCCCGGTTTTGGTATTAGAGTGATTCTGGCTTCATAGAATGATTTGGAAGTATTCCCTCCTCTTCTGCTTTTTGGAGAACTTTAAGGAGAATGGGTATAATTTCTTCTCTATATGTCTGGTAAAATTCAGAGGTGAATCCATCTGGCCTGGGGGTTTTGTTCTTAGGTAATTTTTTTGATTACCAATTTAATTTCTTTGCTCGTAATTGGTCTGTTTAGGTTTTCTGTTTCTAGCTTGGTCAGACTTGGAAGGTTGCATTTTTCTAAGAAGATGTCCATTTCTGGGATGAAGACAATTTATTGTAAGAAACTTTGAGTGAATGAGATACTTTGACCTTGAACTTCATACAAACTCCCATGGCCAAATCTCTCAAACTAGTTAGTTACTCTGAATGTGATCCTCTCTCTGCTTTATACACCTTCACTTAACTTGGCTAACTTCTCTCATTCTTTAAGACTTAGGTCACGGACAGTCTTCTCTGGGAAGCCTTTTAAGATATGCCTTGTCACAGACTAAAAGTGAAGGGATGGGAAAAGATATTTCATGCAAACAACAAAGATAAAAAAGCAGGTGTTGCAGTACTTGTATCAGACAAAATAGACTTCAAAACGAAGAAAGTAGCAAAAGATAAAGAAGGACATTACATAATGATAAAGGGGTCAGTCCAACAAGAAGATATAACCATTATAAATATATATGCACCCAACACAGGAGCGCCAGCATATGTGAGACAAATACTAACAGAATTAAAGGAGGAAATAGACAGCAATGCATTCATCTTAGGAGACTTCAACACACCACTCACTCCACAGGACAGAGCAACCAGACAGAAAATAAGTAAAGACACAGAGGCACTGAACAACACACTAGAACACATGGACCTAACAGACATCTACAGAACTCTACACCCAAAAGCAACAGGATACACATTCTTCTCAAGTGCACATGGAACATTTTCCAGAATAGACCACATACTAGGCCACAAAAAGAACCTCAGTAATTTCAAAAATATTGAAATCCGACCAACCAACTTCTCAGATCACCAAGGTATAAAACTAGAAATAAATTTTAGAAAGAAATCAAAAAGGCTCACAAATACATGGAGACTTAACAACACTCTCCTAATTAATCAATGGGTTAACGACCAAATCAAAACAGAAATCAAAGAATATATGGAGACTAATGACAACAACAACACAAAGCCACAACTTCTGTGGGACGCAGCAAAGGCAGTTCTAAAGGAAAGTATATTGCAATCCAGGCCTATTTAAAGAAGGAAGAACATTCCCAAATGAATAGTCTAAAGACACAATTACTGAAATTGGAAAAAGAAGAACAAATGAGGCCTAAAGTCACCAGAAGGAGGGACATAATAAAGATTAGAGAAGAAATAAATAAAATTGAGAAGAATAAAACAATAGAAAAAATCAATAAACCAAGAGCTGGTTCTTTGAAAAAATAAACAAAATAGATAAACCCCTAGCCAGACTCATTAAGAGAAAAAGAGAATCTACACACATAAACACAATCAGAAATGAGAAAGGAAAATCACGACGGACCCCACAGAAATACAAAGAATCATAAGAGAATATTATGAGAATCTATATGCTAACAAGCTGGAAAACATAGAAGAAATGGACAACTTCTTAGAAAAATACAACCTTCCAAGACTGACCAAGCAAGAAACAGAAAAACTAAACACACCAATCACCAGCGACGAAATCGAATTGGTAATCAAAAAACTACCCAAGAACAAAACCCCCGGGCCTGATGGATTCACCTCTGAATTCTACCAGACATATAGAGAAGAAATCACACCCATTCTCCTTAAGGTTTTCCAAAAAATAGAAGAGGAGGGAATACTTCCAAACTCACTCTATGAAGCCAGCATCACTCTAATACCAAAACCGGGCAAAGACCTCACCAAAAAAGAAAATTACAGACCAATATCCCTGATGAACGTAGATGCAAAAATACTCAACAAAATATTAGCAAACCGAATTCAAAATACATCAAGAGGATCATACACCATGATCAAGTGGGATTCATCCTAGGGATGCAAGAATGGTACAACATTCGAAAATCCATCAACATCATCCACCACATCAACAAAAAAGAACAAAAACCACATGATCATCTCCATAGATGCTGAAAAAGCATTTGACAAAATTCAGCATCCATTCATGATTAAAACTCTCAACAAAATGGGTATAGACGGCAAGTACCTCAACATCAAAAAGGCTATATATGACAAACCCACAGCTAACATCATACTTAAAGGCGAGACGCTGAAAGCGTTTCATTTAAGATCGGGAACAAGACAGGAATGCCCACTCTCTCCACTGTTATTCAACATAGTACTGGAGGTCCTAGCCACAGCAATCAGACAAAACAAAGACATACAAGGCATCCAGATTGGTAAAGAAGAAGTCAAATTGTCACTATTTGCAGATGACATGATACTGTACATAAAAACCCTAAAGACTCCATTCCAAAATTATTAGAACTAATATCTGAATTCAGCAAAGTTGCAGGATACAAAATTAACACACAGAAATCTGTTGCTTTCCTATACACTAATGATGAACTAACAGAAAGAGAAATCAGAAAAATAATTCCACTCACAATTGCATCAAAAAGAATAAAATACCTAGGAATAAACCTAACGAAGAAAGTGAAAGACCTGTACTCTGAAAACTACAAGACATCCCTAAGAGAAATTAAAGAGGACACTAACAAATGGAAACTCATCTCATGCTCTTGGCTAGGAAGAATAAATATTGTCAAAATGGCTATACTACCTAAAGCAATCTACAGATTCAATGCAATCCCTATCAAACTACCAACAGCTTTCTTCAATGAACTGGAACAAATAATTCTAAAATTCATGTGGAACCACAAAAGACCCCGAATAGCCAAAGCAATCCAGAGAAGGAGGAATAAAACAGGGGGAATTACACTCCCTGACTTCAAGCTCTACTACAAAGCCACAGTAATTAAGACAATTTGGTATTGGCACAAAAACAGACCCACAGACCAGTGGAACAGAATAGAAAATCCAAACATTAACCCAAACATATACAGTCAATTAATATTTGATAAAAGTGCCTTGGATTTACAATGGGGAGATGACAGCCTCTTCACCAGCTGGTGTTGGAAAAACTGGACAGCTACATGTAAAAGAATGAAACTGGTCTACTGTCTAGCCCCATACACAAAGGTAAACTCAAGGTGGATCAAAGACCTGAATGTAAGTCGTGAAACTATAAAACTCTTAGAAAAACACATAGGCAAAAATCTCTTGGACATAAATATGAGCAACTTCTTCATGAACATATCTCCCCGGGCTAGGGAAACAAAAGCAAAAATGAACAAGTGGGACTATATCAAGCTGAAGAGCTTCTGTACAGCAAAGGACACCATCAGTAGAACAAAAAGACATCCTACAGTATGGGAGAATATATTCATAAAAAACGTATCTGATAAAGGGCTGACATCCAAAATATATAAAGAACTCATGCACCTTAACAAACAGAAAGCAAATAATCCAATTAAGAAATGGGCAAAGGACATGAATAGACACTTCTCCAAAGAAGAAATTCAGATGGCCAACAGGCACATGAAAAGATGCTCCACATCGCTAATCATCAGAGAAATGCAGATTAAAACCACAATATCACCTCACACCAGTGAGGATGGCCAACATCCAAAACACAAACAACAACAAATGTTGGCGATGATGTGGAGAAAAGGAAACCCTCC